>JAGIQG010000009.1:105676730-106075891 GCA_024679065.1 Sphyrna mokarran | reverse complement strand
ATTAGAAGGTGGCCATTTTATCCACTGTGCTTATTCCAGCTCTTTGGTGGAACCACACTCCCCCTGCTTTATCGCTATAACACCACCCCTGCCATTCCCCACTGTTCTTCTCAACAGTATCATTTTTTTCTGAACTGTACTACTAAAGCACAATCAGAAACCCAGCACTCCATCACAACAGGCAAGCTTTATTGCGCGGCCTGTCTCATTTACGGCATTGTGGGATCTTCCTGTGTGCAAAATTGGTCACCTTTGCAAAAGAAGATGTTGATGGACTTGACTCTCGTGACACTATTTACAATGGGATCTGAAACTGACAAAACCCCAAAAACACACACTGAAACTGACATTGTAAACTACTCTGTGATACTCCCCACACTCCGCCACCCCCAAAACACACACTGAAACTGACATTGTAAACTACTCTGTGATACTCCCCACACTCCCCCCGCAAAACACACACTGAAACTGACATTGTAAACTACTCTGTGATACTCCCCACACTCCACCCCCCACAAAACACACACTGAAACTGACATTGTAAACTACTCTGTGATACTCCCCACTCTCCCCTCAGCCCCAAAACACACACTGAACTGACATTGTAAACCTCTTTGATACTCCCCACACTCTCACGCCCCAAACACACACTGAAACTGACATTGTAAACTACTCTGTATACTCGCCACTCCACCCCCAGAACACACACTGAAACTGACATTGTAAACAACTCTGTGATACTCCCCAACTCCGCCACCCCAAAACACACACTGAACTGACATTGTAGCTACTCTGTGATACTCCCACATCCCCTCCTAAAACCACACTGAAACTAACATGTAACTACTCTGTGATACTCCCCACACTCCCTCGCCCCCCCAAAACACACACTGAAACTACATTGTAACTACTTTGTGATACTCCCACATCCCCCCGCTCCCATAAACACACTGACTGACATGTAAAACTCTGTGATACTCCCCACACTCCCCCCCCCAAACACACACTGAAACTGAATTGTAAACTACTCTGTGATACTCCCCACTCTCCCTTCCCAAACCACACTGAACTGACATTGTAAACTACTCTGTGTTTTTGTTCCCCCCCAAAACACACACTGAAACTGACATTGTAAACTACTCTGTGATACTCCCCCACACTCCCCCCCCCCCCCAAAACCAACACACTGAAACTGACATTGTAAACTACTCTGTGATACTCCCCACACTCCCACCCCAAAACACACACTGAAACTGACATTGTAAACTACTCTGTGATACTCCCCACACTCCGCCCCCCTCCAAAACACACACTGAAACTGACATTGTAAACTACTCTGTGATACTCCCCACACTCCGCCACCCCCAAAACACACACTGAAACTGACATTGTAAACTACTCTGTGATACTCCCCACACTCCCCCCGCAAAACACACACTGAAACTGACATTGTAAACTACTCTGTGATACTCCCCACACTCCACCCCCCACAAAACACACACTGAAACTGACATTGTAAACTACTCTGTGATACTCCCCACACTCCATTATCCACCCCCAAACACACACTGAAACTGACATTGTAACTACTCTGTGATACTCCCCACTCCACCCCCAAAACACACACTGAAACTGACATTGTAAACAACTCTGTGATACTCCCCACACTCCGCCACCCCCAAAACACACACTGAAACTGACATTGTAAACTACTCTGTGATACTCCCCACACTCCACCTCCAAAAACACACACTGAAACTAACATTGTAAACTACTCTGTGATACTCCCCACACTCCCCCCCCCCCCCAAAACACACACTGAAACTAACATTGTAAACTACTCTGTGATACTCCCACATCCCCCCCCCCCCAAAACACACACTGAACTGACATGTAAAACTCTGTGATACTCCCCACACTCCCCCCCCCCCAAACACACACTGAAACTGAATTGTAACTACTCTGTGATACTCCCCACTCTCCCCTCTCCAAACACACACTGAAACTGACATTGTAAACTACTCTGTGATCCCCCACACTCCCCGCCCCCCAAAACACCACTGAAACTGACATTGTAACTACCTGTGTACTCCCACACTCCCCCCCCCAAAACACACACTGAAACTGACATGTAAACTACTCTGTGATACCCCAACTCCCCCCCCAAAACACACACTGAAACTGACATTGTAAACTACTCTGTGATACTCCCCACACTCCCACCCCCCCCCCCAAAACCAACACACTGCAACTGACATTGTAAACTCTCTGTGATACTCCCCACACTCTCCCCCGCAAAACACACACTGAAACTGACATTGTAAACTACTCTGTGATACTCCCCACTCCCCCCTCAAACACAGACTGAAACTGACATGTAACAACTCTGTGATACTCCCCACACTCCCACCCCAAAACACACACTGAAACTGACATTGTAAACTACTCTGTGATACTCCCCACACTCCGCCCCCCTCCAAAACACACACTGAAACTGACATTGTAAACTACTCTGTGATACTCCCCACACTCCGCCACCCCCAAAACACACACTGAAACTGACATTGTAAACTACTCTGTGATACTCCCCACACTCCACCTCCAAAAACACACACTGAAACTAACATTGTAAACTACTCTGTGATACTCCCCACACTCCCCCCCCCCAAACCACACACTGAAACTACATTGTAAACTCTCTGTGATACTCCCCACACTCCCCCCCCCCCAAACACATCTGAACTGACATTGAAACAATCTGTGAGAACTCCCCACACTCCCCCCCCCCCAAAACACACTGATGACATTGTAAATATCTGTGATATCCCCACTCTCCCCGCCCCAAAACACACACTGGAAACTGACATTGTAAACTACTCTTGTGATACTCCCACACTCCCCCCCCCCAAAACACACACTTGAAACTGACATTGTAAACTACTCTGTGATACTTCCCCACACTCCCCCCCCAACCCCAAAACACCACTGAAACTGACATTGTAAACTACTCTGTGATACTCCCCACACTCCCCCCGCGAAACACACACTGAACTGACATTGTAAACTACTCTGTGATACTCCCCCACACTCCCCCCCAAAACACACACTGAAACTGACATTGTATACTCTGTGATACTCCCCACACTCCACCCCCAAACACACACTAAACTGACTTGTAACTACTCTGTGATACTCCCCACACTCCCCCCCCAAAACACACACTGAAACTGACATTGTAAACTACTCTGTGATACTCCCCACACTCCGCCACCCCCAAAACACACACTGAAACTGACATTGTAAACTACTCTGTGATACTCCCCACACTCCCCCCCCAAAAACACACTGAAACTGACATTGTAAACTACTCTGTGATACTCCCCACACTCCGCCCCCTCCAAAACACACACTGAAACTGACATTGTAAACTACTCTGTGATACTCCCCACACTCCGCCACCCCCAAAACACAAACACACACTGAACTGACATTGTAAACTACTCTGTGATACTCCCCACACTCCCCCCGCAAAACACACACTGAAACTGACATTGTAAACTACTCTGTGATACTCCCCACACTCCACCCCCCACAAAACACACACTGAAACTGACATTGTAAACTACTCTGTGATCCTCCCCCCACCCCCACCACAAACACACTATGAAAGTGACATTATGAAACTATGGTATTTCCTCCACTCTATTAAAAATAACAATCTGCAAAACACGCTTGTGAGTTATTAAATAAAGAGCTCAATGCCTTCATTAATCTCTCTTCCCTGGTACAATCCATAAAGTGTTTTTCTGCATTCACAGGATGTAAATAAGTTGGCCACAAACTTTATCCTGCCCCCCCCCCCCCGTTATGAAATAAAATGTATCAAAAAAAAGTTGGATTTCAGAATACATTGGGAAGCATTTGTGAGTTGTGCATTACGTAAGTACATCCGGATAGTGCTACACTGCAAGGGAGAGACATCAGCTCACATAGCCCGCACTTGTTTATAAGATTCCTCTCTGAATTTCCACACACACACACACAGATTGAATTACAATCTCTGGACTGAAATTAAGCTGTTAGTCTGCGTCACAGCAAGATGGCTACTGGTAGTAGGGGAGGAGACGTGTGCTGAATGTTTTTGATCTGACTTGGAAGAAATCTGCCTGTACAACAGACCCAAAGCAGAGACAGAGAGCGAGAGAGAAGCTGGGAGGGGCAGCAGAGAAGGTACAGCCAGCCCCATTGTGGGTGGGTGTGTGTGTGTGTCCTGCATTGCTTCAGGTGAGTGCTGTCAAGACAAGTTGGGGCGGAGGAGGAGGTGAACTCAAACAGGGTATATACCCTACGCTAAAAATAATAATACCCCCAGCCTACAGCAGGATCAAGCCCCACGGCACATTTCTTTTTTTACAAATTTTGTTTTACTTCCCATGTCATGCAGATGGAGATGGAATAGAGAGAGAGAGAGAGAGAGACAGAGAGGGAAATCTTGCAGCAAATGTTTCCCAGTCTGAAGAGAAAACCTTCTCTGGACAAGTGTTTGCATGGCAAGGTCTCTCATTTCTCCCACCCACTGCCACTCGAATCTGTAGATAAAATGTGAGCACTGGGTTGCAGGCGTTGGTGGGAGATACTGTAAATGTGGGTAATTTCACTGAGGGGGGAGATACTGTAAATGTGGGTAATTTCACTGAGGGGGGAGATACACTGTAAATGTGGGTAATTTCACTGAGGGGGGAGATACACTGTAAATGTGGGTAATTTCACTGAGGGGGGAGATACACTGTAAATGTGGGTAATTTCACTGAGGGGGGAGATACACTGTAAATGTGGGTAATTTCACTGAGGGGGGGGATACACTGTAAATGTGGGTAATTTCACTGAGGGGGGAGATACACTGTACATGTGGGTAATTTCACTGAGGGGGGAGATACACTGTACATGTGGGTAATTTCACTGAGGGGGGAGATACACTGTACATGTGGGTAATTTCACTGAGGGGGGAGATACACTGTACATGTGGGTAATTTCACTGAGGGGGGAGATACACTGTACATGTGGGTAATTTCACTGAGGGGGGAGATACTGTAAATCTCAGTGAGGGGGAGACACACGCACTCGTGTTCGCACTTGCACACAAAAACCGGGCAAAATTAGTGAATTGCTGTTTTGCACTATATGTATTGTTTCTGTCAACACCAGACTGTTTGGACCTTGTGGCTCCCACAGACCATGGCAAAGATAGATTCACATCTGTCCAGTGTCAAAGCTGCCCTGTGTCAGATCAGCACTGAGACCCTCCAACAGAGTATCTCACTCAGGATCTATCCCCGTAACCCCATGAATTTACCCCTGCTAATCTTGCAAAAGTTACCATCAGCCAATGCACCCTAAACTGGCATGCCTTTGGACTGTGGGAAACCAGAGCAGGCGCACGAAACCCACACAGACATGGGGAGAATGTGCAGACTCCTCCCAGAATTGAACCCGGGTCCCTGGCGCTGTGAGGCAGCAGTGCTAACTACTGTGCTGCCCCTGGAGTCTCCACCCTTCCCCCAGGAATGTTGGGATTGTTCTGCAGGATCTGGGGTGACATGGTGGCACGGTGGTTAGCGCTGCTGCCCCACAATGCCAGCAACCTGGGTTCAATTCCGACCCCGGGTTACTGTCTGTGTGGACTTTGCATGTTCTCCCCGTGTCTGTGTGGGTTTCCTCCAGGTGCTTCTGTTTCCTCCTACATTCCAAAGATGTGTGGGTTTGGTTGAGTGGCCGTGAGAAATTGACCCTAACATCACGGGGATTAGTAGGATAAATATGTGGGAGGATAGGAACACGGCCTGAGTGGGGTGAGTAGACTTTCGAGGGGCCGAATAGCCTCTTTCTGCACTGTAGGGATTCTGTGACAAAATGTGTGGGTTGTAAGGTAGGGATGTTGTGCATGAGTGCATGCAGATATGCATTTGCATGTGTGGGTGTGTGTCTATGTCACGAGTGGGTCAGATCCCACCATCCCATCTTTGAGTCCAGTCAGGAAGGGTGGTACGGGTCTTAAGAATGTGTGCAACGGCACGAGTTTACCAGATTTACCGACTTGGAAGGATAAATTGTGTGTACCAGTTATGTAAGATGGGCATGTATTGCCCTGAAGGGAGAGAGCAAATCCAAGTGTTTGACATGTTTTAGGTTGTTTGAGTAGACATTTAAGAAACTCTTAAAGGGAACGGGTTGCGGTTGGAGAATGAGGAGTTTTAGGGAATCTTAACCCCTGACTGACATTTCTCTCTCTTTGTCAGCAAAGGCTTTGTCCCGATATGGAAGTCTCTCTTTCCTCTTCCTTGCCCACCTTCCCCCTCCTCCCTGCCAAAAGCCTGGTGAGGCTGAAGATGAAATTAAAATTTCAATCTTGAGATTGATAAATTACTGTTGGGGGATCACAGATGGCAAGGTGTCACAGTGGTTAGCACTGCTGCCTCACAGTGCCAGGGACCCAGGTTCAATTCCTGGCTTGGGTCACTGTCTGTGTGGAGTCTGCACGTTCTCCCGGTGTCTGCGTGGGTTTACTCCGGGTGCTCTGGTTTCCTCCTACACTCCAATGATGTGCATTTTAGGTGCACTGGCCATGCTAAATTGTCCATTAGTGTCAGGAGGATTTAGCAGGATAAATATGTGGGCTTATGGGGATAGGGCCTGGCTGGGATTATTGCTGGTGTAGGCTTAGTGGGCCGAATGAGCCCATTTGACCCATTGAGTGTGCATTGCCTCCCTGATAGTGGACCTCACCCACGTTCCCCCCATCCCCTCTTTCTCTGTAACCCCATACGTGGACCATCTAACCTACATATCTTGGGACACTAAGGGGCAATTTAGCATGGCCAATCCACCTAATGCGCACATTTTTGGACTTGTGGGAGGAAGCCGGAGCACCCAGAGGAAACCCACACAGACATGGGGAGAATGTGCAAACTCTGCACTGATGGCTGGGAATGGAACCCCAGTTCCTGGCGCTGTGAGGCAGCAGTGCCTACCACCGTGTCACACCTACCCTGAGAAGAAATGGTGAGGAGAGATGTTTAAACATCTGACAATTTTGATGCTGTGGCAGTCACATTTGGGGGAAGAGTACGTCATTGTAACGGTGTGCATGGAAAGTTATAACAAATCTGTGTATGATAAGAAAGCATAGATAACGTGTGTGTACATAAGATTACTAAAATATTCTGAATAGGGTTATTGATAGGCTCTGGGCCTGCTGCCCCGACTTACTGAGTAGTCTAGGCTTAATTTATCTGTACTGTTTAAAGATTTATTCAAGCCAGCCCCCGTTTTAACTCTATCCCATGGAGAGATACCCTTAGAGACCACCCTTTTACAGAGGGGAATAGACACTGAACAATCAGTTGGCCGTGTAGTAAGGTTGTTCGACAAGGGAGTGAGAGGAGACTTTAACTCTCCGAGATACGTGAATCCAAAAGCAGGTAGATTGAATTCGGCACTGAAAATAACCACAGAATCCCCACAGTGCAGAAGGAGGCCATTCGGCCCATCAAGTCTGTACCAACCGCAATCCCACCCAGGCCCTCTTTTATTTACGCTGCTAATTCTTCTGATACTAGCCTCAATCTGGCATGGCCAATCGACCTAACCTGCACGTCACTGAGATTGCAGGGCGAAACCGGAGCACCACATGGACACGGGGAGAAAGTGGAAACTCCACACAGTGACCCAAGTCAGGAATCGAATCCGGGTCCCTGGTGCTGTGAGGCAGCAGCGCTAACACACCTTGCCATGCAGACCCAACACAGGTTAATTGTTAATGTCACTTGTATCAAAAATAATGATATGATCTGAGTGTTCAAATTATTCCACACACAATTCCCACTTTTCCCTGTTATTCTTGTAGCTAACTCAGATTGCTGATTCATTCTGAAAACATTAGTATTAAAACTGACTCAGTCATCTGGAGTTTGCAGGTTTGAATATTTTAACTACGTGATTGCACATCCATAGTTCAATAGCTGGGTAGAATTTGCAAAGACATTGACTTCCCGAAAGTGTACAGGGAGCTTTACTCTGTATCTAACCCTGTGCTGTAGCTGTCCTGGGAATGTTTGATGGGGACAATATAGAGGGAACCTCTCCTCTCCTGCCTGGGGGCCTGTGCGGCCGGGGACGGAGCCTGGGGGCCTGTGCGGCCGGGGACGGAGCCTGGGGGCCTGTGCGGCCGGGGACGGAGCCTGGGGGCCTGTGCGGCCGGGGACGGAGCCTGGGAGCCGGGCGGCCCAGTTAACTCTTGAGCGCAGACACATTGACAAACCTAAGCTGGTGGGGTTTCCATAGGAATGCTGCTCTTAAGGAAGTTAGTAGTCTGCAGCATTCCTCCTGCCCGCTCACTCCCCTCCCCTTCCCTCGCCCCCCTCTCCTTCTTTGGCCCCCGCCCTCGGCTCTCTCCCCCCTCTCCCCACATTGGCTCCATCCTCCATCCCCTATCCCTCCTCCCCCATCCTTCCTCCCCCATTCCCCCTCCCTCCCCAAAGTCCAAAGGCAGGTAGATTGAATTCAGCACTGAAAAAAATCATAGAATCCCCACAGTGCAGAAGGAGGCCATTCGGCCCACCAAGTCTGTACCAACCACAATCCCACCCAGGCCCTATTTCCGTTTCCTTCTTTTAAATGACATTCGCCCTGTCACTGGGGTCAGTTTAGCACGGCCAATCAATCTGACCCGCAGGTCTTTAGGACTGTGGGAGGAAACAGAGCATCCGGAGGAAACCCACGCAGACATGGGGAGAACGCGCAGACTCCACACAGACAGTGACCCAAGCTGGGAATTGAGCCAAAGGTCTATCCATCACTTGGAAACTTTGGAAGTGACTGCTGTTTCGCTGCCACGTGTGTGAGTGCGTTCACCTTTTTAATTAAATAGCAGCACTAGATTATTAATTCAAATCAGAGATGTAAGTGTAGACATTCTCACATTATAAACATGAAATGGTGTCTGAGAGAAGCTTATTATTTCCATGGGGAGAGGCTGCAGATTGTATGGTACAGGGTCTGAGTGCGCGGGTCACAAAATGAGAGTGTTCAGGGACAGCAAGTGACTCAGAGGGCAAAATGAGCCCTGGCTTTTGTAGCAAAAGGGGTTGGGGCACAAAAGTAGGATAGCCTTGTTACAAAAGTACAGAGCCTTCTGGGGAAGGCACCCAGAGTCCTGTTTGTGTTACTATAAAGTAACAGAGTTACAGCCCCTCATGTCGGAGCTGCGCTGAGCCAGGCAAGCCGAGAGTATCCCATCGTAGATAGTGGACAGGCTTTGGGGGAGTCAGGAGGTGAATTATTCACCGCAGGATTCCCAGCCTCTGACCCACTGTTGTAGCCACAGTATTTGTACGGCCAGTCCAGTTCAGCTTCTGCTCAATGATAACCCACAGGATGTTGATAGTGGGGAATTCAGTGATGGTTAGATGTCTTGTTTGCAATGGTCATTGCCTGGCAAGGTGGCACAGTGGGTTAGCGCCGCTGCCTCGCAGCACTAGGGACCCGGGTTCGATTCCCGGCTTGGGTCACTGTCTGCGTGGAGTTTGCACGTTCTCCCCGTGTCTGCGTGGGTTTCCTCCGGGTGCTCCGGTTTCCTCCTACAAACCAAAGATGTGCGGGTTAGGTGGATTGGCTATGTTAAATTGCTCCTTAGTGCCTGGGGGAATAGCTGGGGTGAATATCTGGGAATAGGGCCTGGGCGGGATTGTGGTCAGTTCTGAAGCGATGGGGCGAATGGCCTCCTTCTGTGCTGTAGGGATTCTATGAAAGAGCATCACTTGAACTATAGAGCTAGTGGGGCCTGTTTTAGAGGCCCAGTTAGGCAGCAACCCCATTGCTTTGGACCTGGAGTCACAGGTAGGCCAGACCAGATAAGGACAGCAGATTTCCTTTCCCGGAAACTGACCCAGACAGCCGTTGACAGTTACCGTTACCGAGACTAGCTATGTATGTTCCAGATTGATTTATGCCTTTTTTATTAACTCCATTCTTGAAGTTACAAAGAAGGTGCTCAGTGCGGACCGGGCAAACCCAAATCCATTCCTCGCTTGCTAAGAAAAACCAAACTGGAATGGAATCCAATTCAAGGTCCCCACTAGAGAAACAGACAAGATCTAAACTGATAAGACCTTCTGCCTCATCTTGGGTTTGATTTGATGCTTGACCTTAGCCAATAGGCCATAGTCCTTGCTGTAGAGGAAGTGTAGCGAAAGTTTACCAGGCTGGGGTGGCAGGTCTGTCAGACTAAGTTGGGTAGGAATACATTCACTGGAGTTTAGAAGCGTGAGGGGTCCTCATAGAAACTTATAAAATTCTAATGGGGTTAGACAAGGTGGATTCGGAAAGAATGTTCCCGATGGTGGGGGAGAGTCCAGAACTCGCGGTCATACTTTTAGGATAAGGGATAAACCTTTTAGAACTAAGATGAGGAGAAATTTCTTCACCCAGAGGATGGTAAATCTGTGGAATTCGCTACCACAGAAAGTAGTTGAGGCTAAAATGTTGTGCAATTTCAAGAAGAGGATAGATATAGCTCTCGGGGCTAAAGGGATCAAAGAATATGGGAGGGAAGATAGGCTGAGGGTGTTGCTTAGGTAGATTGGTTGTGCTAAATTGCCCCTTAGTGTCAAGGGAATTAGCAGGGTAGATACGCGGGGTCTTGGGAGTAGGGCATGGGTGGGATCGTGGTTATTGTAGGACCGAATGGCCTCCTCTTGCTTCTAGTTCCTACGAAGCGTAGAAGAATGAGGGGAGATTTGATAGAGGTGAATAAGTTTTTGATGGGTGAATGCAAGCAGGCTTTTTCCACTGAGGCTAGAGGAGAGAAAAAAACCAGAGGGCATGGGTTAAGGATGAAAGGAGAAAAGTTTAAAGGGGATATTAGGGAAGGCTTCTTCACGCAGAGAGCGGTGAGAGTGTGGAATGAGCTGCCAGATAAAGTGGTAAACGCAGGGTCACGTTTAACATTTAAGAAAAACTTGGACAGGTTCATGGATGAGAGGGGTGTGGAGGGATGTGGTCCAAGTGCAGGTCAGTGGGAATAGACAAAAACTGGTTCAGCACAGGCAGGAAGGCCAAAAGGGCTGTTTCTGAGCTGTAATTTTCTATGGTTCTATGGTTCTATATTCCAGATTTATCAGTTGAATTTGAAATCTACCAGATAATGGGCTGGGATTTGAACCTCTGGCCCCACAGAGACGTTACCACAACGTGTCACTCCTCTTGGCGACTGGGATTGCGCTGTGGGTGGGGTTTGGGAGGGATTCGGAGGGGGTAACTGGTCTGGTTGTGTGTGACATGCGAGCAGTAAGGATAAGAATCCCGGTTCCTTTCCCCCGTGTGCTCTCTGCCCTGGTATAGAGGGCAGGTGGCTGATGGAGTGATTCATGGGGACCAGTCACTAATAACCAGTAGCCACACAACACCCCGCCTCCCTCACAACGTCCAGTGTGAGTCTTGTGAATATTTGATTTATTATTGTTGCGTGTATTAGTATACTGTGAAAAGTATTGTTTCTTGCTTGCTATACAAAACATGCCATTCATAGAGAGGGAAAGGAGAGAGTGCAGAATGTAGTGTTACAATCATAGCTAGGGTGTAGAGAAAGATCAGCTTAGTATGAAGTAAGTCCGTTCAAAAGTCTGCCAACAGCAGGGAAGAAGCAGTTCTTGAGTCAGTCGGTACGTGACCTCAGACTTTTGTATCTTTTTCCTGATGGAAGAAGGTGGAAGAGAGAATTTCCAGGGTGCATGGGATCTTTAATTATACTGTTGCCTCACAGTGCCAGAGACCAGCATTTGATTTCCGGCTTGGGTCACTGTCTGTGTGGAGTCTGCACATTCTCCCCGTGTCTGCGTGGGTTTCCTCCGGGTGCTCTGGTTTCCTCCCACAATCTGAAAGACGTGCTGGTTAGGGTGCATTGGCCGTGCTAAATTTTCCCTCAGTGTACCCGAACAGGTGCCCGAGTGTGGTGATTAGGGCATTTTCACAATAACTTCATTGCAGTGTTAATGTTAGCCCACTTGTGACACTAATAAATAAACTTAGACTTTAAAAGAACTGCTTTTCCGAGGCAGCGGGAAGTGTAGACAGAGTCAGCGGGTGGGAGGCTGGTTTGTGTGACGGACTGGGCTACATTGATGACCGTTCTGTAGTTCCTTGTGGTCTTGGGCAGAGCAGGAGCCACACCGAACAGCGATACAACCAGAAAGAGTGCTTCCTACGGTGCATCTGTAAAAATTTGGTGAGAAAAGTAGCGGACGTGCCAAATTTCCTTAGTGGTGAAATGGTGCCACCTCCTGGTGATGCAGTGTGTGACATGAAGGTCACCTGACGACAATCTCGTAGTCAATAGGTTCAGAGCAAGTCATCTGATTGTATCGATTTAGATACAACAGTAACACTGGGTGCTGGCAAGCTGTGTGTGTGTGTCCAGGTTGGTGAAGACTTCAAGGTGGGGCTCGTGCTGAGAGTAAGCACGTCGCCAGAGAACTTGCTTGCCTTTACTGCCTGACTGAACTTGCTGTGGCATCCCCAGAGACTGCCTCGTTTGCTCAGAGTTGTGCTGTACTGGGACAGACCATTTAGCCCCATCCTGGTGTTTGTGCTCCATCTGAGACTCTTCATCTGTCTCTCTCTCTCTCTCTCTCTCTGTCTGTCTCTCTCTCTCTCTCTCTCTGTCTGTCTCTCTCTCTCTCTCTCTGTCTGTCTCTCTCTCTCTCTCCTCCGTCTGTCTCTCTTTCTCTCTCTCTCTCTGTCTGTCTTTCTCTCTTCTCTCTCTCTGTCTTTCTCTCTCTCTCTCTCTCTGTCTTTCTCTCTCTCTCTCTCTCTGTCTGTCTCTCTCTCCTCTCTCTCTCGTTGTCTCTCTCTCTTTCTCTCTCTCTCTCTGTCTTCTCTCTCTCTCCTCTGTCTTTCTCTCTCTTCTGTCTTTCTCTCTCTCTCTGTCTTTCTCTCTCTCTCTGTCTTCTCTCTGTCTTTCTCTCTCTCTCTCTCTCTGTCTCTCTCTCTCTCTCTCTCTGTCTTTCCTCTCTCTCTCTTGTCTCTCTCTCTCTCTCTGTCCTTTCTCTCTCTCTCTCTCTCTGTCTTCTCTCTCTCTCTCTCTCGTCTTTCCTCTCTCCTCTCTCTCTCTCTGTCTTTCTCTCTCTCTCTCTCTCTCTCTGTTTTCTCTCTCTTCTCTCTGTCTTTCTCTCTGTCTTTCTCTCTGTCTTTCTCTCTCTCTCTCTCTCTCTCTCGTTTCTCTCTCTCTCCTCTCTGTCTCTCTCTCTCTGTCTCTCTCTCTCTCTCTCTCTCTCTCTCTCTCTCTCTCTCTCTCTCTCTCTCTCTCTCTCTCTCTCTCTCTCTCTCTCTCTCTCTCTCTCTCTCTGTCTTTCTCTCTCTCTCTCTCTCTCTCTCTGTCTCTCCATCAGCGTTCAGTCTGCAGCCAGCTTTCCCTCAAACGCTTGGGAGTGATTTGAGAGCACATCCTGTGCTTAGCAAGTTACACGATTCTGGACCTCTGACCTCTTATTGGGCCACCCCTTGGGATTTGAGGGGAAAGTCCAGTGTGTTCTGTGAAGCCTTGCAGCTGTTTCAAAGTTTTATTTATTAGTGTCACAAGCAGGCTTGTGTCAGCAGGGTCCCGGGTTCAATTCCCGCTCGGGTCACTGTGTGAGTGGAGTTTGCACATTCTCCTCGTGTCTGCATGGGTTTCCTCTGGGTGCTCCGCTTTCCTCCCACAGTTCAAAGGTGTGCGGATTGGCTGTGATAAACTGCCCCAAGATGTGTAGGTTTGGTGGATTAAAGCGGTAAACATACGGGGTTACGGAGATAGGACTGGGAGGGTGGGCCCTGGTTAAGATGCTCAGTCAGAGAGTCGGTGCAGAGTCAATGGGCCGATTGGCCTCCTTCTACGCTTGGGATTCTATTTGGAATCAAAAGTAAAAGGCGACAGAGTGAGGTTGAGAGTCATGTCAGCCATGATTGAATGGCGAAGCAGACTCGATGGGCTGAATGGCCTAATTCTGCTCCTGTATCTAACAGTCATGTTATTTTTACTGTCTGCAGCTTTGAGGCATTGGGAGTGTCCTGCCTGTACCACGTAATGTACTCACCGTGTCAGGGTCAGCACTGCGTACTGTGCAGAGAACCCGCTGCTCAATGCCAACCTGAGGGGAGACGGGATATCCTTGGACCTCAAGCGGACCCTCTGTTTTAACCTGGTGGACTCCCACCTCAGTGTAAGTGCTGCTGTCTGTCTGTACCTCCTGGGCAGGTAACGTCATTGAATGAACGCCAAGTGCCAGTGTGAGGCACTGTGCAACCAAACAGGTAGACCCAGGCTTTGCCAGTGGAGTCTCACTCCCCCCCCCGCCGCACCGGCCTCATCTTTTCCCCAATACCCGGAAAAATGTTCGTTCCCCTCTTCCAGAGTTTATCAGATGTAGAAAATGACCATTTTCGGACAAATTGCTCCAGATCGTTGAGGGGAAAGGAATCTCTCTTTCTCTAAGGGAGCAGAGTCGATGGGCCGAAGGGCCTATTTCTGCTCCTATATTATAAGGACTGCTGAAACTTGTGCTCATTTGGTTACTGACCTTCTGGCGCCCAAACTACAACCCTTTTAAAATTTTGAACACTCTGTCACATCTCCTCTCCAACTTTCCCGCTCTCAAGAGAACAAGGCCCCAGCTCCCTTGGTCTGTTCAGATGGACTGAAGTTCCCCATCTCTGGCACAGAGGTTTGCACTGCCGCCTCATGGTGCCAGGGACCCAAGTTCAATTCCCGACTCAGGTCACTGTTTGCACATTCTCCATGTGTCCGCCTGGGTTTCCTCCGGGTGCTCCGGTTTCCTCCCACAGTCCAAAGATGTGCAGGTTAGATTGATTGGCCGTGCTGAATTGCCCCTTTAGTGTCAGGGGGATTATCGGGATAAGTATGAGGAGTTACGGCGATAGGGACTGGGTGGATTATTGTTAGTGCAGTCGCAATGGGCCGAATGGCCTCCTTCTCCTTCTGATTCCATTCACAGAATCCGTACAGCGCAGATACTGCTTGCTGACATCTCAGCAGAGGGAAGAAGTAGGGATGGGGACGGATGGTATTGGAAAGGCTGTTGGGTCTGGGAAGAGAGCGGGGAAACAGCTTTATCCTCCACACCCACACCCACACAAACAGATACACACACACACAGACACAGACACACACACACACACAGACACCCCCACACAGACACACACCCCCACAGACACACAACGCCACCTGTAAGGTGGAACGCCAGCTAAAAGACACAGGGTTATCCGAGCCCACTGCAGGCCAATAGATCTGGATTAGGGAATGAGATGAGTGAGAGGCTAAACGTCAGGGAACGTTTCGATACTTCCAACCCGGCGAACGAGCCGGGCTGGAGCCAAACCTCGGCTGTGGGAAGGTCAGGACGTGTTGGCCAGGTGGACTGATGGCCTGCTGTATCTGGGGAAGATCCGGAAGGTGAGAGACGGGGCGGGGAACGCCGGGGCGGGCAGTGCCAGGGTGAGGAACACCAGGGCGGGCAGTGCCGGGGTGAGGAACGCCAGGGCGGGCAGTGCCGGGGTGAGGAACGCCAGGGCGGGCAGTGCCGGGGTGAGGAACGCCAGGGCGGGCAGTGCCGGGGTGAGGAACGCCAGGGCGGGCAGTGCCGGGGTGAGGAACGCCAGGGCGGGCAGTGCCGGGTGAGGAACGCTCAGGGCGGGCAGTGCCAGGGTGAGGAACGCCAGGGCGGGCAGGCCGGGTGAGGAACGCCATGGCGGGCAGTGCAGGGGTGAGGAACGCGCCACGGCGGGCAGTGCCGGGGTGAGGAACGCCAGGGCGGGCAGTGCCGGGGTGAGGAACGCCAGGGCGGGCAGTGCCGGGGTGAGGAACGCCAGGGCGGGCAGTGCCAGGGCGGGGAACGCTGGGGTGGGCAATGCCAATGTAGGCAATGCCAAGACCACGTATTTAACCCGCTAATCCCTCTGACCTACGCAATCCGGGACACTAAGGGTCAATTTAGCACAGCCAATGCACTTTACCCGCACTTCTTTGGACTGTGGGAGGAAACTGGAGTACCTGGAGGAAACCCATGCAGACACAGGGAGAATGTGCAAACTCTACACAGACAGTGACTCCAGCCGGGAATTGAACTTGGGTCTCTGGCGCTGTGAGGTAGCAGCGCTAACCATTGTGCTACCGTGCTGCCCGTCCCTCTGTGGTGAGACCAGTCCTGGGCATCTCCACTGTGACCTACAGTGGAAATATTCTAAGCCATCCAATGTTGAGGGACCTGGATTCTCCCCTCAATAAATATCCCTCCTGTTTTCTTCCTGTAATAGAATTCTGGCAGAATCCTCAGATGATTAGGAAGGTATGTGGCATGCCCGCCTTCATCAGGCGGGGCACTGAGTACAGGAGTTGGGAAATTGTGTTACAGCTATATAAAATCTGAGGCTGCATTTGGAGCATTGCGTGTGGTTCAGGTCACCACAAGGACACGGAAGCTTTGGAGAGGGTGCAAAGGAAGTTTGTGAGGATGTTGCCTGGCCTTGTTGGCTCTGCGGAGAGGTTGGATCAACTGAGATTGTCTTCACGGAGGCTGAGGGGAGACCTCATAGAGGTCTACAAAGAGGCACAGACAGGGTGGATGGTCAGAGGCTTTTTCCAGGGTGGAAGTGCCTGTTACAAGGGGGCACAGGTTCAAGGTGAAGGTTGGGGGGGGGGGGGGTGTTTAAAGGAGACGTGCAGGGGTGGGGGGTGGTGCTAGTGGTGGGTGCCGGGAACGCGCTGCCAGAGGAGGGGGTGGAAACAGGCACATTAATAAGAAGTATCTGGCTGGGTACATGAATAGGGAGGGAACAGAGAGAGAGATAGAGCAGGTAAGGGCAGAAAGTATTTTTTAGTTTAATTACAGCATCAGGCTTGGTGGGCTGAAGGGCCTGTTCCTGTGCTGTACTGTTCTTTGTCCTTTTATTCTCTTAGTTCTTTGTGTTTTATTTTTGACGCGATTTCTCTGTGCTTCCTGTAGATAACGGCCTGCCACCCCCCCCCACCGCTGCCGCCGCCGCCGCCCTGCCAAACACCATGGAGGGCGGGACTATGGGGAAAAGTCCAAAGGTCAGAAGAAGCAGCTCCTGCGCGCCGGCGAGTAAACCGCGAGCGAGCCGGGCCGGCACCAAATCTCGGCTGTGGGAAGGTCAGGACGTGCTGGCCAGGTGGACTGATGGCCTGCTCTACCTGGGGAACATCCGGAAGGTGAGAGACGGGGCAGGGATCACGGGTAGGCAGTGCCATGGTGGGGAACGCCAGGGCAGGCAGTGCCAGGGTGGGCAACACCAGGGTGGGGAACGCTGGGGTGGGCAACACCAGGGTGGGGAACACCAGGGTGGGCAGTGCCAGGCGGAGAACGCCAGGTGGCGCACGCCAGGGCGGGCAGTGCCGGAGCGGGGAACGCCGGGGCGGAGAACACAGGCGGGCAATGCCAGGGTGGGCAATACCATGGTGGGGAACGCCGGGGCGGGGAATGCTGGGATGGGCAGTACCAATGTAGGCAATGCCAGAATGGGTGACACCAGGGCAGGATGGAGATATGAGGACCAGCTCAAAATGTCTCCTCCCGCAGAGAAGGAACTCATGGCGATGATGGCAGAACGAGAAGGCTATTCCCTCTGGGAAAGGTTGAAGAGGCCGACTGTCCGTCCTCTGGGATGGAGAAGGCGGGGGGTGGGGGGGTGGGGGGGGGTGGTTGGGGGTTGTGCACACGTGTGTGCGTGTACATGCGTGTGCATGTGAGACTTGAATGAGATTGTGAAAGGTTCCCCTCGGGTAGATGTTGCAGAGGAAAGGGGAGATGGTGGAGCAGTGGTATTGTCACTGGGACTGTAAACCAGGGGCCCCGGACTTGTGGGAGATATGAGTTCAAATCCCACCAGGAGCGCTGGTAAAATTTAAATTCAGTGCGTGAAGTGGGGAATTTAAAAAAAAAGCTTTGTCTTTCTCGAATGGTGCCATGAAACCATTGTCATAGAAACCAGTCTGATTTACTAATGTCCTTTAGGGGTGGGGGGGGCGGGATGGGGGCGACCCTCCCCGATACTGCCCGGTCTCTCTCTCTCTGCGGGTTGAAGGGCGGGGGGGGGGGGTTTGGGGAGGGTGACCTGGGGACACTGCCAGGTCTCTCTGCGGGTTGAAGGGCGGGGGGTGGGGGGGGGGGAGGGGAGGGTGACCCTCGGGGACACTACCCGATCTCTCTGCGGGTTTGAAGGGCGGAGGGGGGGGGGGGGGGGAGGTTGACCCTCGGGGACACTGCCCCTTCTCTGCGGGTTGAAGGCGGAGGGGGTGTAGGGGAGGGTGACCCTCGGGGACACTACCCGATCTCTCTCTCTCTCTCTGCAGGTTGAAGGGGGCAGGGGGTGGGGGGAGGGTGACCCTCGGGGACACTGCCCGGTCTCTCTGCGGGTTGAAGGGCGGGGGGTGACCCTCGGGGACACTGCCCAGTTTCTCTGCGGGGGTTGAAGGGCGGAGGGGGGGTGTAGGGAGGGTGACCCTCGGGGACACTACCCGATCTCTCTCTCTCTCTCTGCAGGTTGAAGGGGGCAGGGGGTGGGGGGAGGGTGACCCTCGGGGACACTGCCCGGTCTCTCTGCGGGTTGAAGGGCGGGGGGGTGACCCTCGGGACACTGCCCGGTCTCTCTCTCTCTGCGGGTTGAAGGGCGTAGGGGGGTTTGGGGGGAGGGTGACCCTCGGGGACACTGCCCGTCTCTCTGCGGGTTGAAGGGCGGGGGGGTGGGGGGGGTGACCCTTGGGGACACTGCCCGGTCTCTCTGCGGGTTGAAGGGCGGGGGATGGGGGGTGGGGGGAGGGTGACCCTCGGGGACACTGCCCGATCTCTCTGCGGGTTGAAGGGCGGAGGGGGGGTGTAGGGGAGGGTGACCCTCGGGGACACTACCCGATCTCTCTCTCTCTCTCTGCAGGTTGAAGGGGGCAGGGGGTGGGGGGAGGGTGACCCTCGGGGGACACTGCCCGGTCTCTCTGCGGGTTGAAGGGCGGGGGGGGTGACCCTCGGGGTGCCCTCGGGGACACTGCCCAGTTCTCTGCGGGTTGAAGGGCGGGGGGGTGACCCTCGGGACACTGCTGGTCTCTCTCTCTCTGCGGGTTGAAGGGTGTAGGGGGGTTTGGGGGAGGGTGACCCTCGGGGACACTGCCCGGCTCTCTGCGGGTTGAAGGGCGGGGGGGGGGGGGGGGGGGAGGGGGGGGTGACCCTTGGGGACACTGCCCGGTCTCTCTGTGGGTTGAAGGGCGGAGGGGGGGGGGGGTGGGGGAGGGTGACCCTCGGGACACTGCCCGGTCTCTCTGCGGGTTGAAGGGCGGCGGGTGGGGGGGGGGGGGGTGACCCTCGGGGACACTGCCCGGTCTCTCTGCGGGTTGAAGAGCGGCGGGTGGGGGTGGGGGGGGGGGGGGGGTGACCCTCGGGAACTGCCCGGTCTCTCTGCGGGTTGAAGAGCGGCGGGTGGGGGTGGGGGAGGGGGGGGGTGACCCTCGGGGACACTGCCCGGTCTGTCTGCGGGTTGAAGGGTGGGGGAGGGTGACCCTTGGGGAACTGCCCGGTCTCTCTGCGGGTTGAAGGGCGGGGGGTGGGGGTGTGGGAGGGGGGGGGGGGTGACCCTCGGGGACACTGCCCGGTCTCTCTCTCTCTCTCTCTCTCTCTGTGGATTCCTTGTCACAGTCTCTTGTTCGCTCTCCCTGTTCCCTGGCTCTTTCAGGTGGACCGATGGAAGCAGCTCCTTCTCGTTCGGTTTGAGGACAACTCTGTGTTCTGGGTTTTGTGGAAGGATATCTATCCCCGTAAGTAGAACTCGGAGGAGCAGAAGTAGGCCATTCGGCCCATCGAGTCTGCTCCGCCATTCAATGCGACCGTGATAATCTTCAAATCCCCTCTCCTGTCTTATCCCCATATTCCTCGATTCCTTACTGATTAAAAACCCATTTCCGCCTTGAATAACGACCCCTACATTCCCTGCGGTAAAGAATTCCACCCATGGAGAGAGGATATTTCTCCCGAGGGGAGATGCTGGTGTATTTTTATTGTCACTGGACAGTGATCCAGAGGTCCCAGCTAATGCTTTGGGATCAATCCCCACCAGGGCAGTGTGAATCCAATTAATAAAATGTAGAATTAAAAAATTAGCCAATCTTCAACTGTTGGAAAATCCTGTCTGGTTCACTCATTTGGTTTCGTGAAGGGTAGGTAATGCCTTACTAACCTCATTGAGTTTTTTGAGAAAGTGACCAGAGAGGTGGATGGGGGTAAGGCGGTTGATGTAGTATATATGGACTTTAGTAAGGCGTTTGATAAGGTGGCCCATGGAAGACTTCTACAGAAAATGCAGATGTGTGGAATAGAGGGTGATTTAGCTAATTGGATTAGGAATTGGCTGGCAGATAGAAGACAGAGGGTGGTGGTTGATGGGAGATATTCATCGTGGAGTTCGGTGACGAGTGGTGTGCCTCAGGGGTCTGTTTTGGGGCCCCTGCTGTTTGTAATTTTTATAAATGATCTGGATGAGGGTATTGAAGGATGGATTAGTAAATTTGCAGATGACACTAAAGTCGGTGGAGTGGTAGATAGTGAAGAGGGGTGTTATAGTTTGCAGAGAGACTTGGACAAGTTGCAGAGCTGGCCGAGAGGTGGCAAATGGAGTTTAATGTGGAAAAGTGTGAGGTAATGCACTTTGGCAGGAACAATAAATGTGTAGAGTATAGGGCTAATGGTAGGGCTCTTAATAGTGTTGAGGAACAGAAGGATCTTGGTGTATGTGTCAATAGATCCCTGAAAGTAGGCAGTCAAGTGGATAAAGTTGTTAAGAAGGCATATGGAGTCTTAGCTTTTATTGGTAGGGGGATTGAATTTCGGAGCCGCAACGTCATGTTGCAACTGTACAAAACTCTAGTGCGGCCGCACTTGGAGTATTGTGTGCAGTTCTGGTCCCCACATTATAAGAAAGATGTGGAGGCATTGGAGAGGGTACAGAGGAGGTTTACCAGGATGTTGCCTGGTATGGAGGGCAGGTCTTATGAAGAGAGGCTGAGGGATTTGAGGTTGTTTTCGTTAGAAAGGAGGCGGCTAAGAGGGGACCTTATCGAAACATATAAGATGATTAGAGGTTTAGATAGGGTGGACAGTGATAGCCTTTTTCCTAGGATGGAGAAAGCTAGCACGAGGGGACACAGCTTTAAATTAAGGGGTATGAGTTATAGGACGGATATCAGAGGTAGGTTCTTTACTCAAAGAGTGATTAGGGAGTGGAATGCCCTGCCTGCAGCTGTTGTAGATGCGCCAAGTTTGGTGGCGTTTAAGAGGTTAGTTGATAAGTATATGGAAGAGAAGGGAATGGTTTAGTTTGGAGGGGCATTGCTTTTTATTTTGGTCGGCACAACATCGAAGGCCGAAGGGCCTGTTCTGTGCTGTATTGTTCTATGTTCTATGTTCTATTTCCTTTTGGCATGGAATCATAAAATCCCTACAGTGCAGAAGGAGGCCATTCAGCCCATTGAGTAAGCACCAATTCTCTAAAAGAGCATCTTACTCAGGCCCTCCCCTCTGTCCTATCCCTGTATCTCCATGCATTTATCACGGCCAATCCACCTAACCTGCACGTCCTGAGGCACTAAGGGACAATTTAGCCTGGCCAATTCACCTAACCTGCACATCTTTGGAGTGTGGAAGGAAACTGGAGCACCTGGAGAAAACCCACGCAGTCACGGGGAGAATGTGCAAACTCCACACAGACAGTGACCCAAGCCGGGAATTGACCCCGGGTCTATGGCGCTCTGAGGCAGCAGCGCTAACCACTGTGCCACCGTGCCACTCTTACCTGGTCTAGACTACAAGTGACTCCAGACCCACGGCAACGTAGTTAACTTTTAACTGCCCTCTGTAATGGCCTAGCAAGCTGCTCATTTCAAGGGCAGTTAGGGCAAATGTTGGTCCAGCCAGCGATGCCCACATCCCGTAATCAGTAATGTAAAGTTAGTCAATCTCTCCTTGCTCGCAGTCATGCCTTTCACTTGACGGTAGAACGTACCGGACAGACTTTGAGTGTTGCTGCATGGAGAGACTTGTTGCTGAAACTTTTTGTCTTGTACTCATCAGGACAAACACAAGAATACCAAATTTCAAACCTTCGCTATACTGCGGGAGAAAAGGATTGATTAACAAGTGGACTCCGGCTGAGGTGTGGCCAACCTCCCGGTGGAAGGGCTTCTAGTTCCCCGTGACCCAGATGGTGCTGGGAAGCCTGTAGTTCTCTGTGACCTCCACCATTGCAAATACTGAGCCACAGTCCACATGCCAATCAGTCAGCACCCAGTTTCCCTTGTAGTATACATTGTTTAAAAGTTGGCATTCTTGTGTTTGTTCAGATCAGTGAACAATTAATGGAAAATTGCTGTGACTATATCTCCTTTTGGCAATGTTCAAAGAACAAAAAAAGTAGAATCCCTACGGTGCAGAAGGAGGCCATTCAGTCCATCAAGTCTGTACCAACCACAGTTTCTCACATGCCCTATTCCCGCAACCCCATCTTGCTAATCCCTGATGCTAAGTGGCAGTTTAACACAGCCAATCTGCCTGACCCGCACATCTTTAAACTGAGAGAGGAAACTGGAGCACCCGGGGGAAACCCACGCGGAACAATAACCCGAGGCCAGAATTGAACTAGGGTCCTGGCGCTGTGAGGTAGCAGCGCTAATCATAGAATCCTACAGTGTAGAAGGAGGCCATTTGGCCCATCGAATCTGCACCGACTGCAATCCCAAATAGGCCCAATCTCCATAACCCCACACATTTTCCCTGCTAATCCCCCTGACACTAAGGGGCAATTTAGCATGGTCAATCCACCTACCCGTACATCTTTCAGACTGTGGGAGGAAACCGGAGCACTTGGAGGAATCCCAGGATGTTGCCTGGTATGGAAGGCCGGTCTTATGAAGAGAGGCTGAGAGATTTGTGGTTGTTTTCGTTAGAAAGAAGGCGGCTAAGAGGAGACCTTATTGAAACATATAAGATGATTAGAGGTTTAGATAGGGTGGACATTGATAGCCTTTTTCCTAGGATGGAGAAAGCTAGCACGAGGGGACATAGCTTTAAATTAAGGGGTGGTGGTTTTAGGACAGATGTCAGAGGTAGGTTCTTTACCCAGAGGGTGGTAAGGGTATGGAATGCCTTGCCTGCGTCAGTTGTAGATGCGCCAAGTTTGGTGGCGTTTAAGAGGTTAGTAGATAAGTTTATGGATGAAAGGGGAATGGTTTAGGTTAGAGGGTCACTGCTTGTTCCTAATTGGTCGGCGCAACATCGAGGGCTGAAGGGCCTGTTCTGCGCTGTAATGTTCTATGTTCTGTGAAACCCACGCGGACAAGAGGAGAATGTGCAGACTCCACACAGACAAGTGACCCAAGCTGGGAATCGAACCAGTCTCCCTGGCGCTGTGAGGCAGCAGTGCTAACCACTGTGCCGCCATGCTGTACCACCAAGAGCAAGTGTGGTGAAATGTGCCGATCTCACTGTCTCGCATCGCTGTGACGTACTGTTAATCGAAGCCACTCTCTCTGTTTTCTTTCCAGCTGCCCTCCCCGGGACGGAACACATCTGCTGCCTCTGCAATGATGCCACCTCCAGCCAGGGCAACCAGATCGTCAACTGTGCCAAGTGCAAGCAAGGTAATGGGAAAGGGGTAGGGGCTGCACAGAGCTGCATGTGCGTTCCGCCACCATTATCCACAGGCTTTTCCCCAGTGAGACCCCAACAGTGTCACCTTAGGATGGCATGGTGGCACAATGGTTAACGCTGCTGCCTCACAGCGCCAGGGACATGATTTCAGTTCTGGCCTCGGGTCACTGCTTGGGTGGAGTTTGCATCTTGTCCCCATGTGTGCGTGGGTTTTCTTCAGGTGTTTCCTCCCACAGTCAAAAGATATACGGGTTAGGTGAATTGGCAATGCTAAATTGCTCCTTGTGTCAGAAGGACTAGCTAGGGTAAATAAATGGGATTATGGAAATGGGTTCTGGATGAGATTATGGTCGGTGCAGCTTCGAATGGCTGCCTCCTGCACCGTAGGGATTCTGTGATTATAGAAAGGATATTATTTAACTAGAAAGAGTGCAGCAAAAATTTACTCAGATGCTTCTGGGGTTGATGGTTTGAGCAGCTGGAAAAACTGGAATTCTTTTATCTCTGGAGGCTTAGGGGTGATCTTATAGAGATCTATAAATAATGAGGGGCACAGATCTGCCTGATAGTCAATATCTTTTCCCAGAGTTGGGGGAGTCTAAAACTAGAGGGCTTAGGTTTAAGGTGAGAGAGATACAGAAGTGTCCACACAGAGGCAATTTTTTCACACAGAGAGCGGTGAGTGTCTGGAACAAGCTGCCACAGTTGGTAGTAGAGCCAGGTACAATTTTGTCTTTTAAAAAACATTAAGACAGTTACATGGGTAAGATGAGTATAAAGAGATATGAGCCAAGTGGGGACAATTGGGACCAGTTTAGTGGTTTAAAAAAAGGCGTGGACACGTTGGACTGAAGGGCCTGTTTCCATGCTATAAACCTCTCTGACTCTATGAGAACGGGAGTTAAAATCATTGAGAAATAGTTTTGATGTTAGTAGTGTCTCCTCAGCTGGTGTGGTGGTTCTTGCGAGCTTCTCCAGTGCTCGAGCCCATCATTCAGGCTGACTTTGAGGTGAGTACAATGTTACACCATTAGCACCCTTGCGTTTGCGCGCTCTCTCGCTTGAGCTATGAAACCGAGGCCTAGACTTTCTGCTGCTGTGTACGCTGAGGGTCCTCTATCAGTACTCTCGGCTCGGTAAGAAGTCTCACAACACCAGCTGATGAAGGAGCAGTGCTCTGAAAGTGCGTGATTCCAAATAAACCTGTTGGACTTTGACCTGATGCTGTGAGACTTCTTACTGTATTTGCTCCAGTCCAACACCGACATCCCCACGTTGGAGTTATTCTCAGGGGATATAGAAACCAGTATCTCCCCCTCTTAGTTTGTAACCCTGCCCCATTCTCCAGAGCTGCCAGCTCATTGGCCAATACATCCACAGAAGCCCCACCCTCCCTTGTAGTTGTCAGCTGATTGGTCAGTACAGCTACAGAAGCCCAGCCCTCCCTTCTAGCTGTCAGCTGATTGGCCAATACATTCATAGAAGCCCCACCCTTCCCTCTAGCTGCCAGCTGATTGGCCGATACATCACAGAGCCCCACCCTCTCTTCTAGCTGTCAGCTGATTGGTCAGTACATCTACAGAAGCCCCACTCTCCCTTCTAGCTTCCAGCTGATTAACCGATATATTCATGGAAGAAAGTGCCAGGGTTTAATAATCCAGAGAATTCCCTCCAGCAATCCCGAGCAAAGTATGGGCCAAGCAGGCTGTGCCTCATTTGCCTCAGAGTCAATGTCGATCACTCCCTTGACCCAACAAATCGGAAAGCGATGTCTTTCACTGCAGCTTATGTTCTGGAATTGGCCAATTTTTTTTTTTTTTGCTTCATTTTGGGACATGAGTGT
Source organism: Sphyrna mokarran (assembly GCA_024679065.1). Taxonomy (NCBI): domain Eukaryota; kingdom Metazoa; phylum Chordata; class Chondrichthyes; order Carcharhiniformes; family Carcharhinidae; genus Sphyrna; species Sphyrna mokarran. The sequence continues at coordinate 106,050,298 of JAGIQG010000009.1, read as the reverse complement.
CGGTGGCACGGTGGTTAGCGTTGCTGCCTCACAGCCCCGGGGACCTGGGTTCAATTCCGGTCTCGGGTCACTGTCTGTGTGGAGTTTGCACGTTCTCCCCGTGTCTGTGGTGCTCCTGTTTCCTCCCGCAGTCTGAAAGACGAGGGGATTTTTACGGTAACTTCATTGCAGTGTTAATGTGAGCCTACTTGTGACACTAATAAACAAACTGTAAATTTTAAAAGAGCTTTGACAAAGGGTCACCTGGACTCGAAATGTCAGCACTTTTCCCTCCTTACTGAGGGTGCCAGACCTGCTGAGATTTTCCAGCAATTTCTCTTTTGGTTTGTAAAGTTTGAAACTTGTATTCGCGCTGCCAGGCTACCACCAGGAGTGCCACGCCCCCAAGATCGAGGCTGATGTCCGGCCCTCTTGGATTTGCCGTTCCTGTATCTTTGCCGTGGCCACCAAGGTAAGATCAGCTTGGCTGATTCTACTTTTATTGAATTCAAACTCCACCATCTGCCGTGGCGGGATTCGAACCCGAGTCCCCAGAACATGGAACAGGGGACCAGAGTGCGGAGAGCAGGGTTTAACTATTAAAAACAGACTGCTGTTAGATTTGAAAGAAGCATTAACGACATTGCAGCTATGTTTGCTTCCAACGCTGGGAACGTGGGAGACAGTGACCTAGTGCTCAATCTGTTAATCCAGAAACTCGGCTAATGTTCTGGGGATCCGGGTTCGAATCCCATCACGGCAGATGGTGGAGTTGAATAAAAAGAATCTGGAATTAAGAATCTACTGATAACCATGAATCATGGTCGACACGGTAGCACAGCGATTAGCTTTACAGCTCCAGGGACCTGGGTTCGATTCCCGGCTCAGGTCATTGTCTGTGTGGAGTTTGCACTTTCTCCTCGTGTCTGCGTGGGTTTCATCCAGGTGCTCTGGTTTCCTCCCACAGTCTAAAGATGTGCGGGTTAGGTTGATTGGCCATGCTAAAAATTGCCCCTTAGTGTCCTGAGATCGTTAAGTTAGAGGGATTGAGCAGGTAAAATATATAGTGATGTGGGGGTAGGGCTTGGGTGGGATTGTGGTTGGTGCAGACTTGATGGGCCGAAGGGCCTCTTTCTATTATTATGATCCTATTATTATTGTCCACATTAGCTGAGTTTCTGGGCAGCACAGGAGCTGCCTCATAACGCCAAGGACCTGGATTTAATTCTGGCCTGGGGTCACATTCTCTCCGTGTCTGCGTGGATTTCCTCTGGGTGCTCCAGTTTCTTCTCACAGCCCAAAGGTGTGCAGGTTAGGTGCATTGACCGGAAAAGGCACCAGAGTGTGGCGACTAGGGGAATTTCACAGTAACTTCATTGCAGTGTTAATGTAAGCCTACTTGTGACATTAATAAATAAACTTTAAATTTCCTCAGGGTGCTCCGGTTTCCTCCTGAAGTTCAAATGATCTGGGGGATAGATGGATTGGCTGTGTTAAATTGCCCCTTAGGGGGAATAGCTAGGGTAAATGCATGGAGTAACAGGGATAGGGGCTGGTTAGAATTGTGGCTGGTGCAGACTCAATGGGCCGAATGGCCTCCTTCTGCACTGCAGGGATTCTGTGATTCTGGGTTGATAGTCTAGCGATAATATCACCGGGCCATTGCCTCCCTGGAGTTATTGAGTTGAAGTGGATTTAATCCATTGGGATTCTCCTTTATGGAAGAGAATGGAACGCATGGACGGGATTGAATCCGTTGGGATTTCTGTATGAAGGGACTGGTTTGCCTCTTCCGGGGCCTGGGGGTGACATTGGATTGGAAGGGAGGCAGGTTGGCCGTGGGGGTCTGTGTCTCGTCACCCAGTGCGTGTTTAAGTTATAAATGTTCACACGCGCGTGTGCTTCATGTTTGCGGCAGAAAGGAGGTGCGTTGAAGAAGGGACCGTACGCCAAAGCCATGCTGGCTATGAAGCGAGTGCTGCCCTACGAGCTCAAGTCACTCGACTGGGACCCCCAGCATCTCTCCAATCAGCAGCAGTGTTACTGTTACTGTGGAGGCCCTGGAGAGTGAGTATTTCCCCTGTCTACTTCATAGAACCACAAAGAGGTCCTTCGGCCCATCGAGTCTGCGCCCACACCCGAGAAACTCCTGACCTCCCACCTAATCCCATCTACCAGCTCTTGGCCCATAGCCTTGAATGTTCCGATGGGCCGAGTGCTCATCCAGGTACTTTTTAAAGGATGTGAGGCATTCCGCCTCCAGCACCCGCCCAGGCAGCACATTCCAGACCCTCACCACCCTCTGGGTAAAAGAGATTTTCCTCAAATCTCCCCTCAACCTCCTGCCCCTCATCTTGAACTTATGTCCCCTGTGATTGCCCTTTAACTAAGAGAAACAGCTGTTCCTTACCCACTCTGTCTACATCTCTCATAATTCTGTAGACTTCTCTCAGGTCTCCTCTCAATCGCCGTCGCTTCAGTGAGAACAAACCAAGTTTCTCCAACCTCTCCTTGTAGCTACTGCCCTCCGTACCAGATAGCATCCTGGTAAATCTTTTCTGTGCCCTCTCCAAAGCCTCCACATCCTTCTGGTAGTGTGGCGACCAGAATTGGACACTATATTCCAAGTGCGGCTAACTAAACTTCTGTAAAGCTGCAACATGACTTTAAACTCTGTGTCCCTGCTAGTGAAGGCAAGCATGCCGTATGCCTTCTTGACTACCTTCTCCATCTGCATTACCACTTTCAGTGACCTGTGTACCTGTACACCCAGATCCCTTTGCCTGTCAATACACTTAAGGGTTCTGCCGTTTACTGTATATTTCCTATCTGTATTAGACCTTCCAAAATGCATTACCTCACATTTGTCTGAAGTAAACTCCATCTGCCATTTCTCCGCCCAAGTCTCCAACTTGGGCGTATCCTGCTGTATCCTCTGATGGTCCTCATCGCTATCCACAAATCCACCAACCTTTATGTCATCCGCAAACTTCCCTAATCAAGCCAGTTATATTTTCCTCCAAATCATTTATATATATTACAAATAAAAAATATCCCAGCACTGATCTCTGAAGAACACCGTTTGTCACAGCCCTCCATTCAGAAATGTACCCTTTCTCTGCTACCCTCTGTCTTCTTTGACTGAGCCAATTCTGTCTCCACCTTGTCAACTCACCTCTGATCCCATGGGACTTTACCTTCTGCACCAGTCTGCCGTGAGAGACCTTATCAAAGGCTTTACTCAAGTCCACGTAGACAATACCCACTGCCCTACCCTCATCGTTCATCTTCATCACTTCCTCAAAAAACTCAATCAAGTTCGTGAAACACGATCTCCCCTTCAAAAAAACCATATTGGCTCTCACTAATACATCCAACTTTTCCAAGTGGGAATAAACCCTTTCTCGAAGAACTCTGTCCAATAATTTCTCTAACACTGATGTAAGGCTCACTGGCCCTGGATTATTCTTGCCAGCCTTCTTAAACAAAGGAAAAACAGTGGCTATTTTCCAGTCCTCTGGAACCTCCCCTGTAGCCAGTGAAGATACAAGGCCCCAGCAATCTCCTCCTTTGCCTCTCTCAGTATTCTGGGCTATATCCCATCAGACCCAGGGGACTTGTCTCCTTTAATGTTTCTTAAGAACCCCAATACCACCTCCTTTTTGATCTCAACATGACTCAAACTATCTACATACCCTTTCCCAGACTCAATGGGCCGAATGGTGTCCTTCTGCACTGTCAGGATTCTATGATTCTAACCTCACTGTTAACCACTCACCCAACCTTTGTGTCATCTGCAAACTTCCTAATCCTGCCCCCCTGCATAGTCATTTATATAAATGATGAATAATCGGGTGCCCAACACAGATCCCTGTGGTACATCACTGGACACAGGCTTCCAGTCACTAAAGCCAACTTCTGCCATCACTCCCTGTGTCTTCATCTTGGAGGGCACCCTCCAGGTGGTGGCATTGCCATCTATCTGCTGCCCTCATCTTTCTAGATGGTAGCAGTAGTGGGTTTGGAAATCTACAGTGCAGAAGGAGGCCATTCAGCCCATTGATTCTCACCGATCACAATCCCACTCAGGCCATATCCTCATAACCCCAGGTATTTATCCCAGCTCGTCCCCCCCCCGGGGTTATTGAAAGAGCCTTGGCGAGTTCCCATGGTATATCCGGTAGATGGCACACATGGAGGCGCTGTGTGGGGAGAGGTGAGTGTTTCTCTGCCAAGAGAGGCAGTGACTGGCAGGGCTGGTACTGGGGTCCGCTCTCCAGGGAGGTATAAACAAGATACCCCTTGTTAATGCAGCAGCCATGCTAAATTCTCCTTCAGTGTGCCCGAACAGGTGTTGGAGTGTGGCGACTCGGCGATTTTCTTAGTAACTTCATTGCCGTGTTTAAATGTGAGCCTACTTGTTACACTAATCAATAAACAGGAACTTTTGATGATTTGTGTACCTGAGTGGCCTCACGTCTCTGTTAGCCTCCACTTAGTATCGTAGAGCGCAGAAGAGGCCTTTCGGCCCATCAAGTCGGCACCGGCACGTTAGAAACACCTGAACTCCCAGCTCATCCCATCTGCCAGCACGTGGCCCGTAGCCCTGAATTCCGAGTTTTTTCATCGTCCAGATAAATTCCTGGCCACGACTGTCTGTTAGACCTGCTCCAAAGTCATGATTCCTCGAGGTATCCCGACTAGTTAGTTGGACTCTCCTTTTCCCTAACCCGCTCTGTGCAAGCTGACAGCCTGTGTTCGCAACATTACAATCAGTGACTCCACCTCTCCAATATTTTATTAACTGCAGCCGGAGACTGTGACAGACACTGTAATGTCCTAACTATGTTAGGAATTGTGGGTTTTACGCAAAAAGAGAAAAAGATGTGGCTTGCACGTGGAGATTCAATCTAACGGCAAGGGATTTATTAAGGGAATTAAAATTGTTGCTCAGACAGAGGAGAAGTTGAGTGTACACGGGATCCAGTGAAGTACCCGAATAAAGTCATCATCAAATCTGGGGATAAGCCCTTAAAAGCTGTCTTAAATATATAACAAACCCCGAGGGGGATTTCTTTTGTTCTTCCATCAGGTGGAACCTGAAGATGCTGCAATGTTGCCGGTGTCAGCACTGGTTCCATGAGGCATGTACCCAGTGTCTGAGCAAGCCACTACTCTACGGGGACAGGTGAGACACCTGGGCACAGCATCCTGTGCCCTTCCCTTGTTTTTATACCCAGTAGGTTCAGTGTGGAGACACAGGGCTCTGTGCCCATCCGTACCCTGTCAGTGAGGATAGTCACAAAGAGTGCTGGGAACTTCCTTTAAGCTCCAACAAAGAATCCTTTGACCTATATATTTTTTCCTTTATTCTTTCCTGGGATGTGACCATCGCTAGCAAGGGCAGCACTTGTTAGAAGGTATTTAATTGCTTCTGAATTGCTTTAAGATGCCATGTGATTGTTAGGATGAAACATTAGCTGATTAACCGTGGGTTAAATCAGAGACCAGCGCCACACTCTATTAATAAAACCAATCAGTGACTTATCTGTGGTTCCCCAACCTGTAAAATTGGGATTAATCTATTGGCTTGATTACTTAATTCCACCTCTACAGTCCCAGGACAGGTACAACACGAGATTAAATACAGAGTAAAGCTCCCTCTACACTGTCCCATCAAACACTCCCAGGACAGCAACAGCACGGGGTTAGATATAGAATAAAGCTCCCTCTGTATTGTCACAAGTTAGATATATATCCCAGGCCCTCGTTAAGTCAGTGTTTTTTGTAAATAGATGTGTATTTTGCACCAAATATAGTTTTCAAACCGCCTGAAGGATTAGTGATTAACTTTTGGCCTTCTGTTGAACTTTCTAGGTTTTACTTATTTGTGTGCTGTGTCTGTACTGGTGGCGCAGAGTATGTGAAGCGACTGCCCCTCGAATGGTAAGTACAGTGTCCTTAACTATAATGGTTTTGCCTTTATAAAGAACAGTGACATTGCTAACCACTGCACCTTCCAAAGGATAGACTGGCCTTGGAGGGAGATCTGTGCATATTTACAGGATGAAGCCTGAATTCCGAGGGTTTAAACACAAGGAGCGATTAAAGAAACTCGGGCTGTATTTCCTGGAATGTAAAAGGTTAAGGAGTGATTTTAATTGTAATTGCCAAAATAGGGCAGTATGGTGGCACAATGGTTAGTGCTGCTGTTTCACAGCGCCAGGAACCAGTGTTCGATCCCGGCCTTGGGTCACAGTCTGTGCAGAGTTTGCACATTCTCCCCGTGTCTGTTTGGGTTCCTCCGGGTGCTCCGGTTTCCTCCCACAGTCCAAAGATGTGCAGGTTTGGTGGATTGGCCATGCTAACTGTGTGGGATTATGGGGATAGAGCCTGGGTAGGATGCTCTTTCAGAGAGTCGGTACAGACCCGATGGGCCAAATGGCTTGTTTTAGCACTGTAGGGATCCTATGGATCCTGCTGTATGTAGTTAAGGGCGTTCATTTTAACCTTCTTATTGAGCAGGGCATGTATGTTCTACCCTGACAAACCTTTTGTGGCTTCTCTCCAATGCAGTGAAATCTGTACAAACGGGAATAATGGAGGCCGTTTGGCCCATCCGTTCAGCTCTAACCCCAGTGCTTGTTGTGCAGTCCTGTTGGCCAAAGTGCACACCCAAATAATGTTGTTAAACGTGATGTAAAATTTCTAGCCTGTAACACCCTCTCGGGCAGTGAGATTGTGGCCCAAACCCCACTCTAGGGGGCAATGTGTCTCTAACTCCCCTCTAATCCTTATATCAATTATTTTAATCTATTACACCCTACCCTCCCGTACCCACAAGGGTGAGGGAAAGGCTTTGAGTGCAATGGGGAGTTTTTTTTTAATCTAGCATCCACACTCCATCTTTGGGATTGACACTTACACAGCTCTGTCCCAGGGCCTGAGGGCTTTCTCTGCCGCCGAGGATGCTGGGTAAAGCAGCCCGCCATTCGACCAAAGCCAGGCCCAGGATAATGACGTGCCTCTGGCACAATGTCAGATAGCAATACACTGCTGACAGCCACTTTATCTCCTCCTCCCCGCCCGTCCCCTCACCCTTAGAATAAAGGGACGACTCTTTGGAGCAGGAAGGAAGTTCTTTAGCTAGAGAATGGTGAATTCATTGCCACAGAAGACTGTGGAGGCCAGGGCATTGAGTGCCTTTAAGATAGGGATAGATAGGGTCTTCTTTGGTAAGGGGATCATAGATTACAGGAAGAAGGCAGGAGAAAGAGGGATTGAGAAACATGAGCCTTGATTGAATGGTAGAGCAGATTCAATGGGCTGAATGGCCTAATTCTGCTCCTACAACAGCACTGCTGCCTCATAGCGCCAAAGACCTGGATTCGATCCCCGGCCCGGGTCCCTGTCAGTGCAGAGTCTGCACACTCTTCCCGTATCTGCGTGGGTTTCCTCCCACAGTCCAAAAGTTTAGTTAGAGGTGCATTGGCCACACTAAATTCTCCCTTAGTGCACCTGAACAGGTGCTGCAGTAACTTCATTGCAGTGTTAATATAAGCCTGCTTGTGACACTGATAAATATTCTTTAAAATCTTAAGGTCTGAGCATATGGGAGGGGAAGGGTAGGTTTTGCCCCCAGACAGGATGCTAATATCTGTCCCTCCCGCACTCTCTTTAATTGGCTGGGATCTCTGAGGAATCTGTTGTCTGCCCAGGCTGCCACTGTGATGGTATATCCCATCTCCCAGGTAGGAAGAGGATTATCGAGTAGCAAAGAACTGGGAAGCTCAAATGTAGAGAGAATTGGGCCTGATCACTGATGTTTGTGAAGACTGTGGGAAATGCGGCGAATCCCAGGATTTTTGGCTCACCGAGTTACACTGTCATATGAAGAGAGATTGAACAGTTTAGGCCTGTAGAGTTTGGGCCTTTTTGCTTTAGCCTACACTATCTGGAATTTAGAAGATTGAGGAGAGATCAAACGGAGGTATCCAAGATGATAAACGGTATGTGTAAAGTAGACGTGGAGCAGATGCTTCTACTGGTGGGGCATTCTACAACGAGAGGTCATAGTCTTAGGAGAGGGGAAGCAAATTTAAAACAAAGTTGAGGAGAAACTAATTTTCCCAGAGGGTTGTGAATCTGTGGAATTCACTACCTGAAATTGCGGTGGATGCTGGGACAGTGAGTAAATTTAAGGAGGAGTTGGACAGATTTTTAATTGGTAATGGGTTGAAGGGTTATGGGGAGCATATCAGCCAAGATTGAATGACAGAGTGGACTCGATGGGCTGAATGGCCTTTCTGCTCACATTCCATTTGGTCCATATCTCTCTGTATCCATTTTATCCATGTAACTGTCTCAGTGCTTTTCAAAAGACAAACTTGTACCTGCCTCTACTACCACCTCTGGCAGCTTCTTCCAGATACTCACTATTCTCTGTGTGAAAAAATTACCCCTCTCACCTTAAATCTATGTAGTTTAGTTTTAGACTCCTCTACGTTTGGAAAAAGATATTGATTATTTAGCTATCTATCTCCTCATTATTCTATAGACCTCTATCAGATCACCCCTCAGCCTCTTACCTAGTCCTAGGCTATCCAGCCTCTCCTTATAATTCAATCCATCAAGTCCCGGTAGCATCCTAGTAAAACTTTTCTGCACTCTTTCTAGTTTAATAATATCCTTTCTATAATAGAGTGACCAGAATTGCACACAGTATTCCAAGTGTGACCTTACCAATGTCTTGTACAACTTCAACAGGCATTCCAACTCCTGTATTCAATATTCTGACCAATGAAGCCAAGCATGTCAAATGCCTTTTTCACCACACTGTCCACCTGTGACTCCACTTCCCCCAAGGAGCTATGAACATGTACCCCTAAATAGCTTTGCTCTGTAACTCTCCCCAAAGCTCTACCATTAACTGAGTAAATTCTGCCCTGGTTCAATCTACCAAAATGCATCATCTCGCATTTACCTAAATTAAACTCCATCTGCCGTTCATCAGCCCACTGGCCCACTTGATCAAGATCCTGTTGCAATCTGAGGTCACTTTATTCACTGTCCACTATGCCACCAGTCTTGGTGTCATCTGTAAACTAATGAACCATGTCTCCTATATTCTCATCCTCACTTTCCCCCCCATATTTCTGATTTCCAGCTCTCACTGTCATTTAGGTTGGGAGACACTGAACTGAGTTTGGTGAGAGGGGGAGGTGGAGGGGGAGAGGGGGAGTGGTGGAATTTGCTGAGGTCGGGGTGAATAGCAGCGTGTTAATCTCTTGGCATTTTTCCAGGGTGGACCTGGTGCATCTGATCCTCTACCACCTCAGCACCTGCTGCCGGAAGAAGTACTTTGACTTTGAGCGAGAGATCTTGGCGTTTGCCAATGAAAACTGGGACAATCTCTTGGTTGGCCAGGTACGTGCCTGCTGACAGGAGTTCGTGGTGGCATACTTTCTCGATCATCCTTGTACTGTATACAGGGAAGGGATGGGGCATGCGGAGGGTTAAAATCATCGCCAGCGCAGCAACACCATTTTTCCAATTTTCAGCACTGTAATACATTGGTTAGCACTGCTGCCTCATGGTGCCAGGGACCCGGGTGTGATGCCTGGCATGAGTCACTGTCTGTTCAGATTCTGCACATCTTCCCATGTTTGTGTGGGTTTCCTCTGAGTGCTCTGATTTCCTCCCACAGCCCAGAGATGTACGGGTTAGATGGATTGGCCATGTTAAATTGCCCCTTAGTGTCAGGAGGACTAGCTAGGGAAAATGCATGGGGTTATGAGGACAGGGTCTGGGTCAGATTGTGGTCAGTGCAGACCTGATGGGCCAAATGGTCTTATCTTGCAATGTAGGATTCTACGATGCTACGAAAATCCTTGGGAGATAATAGGTTTATAGAACGTTATCTTTATAGGATTTCTACAATGTGATAATAACAAACAAGACTTTTATTTAGTAAACTCAATAAAACTGACATGGTGGCACAGTGGTTAGCACTGCTGCCTCATCGCACCAGGGATCTGGGTTTCATTCTCGGCTTGGGTCACTGTCTCTGTGGAGGCTGCACGTTCTCCCCGTGTCTGCGTGGGTTTCCTCTAGCTGCTCCGGTTTCCTCCCACACGCCAAAGATGGGTGGATTTCCCAAACTGAATTGTCCCTTAGTATCCAAAGATGTGCTGCTTAGGTGGATTGGCCATGCTAACCTGCCCCTTAGTGTTGGGGGACCGGCTAGGATAAATGCACAGGGTTACTGGGATGGGGGATGGGATTGTGATCGGTCCATATTCGATGGGCCCAATGGCCTCTTCCTGCCCTATAGAGATTCTATGATTCTAACCTCTCTCTGTTCCTTCAGCCCTGCCCCCAATTTTGTGGAAAGCTGACTACCGGATATTGGGGTTGAGGAGGAACCTTATCCTCTAATGTGGGAATTCCACGGATTTGAGTGAAATTCTAGCTCCCTTAACCGTCATTGTAAGGTGGGATGTACAACCACTGTTACTCCTCCCTCCCCGATTCCTTACGGCCGAGGTTAAAATTTCCGACGATCCCAACGTTTCATGGTTCATTTGAGAGTGCGCGCTGATGGGGAACACAGGAAGGGTCCGGAATTCCGGGTGATGTCAGGGTAGGAGGGGGCTGGAATCTCCAGATGTTTAGAAGTCAGCTCTGGTCAGGGATCCAGCTGCAGTGTTCCACGCTGGCATAACTGGGTGATAGGGAAGCGGGTGTTTGACCTTTAGCTCCACCCCAATCCGCTCACCCGTCCCTCCTGCACCGGTACGTGGGTGAATGGTGCCTCTGCTTGGTCGGGGTGAGGTATGTGATGGCTGCCGAGACACTCGGGGGCACTCGGTGCTCAGGTTGTTTGTAGCGCCCTTTCCTGTTCCAGAAAATGTCATTTTGCTCCTCCCCACCCCTTCCTTTCCTGAATCCTGCTGCAGACTGACTCTGTGATTGGTTGTTGTACCTGCTGTTGGTGTATCGGCAACCATTGCTGTCCTTGCCCCAACAACTGTCCCACTTTCCTAAAGGCTGGGCTGGGTGAGGTGGATTGGGTCAGGAAGTGATTGCCCTCGCTCTCACACTTGTCAGCTCACCCTAATCCTCGATGTCCAAGGAATCCAGAAAGCAGTTCCCTCTCTCTATTTCTCTTTCCCCCCCTCCCTCCCTCCCTCCCTCTCTCCCTCCCTCTCACTTTCTCCCTCCCTCCCTCCCTCCCTCCCTGTTCTCCCTCCCTCTCCTCTCTCTCTCCCTCCCCCCCCCCTCCCCCCCTCTCTCTCTCCCTCTCTCTCCCTCCGTCCCTCCCTCTCTCCCTCCCTCCCCTCCCCCTCTCTTCCCTCTCCCTCCCCTCTCTCCCTCTCTCTCTCTCCTCCCTCCCTCCCTCCCTCCTCTCTCCTCCTCTCTCCCTCCTCCCTCCCTTTCCCTCTCCCTCCGTCCCTCCCTTTCTCTCCCTCCGTCCCTCTCACTTTCTCTCCCTCCCTCTCTCCTCCCTCCCTCTCTCCCTCCCTCTCTCCCTCCCTCCTCCCTCCTCTCCCTCTCTCTCTCCTCTCCCTCTCCCTCCCTCCCTCCTCCCTCTCCTCCCTCCTCCCTCCCTCCCTCCCTCTCTCCCCCTCCCTCTCTCCCCCTCCCTCTCTCCCCCCTCCCTCCTCCCTCTCTCCCCCTCCCTCCCCTCCTCCCTCCCCCTCCCTCCCCTCCCTCCCCTCCCCCTCCCCCTCCCATCCCCCCCTCCCCTCCCCCTCCCTCCCCTCCCCCTCCCTCCCTCCCTTCCCCTCCCTCCCCTCCCTCCCTCCCCTCCCTCCCTCCCCCCCCTCCCCCCCTCCCTCCCCCTCCCTCCCTCCCCCTCCCTCCCCCCTCCCCCCCCCCCCTCCCCCCTCCCCCTCCCCCTCCCCCTCCCCTCCCCCCTCCCTCCCCCTCTCTCCCTCCCCCCTCCCCCTCCCTCCCTCCCCCTCCCTCCCTCCCCCCCTCCCTCCCTCCCTCCCCCTCCCCCTCCCCCCCTCCCCCTCCCCCTCCCTCCCTCCCTCCCTCCCTCCCCCCTCCCCCTCCCTCCCTCCCTCCCTCCCCCTTCCCTCCCTCCCTCCCTCCCTCCCTCCCCCCCCTCCTCCCCCTCCTCCTCCCCCTCCTCCCTCCCTCCCTCCCCCTCCCCTCCCCCCCCCTCCCCCTCCTCTCCCCCCCTCCCTCCCCCCCCCCCCCCCCTCCCCCTCCCCCCTCCCTCCTCTCTCCCCCTCTCTCCCTCCCTCTCCTCCCTCCCTCTCTCCCTCTCTCCCTCCCTCCCTCCCCTCCCTCCCTCCCCCCTCCCTCCCTCCCTCCCCCTCCCTCCCTCCCCCTCCCTCCCTCTCTCCCCCTCCCCCTCCCCCTCCCTCCCTCTCTCCTCCTCTCTCCCCTCCTCTCTCCCTCCCTCCCTCCCTCCCTCTCCTCCCTCTCTCTCCCTCCCTCTCCTCCCTCCTCCCTCTCTCTCTCTCCCTCCCTCTCTCCCTCCCTCTCTCCCTCCCTCTCTCCCTCCCTCCTCTCCCTCCCTCTCTCCCTCTCTCCCTCCCTCTCTCTCCCTCTCTCCCTCTCCCTCCCTCTCTCCCCTCCCTCTCTCCCTCCCTCCTCCCTCCCTCCCTCCCTCTCTCCCTCCCTCTCTCCCTCCCTCTCTCTCCCTCTCTCCCTCCCTCTCTCCCTCCCTCTCTCTCCCTCCCTCTCTCCTCCCTCTCCTCCTCTCTCCTCCCCCTCTCTCCCTCCCTCTCTCCCTCCCTCCCTCTCTCCTCCCTCTCTCTCCCTCCTCTCCCTCCCTCCCTCTCTCCCTCCCTCTCCCTCCCTCCCTCTCTCCTCCCTCTCTCCCTCCCTCCCTCCCTCCCTCCCCTCTCTCCCTCCCTCTCTCCCCCTCTCTCTCTCCCTCTCTCTCCCCTCCCTCTCTCCCTCTCTCTCCTCCCTCTCTCCCTCCTCCCTCCCTCCTCCCTCCCTCCCTCCCTCCCTCCCTCCCTCCCTCCCTCCCCCCCCCTCCCTCCCCCCCCTCCTCCCCCCCCTCCCCCTCCCCCCCCTCCCTCCCCCCCCCTCCCTCCCTCCCCCTCCCCCTCCCCCTCCCCTCCCTCCCTCCCCCCCTCCCCCTCCCTCCCTCCCCCTCCCTCCCTCTCCCCTCCCTCTCTCCCTCCCTCTCTCCCTCCCTCTCTCATCCCTCTCTCCCTCCCTCTCTCCCTCCCTCTCTCCCTCCCTCTCTCCCTCCTCTCCTCCCTCCTCTCTCTCTCCCTCCCTCTCTCTCTCCCTCCCTCTCTCTCTCTCCCTCCCTCTCTCTCCCTCCTCTCCCTCTCTCTCTCTCCCTCCTCCCTCCTCCTCTCTCTCCTCCCTCCCTCTCTCTCTCCTCCCTCCCTCCCTCCCCTCCTCTCCCTCTCTCCCTCTCCTCTCTCTCCCTCTCTCTCCCTCCTCCCCTCCTCTCGCCTCCCTCCCTCTCTCTCACTCCCTACTCCCTCACTTTCTCTCTCCCTCCCTCTCTCCCTCCCTCCCTCCCTCTCTCTCTATCATCCCGGTGGTTTTTTGCTGGAAGTATTATCAGTATGATTTAGGTGGCTGTTTTACCTTTGTCCCTGTTTGATCTCTGTCCTTTCCTGTAATTTGTAGCTGTCCAGTGCCTCAGAGTCAGAACGTTACGAGCAGATCCTCAACGCCCTGAACAGCCACCGGAGCAGGTAAGGAACCTGGGCCTTCCCCTGATCCGGACTGCTCCCAGTGCGGGGCCTCCCCTGGTTCCAGGGCCCTCTCCCAGCCCAGGGCCTCCCCAGCCCTCCCCCGGTCCCAGGGCCCTCCTCCAGCCTCGGGCTCTCTCCCAGTCCGGATTGCTCCTGGCCCGGGGCCTCCCCCGGCCTGGTGCTCTCCCCTACGCTGGGCCTTCCCCTACCTTGGCCTGTGAAAGAGGCTGTGGGATCGGGTCCCAGTCCGGCTATCCGAGCGTGCGTTCTAGGCCGACACTCCCGGTACAGCACTGGCTGCCTTTCATCCCCACGGGAGGAGGTCGTTCGGCCCCTCCACCCTGCTGCACCATTTAATGAGACAGTGGCTATTCTGATTGTGGCCTTGATTGCCTCACCCCTTGCTCTGACCCATAACCTTTCACCCCCTTCACAAGCAGTGATCCCCCCCCTCCCTCTCCCCTCCATTAAAACCCTCAGCCCCCACCCTCCTGCGGAGGGAAATTCCAAATACTAATTATCCTCTTGAGGGAAGGAAAACCCCCTCATTTATATCAGAAGTGGGAGACTCCTTGTTTTTAAACTGTTTCCCCCTCCCCATCTCAAACAACTTGACAAAGTAGCAGGGTGATTAGCACTGCTGCCTCACCGCGCAGTTCGATTCCCGGCTTGGGTCCCTTCTGTGCAGAGCATGCACATTCTCCTCATGTCTGCGTGGGTTTCCTCCAGGTGCCCCAGTTCCCTCCCATAGCCTGAAAGACGTGCTGGTTAGGGTGCATTGGCTGTGCTAAATTCTCCCTCTGTGTACCCGAACAGGCGCCGGAGTGTGACGACTAGGGGATTCTCACTGCAGTGTTAATGTAAACCTACTTGTGACTAATAAATGAACTGTAATTTTAAAAACTTTAAACTTTCTTCTTCCTTTCGCTTTCTCTTTTCTCTCTTTTCGTGACTCTTTGTTCCTCCTCTCTCATTCCCTCGCTCTTTCTCCTCTGCCCTCTTATTTTTCATTCTCTCTCTCTCTTCTTTATTAATCTCTCTCTCTCTCCGCAAGGTTTGTGTCCGGGAAGGAGATTAAGAAAAAGAAGTGCATCTTTGGCCTACAAGTGAGGCTTCCGCCTCAGCCTCCGCCCGCGGCCGCTCTCTGTGAGATCGCCAACCAGCTGATGGCCACCTCTGCCAGCCCTGCCCCCAACAGGTTGGTACAGTTCGGGGACAGGGTTTGACGTGACGCGGAGACGTGGTGTTGTTCGATATGTGTTCCCCCCACCGTATATATGGCAGGTGTGTCTGTGCCAATGCGGTTTACCCATGTGGATGGTATATACGGCACTATTACTGCACACCAAACACCCTGTGGACAAAGCCTTTTGTTCCCGTGTTCCCGGTTCCAGTCTGGGTGGTGAGGATCTGGAATGTGCTGCCTGGGAGGGTGGTGGGGATGGGATGCCTCACGCCCTTTAAAGAAGTATCTGGATGAGCACTTGACAAACTATAACATTTAAGAGACCGAGTGCTAGTAAATGGAATTAGGTGGGAGGTTCAGACTCGACGGGCTGAAAGGCCTCTTCTGCACTGTCTGACTCTATGATTCTGTCAGCAAATTCAGAGGAAGGCGAGGGAAGAACCAAAAGAAGATCTATAAGAAATGCTGGAAAGACTCAGCAGGTCTGGCAGTATCCGTGGAGAGAGAAGCTAAGAGCCAATGTTCCTTATGACACTCACTAAAGAGAGGAAGATGTAATGGACCATATA
Source organism: Sphyrna mokarran (assembly GCA_024679065.1). Classification (NCBI taxonomy): domain Eukaryota; kingdom Metazoa; phylum Chordata; class Chondrichthyes; order Carcharhiniformes; family Carcharhinidae; genus Sphyrna; species Sphyrna mokarran. The sequence continues at coordinate 106,034,885 of JAGIQG010000009.1, read as the reverse complement.
CTTAGAGAAGAAGGTGGAGCAGAACAAAAGGTCAGGGGTCAGTGGGATTTCAGAAGAGACTGGATAAAGGTTATGGGCACAAGACAAAGGGAGTGTTAACGGTGGTGTTAAAGACTAAAGAAGGTGCGAATAGAGGCATTGAGGCAAGGTAGCCGACTGTGTTAAAGCAGAACAAAGGTCAGCACTGTGTGAACGTGAAGCTAAACAACAAGATGGTTCAGTGAAGGAGGGGATTGAGGGAAAGAAGTACAAGTGGAGGGAGAGTTTAGGCTCTGAAGTTGTTAAATCAATGTTCAGTCTGGAAAGGCTGCAAAGTGCCCAATGAGAAGATGAGATTCCTCCAGTTTGTGTTGGCCTTCATTGGGACATTACAACAGGCCAAGGATGGACCTGTGGACAGGAGAACAGGGTGGTGTGTTGCAGTGACAGGCAGCAGGAAGGTCTGGCTCCTGCTCGCAACGGGCGAAGGTGTTCACAAATCTGTCTGCGTTTGGTCTCCCCGATGTAGAGCAGACGCACTGGGAGCAGCAAACACAGTGGACTGAATTGAAGGAAGTGTGAGTGAAATGCTGCTTTACCTGAAAGGAGTGTTCAAGGCCCTGGACGGTGAGGGGTTAAAGGAGCAGGCGTTACACCTCCTGCGATCGCAGGAAGAGGTGCTGTGGGAAGGGTAGGAAATACTCAATGGTGGTGTGAGGGTAAAGGAGACAGGAATGGGACAATGATTGATTTGTGTTTGTTGTTGGGCTTTTGCCTTTAATGAGGGCTGAGCCAGTGAGTCAGCAAAACCCTTTGTGCCCAGAATCTACGTAGCACTCAACCGTAACCGGCAAGGCAAAATTCGGCAATGCTCCAAATGGTTAATGGTCGCCAATTCGGAAGTTAGAAGGTTTAAAGTGAGAGGGACCCATACTGGTGGAGGGTGTAGGGAGGTCCCTGTACAGATTAACTTCCCCACTTCATTGAGTGATATGGTGCAGGAGGAGGGTGTGGCCATTCGGCCCATCATATAGTTCCCTCTGTTTTGAAAGAGCTATCCATGAGTCCCGTGTTCACCAACTTCCGCACTTCCCAAATTCCACTTCCAGCCGATTCTGGGTCACGACAGCTCACTGTGTTAGACGATTTTGATGAATCCTGACCTCCCCTTGAATCCTTTCGCTGTGTATTGGGAGGGGCAGATTCACCACTCTCTGCCAGAAGAATTTCTACGCACTCAGTATTAAATGACCAGCCCTTGCACCTATGTCCCCTTCTTCAAGACTTTCCCACCCACAGAATCCCCACACTGCAGAAGGATTCCCATCAAGTCTGCACTGACCACAATCCCACCCAGGCCCTGTTCCTGTAATCTTATGTATTAACCTGTTAGTCCCTTAACCGACACATCTTTAGACACCAAGGGGGAATTTGGCATAGCCAATCCACCTAAAGCACATATCTTTGGAGGTGAAAGGGTAATTTAGCTTGGCCAATCCACCTAACCTGCACATCTTGGGACACTAAGGGGCAGTTTAACATGGCCAATCCACCTAACCTGCACATCTTTCAGACTGTGGGAGGAAACCAGAACACCCGGAGGAAACCCATGCAGACATGGGGACAATGTGCAGACTCCACACAGAGAGTGACCCAAGCTGGGAATCGAACCCGGGTTCCTGGTGCAGAGTGCTACCCACTGTGCCACCGTGCCGCCCAGTAAAAACCTCTCACCATCTGCCCCTCAGGATCTTACCTGTTTGAATAAGTTCAGCCCTCGCTTTTCTGCACTCCATGGAACTCAGACCCTGACTCCCTCCTTGTCCCCCTCCCTTCCAGGTCAGAACTCGAGGGGGTGAAGAAGTTGAAGGCTAAGAGGACGCCTCGCCAGAGGGACCCGCAGGACCTGTACGAGCTGAAGACCAGACGGGCACGTCGCCTCCTGCAGAAAGCCATCAGTCAGGTAGGCAACCGGGGAAGGGGTGGGCGTGGGAGTGGGTGAGCCGTGTGTAGAGAGTGAGAGAGAGATTGAGTGTACAGGCAATTGCGGGGGGATCTACAAGGGTGAGTCGAAAGGATGAACATCTGAAAAACCAGCCAAGAGAAGATGGTAACCTTGAGGCCCTGGGAAAGTAGAAAGAGACCATTCAGCCCCTCGAGTCTGTTCCACTATTGATTGAACTCATTGGTTTTATTTAATGCATCCATGGGACATGGGCTTCGCTGGCTGGCCAACATTTATTGCCCATCCCTTGTTGCCCTCGGAGAAGGTTGTTGAGAGTCAACCACATTGCTATGGCTCTGGAGTCACATGTAGGCCAGACCGGGTAAGGACAGCAGATTTCCTTCCCGAAAGGGACATTTGTGAACGAGATGGGTTTTTCCAACAATCAACAGTGGTTTCATGGTCATCAGTAGATTCTTAATTCCAAATATTTTTTATTGAATTCAAATTTCACCCTCTGCCGAGATGAGATTGAATCATAAAATCCCGACAGTGCAGAAGGAGACCACTCGGCCCATCGAGCCTGCACAGACCACAAGCCGACCCAGGCCCTATTGCCGTAACCTCAAACATTTACCCTGCTAATCCCCTGACACAATTTATCATGGCAATCCACCTAATCCATGGGAGGAAACCGGAGCATTCAGAAGAAATCCAGGCAGACACAGTGAGAACGTATAGACTTCTCACAGACCCCGAGACCGGGAATTGAACCTGGGTCCCTGGTGCTATGAAGCAGCAGTGCTAACCACTGCGCCACCACGTCTAGAACATTAGCTGAGTTTCTGGATTAATAGTCTAGCAATAATACCACCAGGCCATCGCCTCTCATCAGTATGAAGGGAAAGCAGAAATGGGAAGAGAATGAGGCCATTCAGTCCCTCTAGTCTCGTTAGCTGGACCCTGGCTGAGCTGCATCTCAGCATCCTGTTTGCTCACCTTTGCTTCCTATTCTAGATCACACCAACCCAACTGAATCTGTGGGCCTCCATATTGACCATTCCATTGCCCTCTTGCAGCCGTAGCTCTTTGTGGGAGGAGAGAGGTTTCCGTAGAATAGAAACATAAAAGAGAGGAGCAAGAGGAGGCCATTCATCACGATCATAGCTGATCGTCCAACTCAACAGCCTAATCCTGCTTTCTCCCCATGACCTTTGATCCCATTCGCCCCCAGATGCTATATCCAGCCACCTCTTGAATGCATTTAGTGTTTTGGCAAAACACGTATGATTTGCTGTGTCTGAGAACCGGGGACGTAAAGAATTTGGTTCGACCATTAGACGTAGGAGCAGAATTAGGCCACTCAGCCCATCGAGTCTGCTCTGCTATTCAATCATGGCTGATGGTGATGAGTAATGGACCTGGGATCTGCTGACAGAGAGAGAGAATATTGGTGATTTTAAATATGGTTTTCTTCAGCCATCATTGTATGTATTTTGTGACGGTGTTTGTGGGGGGGGGGGGCTTGCAAGTGCCGTGTACAAATTGATGATTTGGTGTCTTTGTGCCTACAGAACGTGGTAACGAATCCTTCCAGCCCCAACCAGTCCTATCAGGGCTGCAGAGGCAGTGCCAGTGCATGCCCCGTCCGGGACAGTACAGAGAGGTAAGTGGTGGGATGGGTTGGGAGAAAGACGGGCAGTGAAGAAGGCCAATGGTATGTTGGCGCTAACAGTGAGATGATTTGAGTAGAGAGATAGAGATACTTTGCTGCAGCTGTACAGGGCATTGGTGAAGCCACACTTGGAGTATTGTGTGCAGTTTTGGTCTGCTTATCTGAGGAAGGATGTCCTTGCTATAGAGGGAACTTGCTATAGAGGGAACGCAGCAAAGGTTTACCAGACTGATTCCTGGGGGATGGCAGGTCTGTCGTAAGAGGAGAGACTAACTTGGTTAGGATTGCATTCACTGAAGTTCAGAAGAGCGAGAGGGGATCTCATAGAAATTTATAAAATTCTCACAGGGTTAGACAGGGTCGATTCAGAAAGAATGTTCCCAATATGGGGGGAGTCCAGAACTAGGGGGTCATAGTTTGAGGATAAGGGGTAAACCTTTTCGGACTGAGGTGAGGAGAAATTTCTTCACCCAGAGGGTGGTGAATGTGTTGAATTCACTACCACAGAAAGTAGTTGAGGCCAAAATGTGTGATTTCAAGAAGATAGCTCTTGGGGCTAAAAGGATCAAAGAATATGAAGAGAAGAGGGATCAGGATATTGAATTTGATGATCACAATGAATGGCAGAGCAGATTCGAAGGGCCGAATGGCCTACTCCTGCTTCTAGTTTCTATGGGAGGCTCTGGACATTGACCTCATGGCTCTCTCCCAACAGTTAAGAGCCCGGGTTCAATTCCGGCCTCGGATCACTCTGTGGAGTTTGCACATTCTTCCAATCTCTCCATAGGTTTCCTTGGGTATTCCAGTTTCCTCCCACATTCCAGAGATGTAGAGGATAGGCGAATTGGTCATGCTAAATTCTCCCTTAATGTCAGGAGTATTAGCTAGGGTAAATACATATGGTTACAGAGAATTGGGTCTGGGTGGCATTGTTGTCTCGATGGGCTGAATGGCCTCCTTTTGTACAGTAGGGATTCTATTCAGATTCTGAGCTAAGTAACTGGCTCCTTCAGGCCTTTATATAATTACTTCCCAAAGTTACCATTCAGCCATTAAGAGGAGGCCATTCAGCTCATTGAGTCTTGGCGGTCCGTTCCAGATTGATAATGATTGGGAATGTGTGGATTGTGATGTGGGGGAGAGAAGGGAGGCCCAGCTGACTTGATCCCTCTTCCTTCCCTCCCCTGCCAGGACTCCTCCAAAGATGATGTTCGCCTCGATTCAGCCATCTTCCAACAACGTCCGCAGTCTGGAGTCATCGTCGTCCTCTTCATTCGAATATGGGTGAGTGCCCCTTCATGGTTATCTATTCTATGCCAGTGACCTACATCTGACCGCAAACCCAGCTGCCCGTTAGTGAGCTGCCAGTTGAAACAGAGAGGTTGGTCCTGCTGAAGGAACGCTTTGTAGCCCATCGCCCGCAGAACGGGGGTGAATCCCACCGTCAGTCGCCCTCATGCTGGACCAGAAAACATCTTCTGCTTCAACCGTTAACTAATTTAACAGTCAAAATATCCACATTGTCCGGCTAGAGTTTTCCCTGTGCATAGTCTTCCAATCTGTTGTGACAGGACTTTATATTAATTCGTGAGACATTTGCTGTTCTTACCTGGCCTGGCCTAAATGTGATTCCGGATCCACACTTACTCCCGAATTGGCCAAGCAAGTCACTCAGTTCAAGGGCAATTAGGGTTGGGCAACAGATGCTGGCGTGTGTATTTTTATTCACTCGTGGGACGTGGGCATTGCTGGCTGGGTCAGCATTGATAGTCCATCTCTAGGTTGCCTGAGGGGAGTTGAGAGTCAGCTACATTGCTGTGTCTCTGCTGGCTTACGTATCTAATTTCCTTTCCTAAAGGACATTAGTGAACCAGATGGGTTTTTTCTGACAATCGACAATTGTTTCATGATAATCAGTCGATTTTTTTTTAAACTGAATTCAAATTCCACCATTTGTCGTGGTAGGATTTGAACCCGGGTGCCCAGAACATCAGCTGAGTTTCTGGATTAATAGTCTAGCGATAATACCACTAGGCCATCGACTCCCACATAAAGCACACTGTGTGTTACAGGATATGACACTCCTCTCACTCGTGATACTCTGTTTGGCCGTTCACAGGTCTGTTTCACTGACCCTGCTCTGTCTTTTTCTCTCTCTCTATCTCAGTGAGAACTCAGGCAGCCAGGCCAAGACCGTAGGTGCTAGCGGCCGCCTGTCGGACGGAGAGGAGGGCACAGAGGACCCTGTCGAGACAGAGCAGGAGGACGAGGAAGAGGAGGATGAGGAGGAGGAGGAGGAAGGCTCCGACAACCCGATGGACAGCCGGTCCCAGTGTGATTCCAGTGACGACGACCTGCCTCTCTCCTACCTGCGTTCCTCCGTCAACAGCTACTTTGGGGCAATGGGCAGACTGGCACGGGGTGAGACTGTGCGAATTCTGGCCCGCAGACTCACTCTGGACAACAAAGTGCAGTACCTAGTGGAGTGGGGAGGCTCATCTATATTCTAGCACAGAGTCTGGGCATTCTGGCCTGGCAGGAACTGCGGAGGGTGGGGGGTGGATAAAGGGGCGAAGAGACAAAAGTGCCAACCTGAAGCAATTTCTCTTAAAGCGGACTCTGATGGGCAATGGGCTTATCCAGGTTTTAAACAGGCAAAGTTTTGAATTTTTGGAAATCTTTCAGTGACATTTGCTTTCTTTTCATAGGATCCTGGAACACGTGCTCGCACAAAGAGACCTTTTTGGGGAGGAGGGGTGTTGCAGGGTTGTCCCGGGCATTTGAAGGGAGGGTGCTGACCTCTTGTGTCAAGGAGGAATAGGAATTGACAAGAAGTCAAGAGGGTACGGACCAAGGGGGAATATGAATTGGAAGGTGCGGGGTAATTCCCAGGCAGGATTCAGACTGCGGAAGGGAGTCCTGGGGGATGGGGTGGGATTCAGAATGTGTCAGAGGGATCTGGAAGTGGGAAATATGAGTAAGACAGTGCAGGGTGTCCCTGCGAGATGTGGAAGGAAATGCACATTGATCTTGACTGATAGATAATGGCTGAGATTTGGGAGAAGGTGTATTAGTGTTTCAGGCTATTCCTTGTCTCCCCCCTCCCCCATTGCACCCCGACCCTTGCACATTATTCTTCATTTGAAGTTTGAAAGCACTTTCTATCTGTGGTCGGTCCCTGTCAATGTGTTCCCCACCCTGCCATGTTCCTTCTGTGTCACCCACGTCCTCTGCATCGGACTCTCTGCTTGTTTTATCGCTGTGAGCGTCGCCTCTTTTCCTCCTCGTTTTCCTCGTTCCCGCTGTATGTTCTTCACGTGTACATTTCTTGTTCTCTCTGTGTGCAATATATTGCTGTTTTTCTTCCCACCCCAGGTGCCGCACACAGGGCACACTTTCATAGCGAAGGTTTTATCCCTGGAGCGGGTTGCTAGTCTGTTATAGCCTGAGGGATACCACTCTTCACAAGTACAGTGACCCTAAGTATCTCCCACTCATACCTGCCTACCGGATGTTGGAAGGATTTTGCAAGTTGACACTCAAAACTACTTGGCTGTGTTATGAATCTTGGCCTTCTAGTCCTGGGGTGGGCTCAAACCCGGAACCTCTCGTTCAAAGGCAGATACACTGCCCACTGCGATGAGATCTCACTCTGCATACTTCTGCCTTGTAGAGAGCAGAAAAGACCCTTTGACCTATTGAAACTGCACTGTCAATAACCACTATGCCAATCCCATTTCCCTGTACTTGTCCTATATCCTTGAATGTTACGATATTTCAGATAGGGTGGCACTGCTGCATCAGAGCGCCAGGGACTCGAGTTTGATTCTGTATGTGTGGAGTCTGTATATTCTCCCTGTGTCTGCGTGGATTTCCTCCCACAATCCAGGTGGATTGGCCATAGTTAATTACCCCTTAATGTCCAAAGATGTGCGGGTTAGGAGATTAGCTGCGCTAAATTACCCCTTAGTGTCCAATATGTGCAGGTTACGTGGATTGACCACGCTAAATTGCCCTTTTAGTGTCTAAGGACGTGTGGATTAGGTGGATTGGCCATGCTAAATTGCCCCTTAGTGTCAGGGTGATTAGGAGGTTAAATACATGGGGTTATGGGGGAATAGGGCCTGGGTGGGCTTGTGGTTGGTGCAGACTCAATGGGCTGAATGGCCTCCTTCTGCACTGTAGGGATTCCATGACATTTTTAAAGGTTGTACAGATTACAGCCTCCACTACCTTCCCAGGCAGTGCATTCTTAGATCATTTGTAAGGCCTCTGTAATTGTCTCCCCTCTCTTCCAGCTTGTTCATCCTCTGCTGAGGGTGGAACCTCACCATTCTGCTTTGCAAGTGAGTACTCTTCAGCAGTGTGTTTTCTATTCCCCCCCCTTTGCGTTAGTGTTTCATTTAGTTGTTTTCTCCCCTTGTTGGTGAGATAGGTGGTTCCTGACACTCGAGGTCTGTTTTCTTTTGTGTTTGGGCGGGTGGGGGGAGAGATTATTTTGCTATTATTCTGTAATTTAAAATAAAGTTCTATACACACATCCCACACACACACTTACACATATATATATAAATATATATAGATATATTATATAAAAATAAAGTTTTTGTTTCGTTTGTGTAAAATTTACTTTGCAAAATGAAGTTTTTTTCCCCCCTCTCGTGAAAGCTGCTGTGTTTTTATTGTATTAGATGCTTCGGTTTGGGCAGTAATTTTTTTCCTGCTTAGACCATAAGATATAGGAACAAAATTAGGCCACTTGGCCCATTTTTCCACTTCGTCCCATAACCTTTGATCCCCTTTGCAATCAAGAATCTATCTCTGTCCTAAAGGCGCTCCATGACCTGGCCTCCACAGCCCTCTGTGACAACAAATTCCACAAATTTACCACCCTTTGGCTGAATAAATTCCTCATCTTGGTTCTAAACATGACTCGGAGGTTGTGCCCTGAGAGTCTGTCACTAATGGAAACATCTTCCACTCTATCCACGCCATTCAGTATTCTGTTTCAGTGAGAGCCACCCACCACCTTCTAAACACCATCGAATGCAGACCCAGACTCCTCAAGCGCTCCACATACGACGCGCTTTTCATTCCTGGGATCGCTCTCATGAATCTCCTCTGAACCCTTTGCCTATAACTGCTCAGAATACTCCAGATGTGGCTTGACCAGATCCTGATACAGCCTCAGTAGCATATCCCTGCTCTTGTATCCTAGTCTTGCCTGAGGTGCTTTCTTCTTAAAGATAAAGACTTGCAAAGCACCCAGTCTCTCAAATCTCCAATTTGGTCATGAAAGTGCAGTGTGAGTTTGGGATAGACTAAGTCCCTTCTGCCTCTTGGGCTCTCTCCTCTTCCATGCCATTATAATTGCAGCTAATTGTCTTCACTCTTTCTACTCTGTCACTTCACAAATCCCTGAAAACATTATCTGACAGATATCTATCAGTCATAGAGGTTTACAGCATGGAATCAGGCTCTTTGGTCCAACTTGTCCATGCCACCTTTTTTTTTAAACCACTAACTTGAATCCCTAGTCCCAAATTACCCACACTTGGCCCATATTCCTTTATACTCCTCTTAACCATGTAACTGTCTAAATGCTTTTTAAAAGACAATTGTGCCTGCCTCTATTACTCTGGCAGCTTCTTGCAGATACCACCCTGTGTGCGAAAAAAATTGCCCCTTTGGATCCTTTGTATCTCTCCCTTCTTACCTTAAATCTAAAACCTCTAGTTTCAGACTCCCCTACTTCTGGGAAAAAATATTGACTAACTGGTCAATGCCCCTCATTATTTTATAGACCTCAATAACATCATCCCTAAGCCTCCTATACTCCAGAAAAAAAGTTCCTGTCTGTGCAGCCTCTCAAACCATCAGGTCCTGGTAGCATTCTAGTAAATTTTTTCTGCATTCTTTCTAGTTTAAGAATATCCTTCCTATAAGCAGGTGATCAAGGAATCAGAAGTTTTGAAATTTTTCAGTTGATCCTCAAACTAACAGGATTTGGACACCGTGAAGCGAGTGTCAGATGTCCACAAAATGCTTCCTGACATTACCTCGAGTTCTAAGTGAAAATCGTGTTCTTGTCCTGCCTCTTCATTTACACAGGTCGCCAAAATTCACCATCAGTAAACAAAAGAACTGATTCACCCGCGACCCTAAGCATTCACTCCGTTTGCTTGGACGGGTGCAGCTCCAACAGCACTTGAGAAGCTCAGCATCATCCAGGTCAATGCAACAGTGCTTGATGGATACCTATGCACCACTTTCACTATGCACAACAACCAAGGGTGCTATCTGCACCATGCACTATGGAAACTTGCCCAGGCTCCTTAGGCAGCACTTTCTAAACACAAAACTCCAACCATCTAGAAGGACAAGGGCAGCGTAGACCTGGGAACACCACCACCTGGAGGTTCCTCTTCAAACCATTCACCATCTTGACTTACATAAAAACTAGAAGCAGGTGTGGGCCATTCAACCATTCATCTTGATCATGGCTGATCATCAAATTCAATATCCTAATCTCCCCTTCCTCCTATATCCCTTGATCCCTTTAGCCCCAACAGTGATATCTAACTTCTTGAAATCAGACGATGTTTTGGCCTCAACTACATTCTGCGGTAATGAATCCCACACATTCACCACCATCTGGCTGAAGACATTTTTTCTCCGTTCCTTCAAAGTGGCTTGGTTTAAATCCCAGAGCTCTCTCCCTAACAGCACGGTGGGGATACCTGCGCCTCAGTGATGGCAGTGGTTCAAAATGGCGGCTCACCACCACCTGTTCAAGGGCATCTAGGTATGGACAACATTGGAGTAGAGTCACCGCCACCTTCTCAAGGGAAGAAATCCTATACGTACAGCATCGTGAACGAAAGAGGAACTTCTCAAATGGATATATTATGAAAGAAAAACTGCACAGCAGAACCAGGTGAAACAAACCAGATTGAACTTTTAATTAGAAATTAAGAGGGAATGACCACTAAACAAGATAACGCGGTCCCCTGCACATGATAAGTATCTTCCTTCGTTCTATGATACATCACAGCGTTATCCAATAACCCCAAAGTCCTTCAGCATTGGCGGCTATTAGCTTGGCCGTGCTCGGAGCAACAACACCACACACATTGGCCTTGAGTGTCCAGAAAGAGCTAAGGATCCCCCTCTCCTCCTATCCACACACAGGTCAGGGTTTTTGCTTGCGGCAGGCTTTGAACAGAAGCAGGCATTAGGTTGAGTTAGAGGAAAGTGAGGAGCGCTGGGGGAGCTGGTGGGACAGAAGGGACCTCAGGAGGGAAAAAAAAGTGTCCCAGGCAACATTAAGAACGAAAACAAAAAACTGCAGCCAGTGCGCTCACATCCCTTCCCTTCTCCCGGCCGACTGCTTTATTCCGGAACCACCTCGCTCAGCCATTTCAAGTAAGGTGGGTTTCCCTGGTCGATGGGCAGACTGATCACCTCTGCCACCTCGTACGGGTGAACTGACCTGAGGGAAGAGATGAAAGGAGAGAGGGACATCACTGACACTTGACCGGCAAACTGCTCAAAGGGCCACGAGAGACTTTTCCAGCTCAGATCACAGGAAGAAGCATTTGGTCCCTCAAGCCCATCATTCAGTGAGATCAAGGCCAATCTGCGTCTTCATTTCATTTACTAAGCTGGGTTCTGCCCCGCCCCATAATAACTTCATTACAGTGTTAATGTAAGCTTATTTGAGACACTAATAAATAAACTTTACCCAAGATTAATCTATCAATGGCAGTTTTATGGATAGACAATAAATTCTGGCCCAGCTGTGAACGAATTTCAACATATCATCAAATTCAATATCCTGATTATCAAACACAATATTCAGCTGCACAAAGCACTGGTGAGGCTGCACTTTGAGTATGTGTGCACAGTTTTGGTCTCCTCACTTAGACTTGCATTAAAAACAGTTCAGAGACAGTTCCCCAGGCTTATTTCTGAGATGAGTGGGTTCCTGAGGATAGAGTTAGAAGGTTGGTGGATTGGTGTTTAGAAGAATGGGAACTTGGATTCAGAGAGGGCTTGACAGGGTGAACGCTGGGAGGGATGCTCTCTATCCCACCCACCACAAACGTGGAGGAATTGAGAAGGAAGGAAGGAATTGCGTGCACTCTCAGGTTCCATACAGTGCAGAAGGCCATTCAGCCCATCAAGCCAGAACTAACCTTACCCAGGCCCTTTCCTCCACCCCCATCCCCAATTTACCAACGCCAATCCACTTAACCCAGACATCTTTGAACACAGTTTAAAAATAAGGCTTCTCCCATTAAGACAGAGATGAGGAAAGAGTCCTTCTCTCAGAGGTTTATTAGTCTTTGGAATCCTCTTCACAGAGGGCAGCGGAGACTGGGTTATCGATATATTCAAGGCAGAATGTTGATCTACTGGGATTGGAGAATTATATGGGACAAGATGGAGTTGAGGCTAAAATCAGATCAGTTATGGTGTAATGGAATGGCGGAATAGGCTTGAAGGGCTGAATGGCCCACACCGACACCTCTTTCTTATGGTTTTAACTACCTTTGTGTGAATGAGTGCTTCATGAGTGGCCTTGCTGTAATACTTGCAGGGAATGGGTGGTGCAGAGGTGACACCAACAGCACAGGTTCGATTCCCATGCTGGCTGAAGTGTGGTGACCCCTCAGGTTAAATCATGACCAGTCACCTTCTCCCCTTAATGGGAGAAAAGCCTATGGTCATCTGGGACTCTGGTGACTTTACTTTTAAGCTTCAATTTTAAGGTTATGCCACCTTGTTCTGGACTTCATTGGAGGTCCATTTCCCCTATCAAATCCTTTAATCATCTTAAAAACCTTGAGGGAGATGGTGGCGCAGTGGTAATGACACTGCAACAATAATTTGCTCATGGGTTCTAACTAACTAATGGGTTCAAATCCCAATGAACTAAATTAATAAAAGCTGGAATTAAAGGTTGTTTTCAATAATAGTGACCATAAAAACTCCGAATGAATCACTCATGCACTTTAGACACAAAACCTTACCATCCTTATCTGATAACTCCAGACCTACAGCAATGTGGTTCACTTTTTAAAATAACCCAGCAAGCCACTGAATTCAAGGGCAATTAGAATACCCATAGTGTAAAAGGAAGCCATTCGGCCCATCGAGCCTACACTGACCACAAACCCACTCAGCCCCTATCCCCGTAACCCATGCATTTACCTAGCCAGTCCCCCTGACACTAAAGGATAATTTAGCATGGCCAATCCACCCAATCTGCGCATCTTTGGAGCACCGGGAAGAAACCCACGCAGACACAGGGAGAATGTGCAAACTCCACACAGAAAATGACCCGAGCCGGGAATCGAACCTAGGTGCCTAGCACTGTGAGACAGCAGCGCTAACCACTGTGCCACCGTGCTGCAGTTAGGACTTGGAAATAAAGTCACTGGAGTTTGGAAGAATTTTGGAATCTGATCCTGGCTTAAATTCTCCAGGGCTAACCCTCAAATTATCATTGAACAAAGTGAAAGCAATAAGTTCACAAATTCATGTACCAATATTAATGCATGACTTAGCTCCCAATTTAGCCTGGCAGACAAGCTGTGCTTTGTGCTCAGTGATTCTCTATGCTGACCAGCAAATAACAGTGCAACGTGTTAGGGCCAGGAATGCAGTGATGGTATTATGTCGCATGGCCATTCTCCTTGCCTTCCTTAGGGATAGCCCGTCAACCTGAATGAATGGACTGCGTGCGAGAAAAGTGGATGACGAGTGTAGGAGAATGCTCTGCATTCTTCCGATACAGGTTTACAGAAACTGAGTCGCCCCCACTTTTTTTTATTCATTTCTTCATGTGACATGGGTGTAGCAGACTGGGCCAGCATTTATTTCCCATCACTGAGGGCAGCTGAGAATCAAAGAATTGCTGTGGAGTCGCACAGTGCCATAATGGTTAGCACTGCTGTCTCACAGAGCCAGGGATTCGGGTTCGATTCCCCGGCTTGGGTCACCGTCTGTGAGGAGTTTGCACATTCTCCCCATGTTTGAGTGGGGTTCCTCCGGGTGCTCCGGTTTCCCCCCATAGTCCAAAGATGAGTGGATTAAATTGATTGGTCATGCTAAATTGCTCATAGTGTCCTGGGATGTGTAGGTTAGAGAGATTAGCGGGGTAGAAATGTGGGGTTACAGATAGGGCCTGAGTGGGAGAATGGTTGGTACCAAATGGGTCTCTTTCTGCACTGTAACGATTCTATGAGTCACATGTCGGCCAGACTGGTAAGGACGGCAGACTTTCTTCCTTAAAGAACAGATGGGATTTACCAACAATCGACAATGGTTTCATGGTCATCAGCAGATTCTTAATCCCAGATATTTTTTATTGAATTCAAATTCCACCATCTGCTGTGCCAGGTCCCCCAGAACATTAACCGAGTTTCTGAATTAATGATTATATCACTAGGCCGTCGCCTTCCCCATGCCACTTACCGCACATAGTCCGATAAATTGCCAATCTTGGTACTTCGTGTTTTGATCATCTGTTCAAAAGGCAAACAGAGAAACTGTGGTGAGAACATGAGGGTTTCACCAAACTCCACCTGGTGACACAGTGGTTAAACTCTCCTACTCTGAGTCTGAAAATGATGGGTATCAGACCAATCAAGAAATCAAGTCCAAATACATACATGTTAGGTGGACTGGCCATGCTAAATTGCCCCTTAGTATCAGAGGGACTAGCAGGGTAAACATGTGGGGATAGAGCTTGGGTGGGATAGTGCAGATTTGACAGGCCGAATGGCCTCCTTCTGCACTATAGGGTTTCTATTCTTTGGATCTAAACACTAGCATGGTCCAGCTGGGCTGAATGGCCTGCTGATACAGTCTGCTGCAGAATTGACAATTTTCCATATCCTATTAACTGGACCAGTGTTCTGGAAACACGGTACTTTCAAAGCCAATGCATTTGTTGAACCCACCATTTTCAGCCTCACATCTGTTCTGATAACGCACTGCTCCACATAGGAACAAAACTGACCAGAAACAAAGGGAAAAAACCCTGCACCGACACGCTGTGTAACCCATACTGGAGCCCCAGAGCCTGTGTGTAACTCAACAAGATGTTTTACAAGATTTTGATCACCTCTCTCCTGGAAACATGATTGCTGACAGATAAAGAGCCTGACTCTCCGACTGTTATTCTCACAATACTTAAAAAAACTGCAACACTCAGTAAAGACCTGCTGACCCCACAGTAATGAAACTCCAATCTTCCCCCTCCTGCTGAATCAGAACAGCTGACAGATAAGGAACAGACTATTTCCATCTTCAGCTTGCTGAGTAGACAGGAACTGTGCGTCATTAATGAAATGCAATGGGTGTGCAGCACAGGAACAGGGACACAGCTTAACCAGGCTGTGTCAGTATTTGCAGCCCATTGGAACCCCCGCTCCATCCTTTCCTATTTAAATATCACCATAATCCTCTATCTCTTTTGCTTCTACCCCTGTCTTCTGCCTTCCTGCTGAATGCACTACATTACACTCCCTGTGGTGACCATCTCTCACCACTCTCAGCGTCAAGAGAGACCAGAATTCTCTTTACTTTGCCAGCCACAACAGGACTTATCTCCTCCAGCCCCATTCTTCTGGCCGTGCCCTTTCCCACATCTGACTGTGTTTTCCTTCTCTCTCACCACCTGCAGGGTTGTCAGTGATCAAATTCCTTGGGTCACTGTCTCTGTGGAGTCTGCACGTTCTCCCCATGTTTGTGTGGGTTTCTTCCAGGTGCTCCGGTTTCCTCCCACAATCCAAAGATATGCAGATTAGATGGATTGACCATGCTAAATTGCTCCTTATCATCCACAGATATGCAGGTTCGATGGATTGACCATGTTAAATTGCCCCTTAGTGGCCCAAGATGTGTAGGTTAGGTGGATTGGCCATGTTAATTGTTCCTTAGTATCCCAAAATGTGCAGGTTAGCTGGATTGGCCACGCTAAATGCATTGGGAATAAGACTGGGGTGGGGTGGGAGGCTCTGTCACTGAGAGTTGGTGCAGACTTAATTGGCCAAACGGCTTGGTTCTGCTCTTAGGGATTATGGAAAGGGTCGGAAGCCATTCTGTACATCGATTCCATACCAGCTCTCTCCACAGCAATCTAATCAGTCCCACTCCCACAGCTCCGGGAGTTTCCTTCCCTCAAGAGTCCATCCAATTTCATTCTGAAACCATTGATTATCGCTGCTTCCAACAGCCTTGTGGGCTACGCAACAAATCAAGTCCCCCACCTGCATTCCTTTCCCAAGAATTTAAATCTGTTTCCCTGCAATCAGTTGATGGGAGCCACACTTTTTGTCTGCCTTATCGTAGACCACCCTAAGTGATTAAGAAGGCATTTTGTCCTTTATTGCAAAGAGATTGGACTTTGAAAAGACCTCAAATGGAGTACGGCATACAGTTTTGATCCCCTTATCTTACAAAGGATAGAGTAAAATTGGAGATTCACCAGGCTAATTCCTGGGATGAGAGGGTTTCCTTTCAAGAGAGGTTAAATAGTCTGAGTCTGGTTAGCTCGGGGTTTAGAAGAGTTAGAGGTGATCTTATTCAAACACCTTGAGGGGGTTTGACAGGGTAGATGCTGAGAAGGTTTCATTAGTGGCAGAGTCCCAAACAAGGGGTTATAGCGACAAGATAAAGGGCCAGTCATTTTAAACTGAGTTGTGTAGAAATTTCTTCGCGCAGAGTGTGGTAAATCTCTTGGATTCTCTGCCCCAAAGAATGATAAAGACTGGATCATTAGAAGTATTCAAAGTGGAAGTGGATAAATATTTGATAGGTGGAGGAGTAGAGGAATGGGGAAATGGAACAGAAAAGGAGTTGAGGCTGTTGTGTTGAATGGCAGGACAGGCTTGAAGGATCTGGTGGCCTTCTCCTCCTATTTTTGTGTTCTTATCTGAATATGTCAGAATCTTGGATGCACCTCGATCGAATCTTCCTCAAACTCCTTTCCTCCCCTCACTGTCCCACTGCCAGGCCATATCCCTAAGCCTTCGACACTGGCTATCTTTCTAATCCATATCTCTGACGACACTGTCATTTCCCAAAGCATGCTGGGATCTGACCTCCAGCTACGAAGCAGCGGAAGTGGTTCTGCTGCCATTAGGGTGCGGCTGTCTTCAAATGTTAATTTGTCATGTGACGCAATTTGTCCAAAGAAAGGAAGGTTGCATTTTGAAAACTCACGAGTAGAACTTCACTATCCTCCTCGATGTTCCCTTTCCACTCGTATCTGCAGATGGAAGTAAAGAAAATTACAAACATTGCTCAGTCAAATCCATAGAATCCATATAGTACAGAAACAGGCAATTTGACCCATCTAGTCTGCACTGCCCAAAATCCCACCCAGGTCCCATCTCTGTAACCTCATGTATTTACCCTTGCTGATCCTCCTGACACTACAGTTAATTTAAAATGGCCAATCAACATAACCCACACATCTTTGGACTGTAGGAGGAAACCGGAGCACCCAGAGGAAACCCACATAGACACATGGAGAATGTGCAGATTCCCACAGACAGTGAGCCAAGCGGGAACTCAACCTGGGTCCCTGGTGCTGTGAGTAGTGCTAA
The DNA here is from genome assembly GCA_024679065.1 of Sphyrna mokarran. Classification (NCBI taxonomy): domain Eukaryota; kingdom Metazoa; phylum Chordata; class Chondrichthyes; order Carcharhiniformes; family Carcharhinidae; genus Sphyrna; species Sphyrna mokarran. Next base: position 106,017,664 of record JAGIQG010000009.1, on the reverse strand, counting down.
CCACTGTGCAGCCCATATACACGTACAAAACATGTACTCAGGATGAATAAAAACTCGCATCTATATAGCGCCCTCCACTATAATGTAAAGCTCATTTAATAGTGTCACAAGTAGGCTTACACTGACTCTGCAATGAAGCTATTGTGGAAATCCCCTAGTCGTCACACTCCGGTGTCTAGGGGACACTGAGGGAGAATTTAGCATGCCCAATGCATCTAACTAGCACATCTCTGGATTTTGGGAGGAAACTCACGCAGACATGGCAGAGAATGTGCAAACTCTGTAAAGATAGTGACCCAAACCAGGAATCAAACCGGGGTCTCTGACGTTCTGAAGCGATAATGTTAAACACTTTGCCACCCTATTGGGTGCAGGCAGGAAAATGAAGTTGAGACCAGGATTAGACCATCCATATCGGACTGATATAGCGAGCTTGAAGGAGTGAACTGCCTACTCCTGTTCCTAATGACTATTTGCGTGTGTGACCCCCATGTATTTCACAGCAAAGACTCACGTACACAGACGTTATCTGTGGGACAATATTTACACAGGCCGCCAGCTTCTTCTGCACAACGTCCCTGGAGGATTTAAGCAGAGCAAGAAACATTAATGTTACTGTGCATTGTAAAGTTAAAGTTACAGTTTATTTGTTAGTGTCATAAGTAAGGCTTACATTAACACTGCAATGAAGTTATTGTGAAAATCCCCTAGTCGCCACACTCTGGCACTCATTTGGATCCATGCATCTAACCAGCATATCTTTCAGACTGTGGGAGGAAACCACAGCACCTGGAGGAAACCCGTGCAGACATGGGGAGAATGTGTAAACTCCACACAGACAGTCACCCAAACCAGGAATCGAAGCAGATCCCTGAAGCTGTGAGGCACTTCTTTCATTTTCTTGAAGTGCAATCTGCACTGGTGTCAAAGAGGCACGAAATGAATGGACTGGCAGCATGGTCGCACAATGGTTAGGTTGGGTCACTGTCTCTCGTGTTTGCTTATTCTCCCCATATCTGCATGGGTTTCCTCTGGGTACTCCAGGTTTCCTTTCACACTCCAAAGATGTGCCGGGTTAGGCTGAATGGCCATATTGAATTGACCCTTAGTGTCAGGAGGATTAGGAGGGTAGATACGTGGGATTACGGGGATAGGGCCTGGGTGGAATTGCGGTCGGTGCACACTCAACGGGCCAAATGGCCTCCTTCTGCACTGTAGGATTCTATGATTTTTTTTTAAAACTACCATTTTTCTTTTTTATCAAGGATTCGCTATGGTTAACTAACAAGGCTGTAGGTCCAAGCAAAAAAGGAACACATTTACAAATCCACAGGCCCCTTTGGTTCAGTTTTCTGCCGCACTGCAAAAAGCCTCCTGATATTTCCACAAACACCGTGTCCAATTAATTGGGTGCATTGCGTTAGATAAATTTATTCTGCCAACAGACTGTCAATCTTAATACTTCACTGGGGGAGGTTTTAAATCAATTTCAGAGCCTAGTCAGCTATACTAGCTTCAGATTTTGTCTTAAAATAAATGCCCTTGCTCCCAGGAATGTTTAGAGTAAACAAAGTTCCCTCAGGATAAAATATACTTACTAGAATATATAATTACAGTAGAGGTAACTTCTCTCAATACACGCAATCCCTCTTTATAGAATTCAGGAGAAATTAATACTTTGAGGGGTACAAAGAAAATCTACAACTTTTTATAACAGTTGCTTAAATTATTTCCTTAGCAGCTAAATCTAAAGAGTACATTATAATGTTCATAGAATCCCTTCAATACAAAAGGCCATTTGGCCTATTGATTCTGCACCAATTCTCTGATGGAGCATCTTACTCATCGAGTCTACACTGACCACAATCCTACCCAAGCCCTATCCCCATAATCCCACGTATTTACCTTCTTAAGCCCCCTGACACCGAAGGTCAATTTAGTATGGCCAATCAACCTATTCTGGCACACCTTTGGACTGTGGGAGAAAAGCCGGAGCACCCGGAGGAAATCCATGCAGACATGAACGTGCAGTGACTCAAGGCCAGAATTGAACTCGGGTCCCTAGCGGCATAAGGCAGCAATGCTATTTACCCTGCTAGTCACTGATACTTGGGTCCATTTAGCATGGCCAATTCACCTAACCTGCACATCTTTGACATGCGAGGGGAAATCCACAGCATCTGGAGGAAACCCATGGAGACACAGGGAAAACGTGCAGACTCCACATAGATAGTGATCCATGGCCGTAATCGAACCTGAGACTAGGGTCCTTTGAGGCAGCAGTGCTAACCACTGTGCCACCATGCCGCCCCTAGATAGATGATTAGAAATGCACAAAAAATCTGCATGATGACATGGTTGATGGAAAACATGCTGAATACAATTGCCCCCATTGCAATATTATAAGGAGTAAAGTAAATTAAAACAATCCATTCAAAAATATGAATGCAGAATAAACCAATCCATCAACAAGTAAATGCACAATACAACTCCACCTAAAAATAAATGTTGGATACTCAAATAAATAACAAACTAAATATAAACTCACAATTAAAGTATAAAGCATAATTTCTGTCTTGTCTCACCTAAGAGGTCTACAACATTTCGACTCTGTAGCCAACGCTTACCCAAAATAAACAAAACCTTTTGTTTAAGGTTAACATAACCATTGTCTATTTTATTCTTTGGCTTGTTTTAGAATTCTTAAAGGATTAATTACTGTGTTTTTTGTGTATGCAGGTGTCCTGAGTTTGATAATGAACATTCCCATGGCCTTAACTGATAAACTTTGTCAAGGTTTTCTGAGTTAATGTGTGTGGAATGTTGTCCCTTAGCAAGGATTCCAATTTTTCACTAGCCGAGTTAAATCCTTCACACCTTAATGCGTTCTCACAGCGTTTCAGAACAAGAATATTGCCCTTGAAGTGAATTTGTTTCATAGGCAGCCAACTTTCCCACAGCAAGCCCTATAAAGAGAAATGAGGTGGCTAAAGTGAAAACCTGGGTGGGGGAGAGGCAGCAAATCTGATTAAAAATCTGTCGAGTGAGAGAGACAGAGAGCAAGATTTAAGGCAAGTTTCTCAGAAGTATTTAGTGGGGTGCCACTGGGATCAATGCTGGGACCCCAGCTATTCACAATATATATATTAATGATTTGGATGCGGGGACAAAATATATCTCAAGGTTTGCAGATCATATCAAGTTGGGTGGGAAGGTGAACTATGACAAGGATGCAGAGATCCTTCAGAATGATCTGGACAGGCTGGGTGAGTGGGTAAATCAATGGCAGAGACAGCATAATTTGGATAAATGTAAGGTTGTTCACTTTCAAAACCTGAAGGCAGATATTATCTGAACGCCTGTAAATTGGGAGATGGGAGTGTGCAGCAGGACCTGGGTATCTTTGTTACTAATCACTGAAGGTAAGCATGCAGGTGCAGCAGGTGGTAAAGAAGGTAAATGACATGTTGGCCTTCATTGCAAGCAGTTTTGAGTACAACAGCAGGTATGTGTTGTTACAATTGTACGGGGCCTTGATGAGGCCACACCTAAAGTAGTGTGTGCAGTTTTGGTCTTCTTTTCTGAAGAAGAATGTTTTTGCTCGAGGGAGTGCACAGAAAGTTTACTGGGCTGATTCCGGGGATGGTGGGATTGATATAATGAAGAGACATTGACTAGGTTATGATTGTTTTCACTGGAGTTCAAAATGAATAAGGGATAGGGGGAGGAAGGTGGGGAGGGAGTGAAATCTCACACAGATTTATAAAATTCTAACAGGATAGACAGGGTAGATGCAGGAAGGATGTCCCCGACGGTGGGTGTATCCTGAACCAGGGGTCACAGTCTGAGACTTCAGGGTAAACAACTTAGGACAGAAATGAGGAGATATTTCTTCACCTAAGGAGTGGTGAGCCTGTGGAATTCATTAGTTGACCCAAGCTGGGAATCAAACTTGGCTCCCTGGCGTGTGAGGCAGCAGTGCTAACCATTGTGCCACGCATCAAAGATGAATGAGCCATGGTGATTGTGTGGGCTTATGGTGGGATAGAGCTGGGTGGTGGGCCTGGGTAAGATCCTAGATCAGAGAATGGTATAGACACAGTGGGCCGAATGGGGACTCTGTGATTGCAACAATGAATCGTGGCATGGTGCACCGTGGTTAGCACTGCTGCCTCACAGTACCAGGGTCCTGAGTTCAATTCTGGCCTTGGATCACAGTCCGTGCAGAGTCTTCATATTCTCCCCATGTCTGCTGGGTTTCCTCCAGGTGCTCCAATTTCCTCCCACACTCCAAAGATGTGTGGGTTAGGTGGATTGGGCATACTAAATTGACCCTAATGTCAGCAGGATTAGCAGGGTAAATGTGTGGGAGTTCAGGTGTAGGGCCTGGGTGGAATTGTGGTTAGTGCGGACTTGATGAGCCAAATGGCCTCCTTCTGTACTGTAGGGAATCTATGATTCTATGAATTGGTCAGTGTGACTACAGCAATGAATGTGCTTACCTCCTTGACTTTAAAGCAATTTGATAATGACAAAGTCACGAAGAACACTTTACTGCAAGACTTCTTTACTCCCTGGTGAAGCCAGGATTGCTGTCATAGAATGTGTAAATGGTTACAGAACAGGAGAAAGCCGTTCGGCATCCCATGTCCACTCTGGCTCTCAACAACAGCAACAGCAACTCTGCCAGTCTCTCTGCCCCACCCATTCTGCTCTCTGGGGTATACTTTTTTCTGCCAATTTTACTGAGTGCAGCAATGAGTATAGGCAGAGAGTTCCAGATTCCCACCATGCTCTGGGTGATAAAGTTTTTCCTCAAATCCCCGCCTGCCCCTTCCCTTAAATCTATGCCCCTTGGTTTTTGACCCCTCTACAAAGCGGAAAAGTTCCTTCCTATCTACCCTAGCTACTTTCCTCAATTTTGGATCACTCAATCAGGTTCTCACTCTGTCTGAGATCTGTGAGGAAGGGAACTCCAGCCTTCCTTCTTTGCTCTCTTCACAGTTGAAACACTTCCAGCCCAGGCAACATCCTGGTGAATCTCCTCTGACTTTTTCTTCTGCAATCACATCCTTGTTAAAGTGTGGCAACTTGAACTGCACACAATACTCTAGCTGTAGCCTAACAAGTGTTTTATACAGCCCCATCATAACCTGCCTGCTCTTATACTCTATGCCTTGGCCAATAAAGACAAGTGTCCATTTGACTTCTAAATCATCTAATCTACCTATGCAGCTGTCTTCAAGGACATTTGAAAATGCGCCCCAACATCTCTCTGGATCCGCTGTACTTCCTAGTGTCCTACCATTCATTCCCTTGCCTTGTTAGTCCTCCCAAAATAAATCACCTCACATTTTTCAGGGTTAAATTGCATTTGCCACTGTAGTGCTCATCTGAGCAGCCCAGAAATATCATCCTGTAATATAAGGCTTTCCCCCTCACTATCCACCACATCATAAATTTTCTTGTCATATGTGAAATTACTGATCATGCCTCCTATCTTTATATCCAGGTCATTAATGTACACTACAAAGAGGAAGGGACCCTATGCAAAGACGACGTTTGACCAACATTCTCTGCCTCCTGCAGCTAAGACAATGTTGGATCCAATTTGCCAAATTGCTCTGGATCCCATAGGTTCTTAGCTTTTTGACCAGTCTACCCTAAGAGGCCTTGTGAAAAGCCTTGCTGAACTCCATGTAAATCACATCAAGTGCATAGCCTTCAACTGCACCCCTAGTCACCTCCTTGGAAAATTCAATCAAAGACTCTTAAATGCAGAAGAAGGCCCTTCTACCTATTGAGTCTGCACTGATTCTCCAAAAGAACATCTTACCCAGGCCCGCCCTATCACCATAAATCCAAATTTATCATGGCCAGTCCACCTAACTTATGTGGGGCAGCATAGTGGTTAGCATTGTTACTGCATAGTACCAGGAACCTGGTTCAATTCCCCTGCTTGAGTCACTATCTGTGTGGAGTCTGCACATTCTCCTCGTGTCTCACGGGTTTCTCTGGGTGCTCCGATTTTATCCCATAATCTGAAAGACATGTTGGTGAGGTGCGTTGGCCATGCTAGATTCTGCCTCAGTGTACTCAAACAGGCGCCAGAGTGTGGCAATTAGGGGATTTTCACAGTAAATTCATTGCAGTGTTAATGTAAGCCAACTTGTGACATTAATAAATAAACTTTACACGTGTTTGGACTGTGGGAGAAAAGTGGAGCGCCTGAGGGAAATTCATGTGGACGGGGAGGGGTGTGCAGGTTCTACACAGACGGCGGCCTGAGGCTGGAATCGAACCCTGGCATTGTGAGGCAGCGGTGCTAATCATTGTGCCACCACGCCATCAATGATGAACTTGTTTAAAAACGTCATTCATGGGATGCAGGAATCACTGATTTGGCCAATGTTTACTAGCCATCTCTAATTGTCCTTGAACTGAGGGCAGTTAAGAGTCATACCGAGTGAGGAAGTGTTAGAGCTTCTAGGTAGCATTAAAACTAATAAATCTCCAGGGCCTGATGGCATTTATCCCAGGCTGCTTAGGGAGGTGCGAGGTGCGAGGTGAAATTGCTGGGCTTCTGACGCAAATCTTTGTCTCTTCGTTGGACACAGGTGAGGTCCCAGAGGACTGGAGAATAGCTAATGTTGTACCATTGTTTAAAAAGAGTAGTAGGGATAACCCTGGAAATTATAAGCCGGTGAGTCTGACGTCAGTGGTAGGGAAGCTGTTGGAGGAGATTCTTAGAGATAGGATGTATAGGCACTTAGAGCGCTGCGATCTGAGTAGGGATACGCAGCATGGCTTTGTTAAGAGGAGGTTGTGCCTTACAAATCTGGTAAATCTTTTGAAGAGTTGACAAAAACAGTCGACGAAGGGCGAGCCGCTGATGTCGTCTATATGGATTTTAGTAAGGTGTTTGACAAAGTCCCTCATGGGAGGTTAGTTGAGAAGATCAAGGCTCATGGGATACAAGGACAGGTAGCTAGATGGATAAGAAACTGGCTTGGTAATAAGAGACAGAGACTAATAGTGGAAGGGTGTTTTTCTAGCTGGAAGTCGGTCACTAGTGGTGTGCTGCAGGGCTCGGTACTGGAACCTCTTTTATTTGTAATATATATAAATGACTTGGAAGGGGGAGTAAGTGGAGTGATCAGCAAGTTTGCAGACGATACAAAGGTGGCTGGACTTGCGGATAGTGAGGAGCATTGTCAGGCGATACAGCAGGACATAGATAGGCTGGGCAGACAGATGGCAGCTGGAATTCAATCCTGATAAATGTAAGGTGATGCATTTTGGGAGAAAGAATGTAGGGGGGAGATATATAATAAAGGGAAGACCTATTAACAGTATAGAAACGCAGATGGACCTGGGGGTGCAGGTGAACAAGTCTCTGAAGGTGGCAGAGCAGGTGGAGAAGGTTGTGAAGAAAGCATATGGTATACTAGCCTTTATAGGAAGGGTATAGAGTACAAGTGCTGGCCTTTAATGTTGCAGTTGTATAAAACGTTGGTTAGACCTCATTTGGAATACTGCGTCCAGTTCTGGTCGCCTTACTACCGGAAGGATGTGGAGACTCTGGAGAGAGTGCAGAGGAGGTTTACCAGGATGCTGCCTGGTATGCAAGGTTTGAGTTACGAGGAGAGGTTAGGCAAATTGGGACTGTTTTCCTTAGAAAGACGTAGACTTAGAGGAGATCTAATAGAGGTGTACAAGATTATGAGGGGTATAGGTAGAGTAAACAGGGTTAAGCTTTTTCCTAGGATGGACTCAAATAGCACAAGGGGTCACAGGCTTAGGGTGAGGGGGGTAAGGTATAATTTGGATGCTAGAGGGAGTTTCTTCACACAGAGGGTGGTGAGGGTACGGAATGCGCTGCCAAGTAAAGTGGTGGAGGCAGGCCCTCTGGAGTTATTTAAGAAATATTTAGATGGGCACATGAACAGAATGGGAATGGAAGGGTATAGAAAACCGATTCAAAATAGGGATCATGAGCCTTGGGAGTCCCTGGGAAGTGTGTAAATAGAAGATGATATTGATGTACTTGTTTTTATCCTACAGGTGCTTTGGTCCACCTTGTTGTCTAACGACGGGCATACACGCAATGGGTCATGAGAGGGCTGCTCTTAGATTTTTTTTGAGAGTATCCTAGTGCTTCACGTCGTTAGTGTACGCTTTTCCTGGACCATTTGACGGGCAATACGACAGCTCAGTGACTATCGCTGTGCTGTTCAGATACATGGATTTGGGCCTGTGTTTGTGGGAGTTTGCGCATTCTCCCCGTGCTTGCGTGGGTTTTCTCCGGGTGCTCCGGTTTTCTCCCACATCCCAAAGATGTGCTCTTAGGCTAACTGGCAAAACAAATTCTCTCTAAATTGTCTCAAATTTGGTTTTTAATCCATAGATCTATAAACATGGACAGGGATCACGGGTAGAGGTGAGAACATCGGGGTGGTGGCGCGGGCTCGTTGGGCCGAAGGGCCTGTTTCCTGTGCTGTTTTGCTCTTTGTTCTCCTTAGGCCTTTATATTTTCTCTTCAGGTACTTAGGGAAGTCCCTTAAAGCAGGCTAAATCAAGGAGTGATTTAATAGGGTGTTAAAAATGATCAGGAGTTTTTTCAAAGGCTATATAGGGACAAACTGTTTTGACCGGTAGAAGAGTCAGGACAAAGAACAGTACAGCACAGGAACAGGCTCTTCAATCCTCCAAAGCTGTGCTGGTCATGATGCCCTAATTAAACTAACAACAAACCTTCTGCCCTCACTTGGTTTGTATCTCTCTATTCCCTCCCTATTCATGTACCCCCCAGATGCCTCTTAAACGTTACTAATGTGCCTGCTTCCATCACCACCTCTGGCAGCATGTTCCAGGCATCCACTACTCTCTGAGTGAAAACCTTCCCTGCACATCTCTCTTAAACTTTCCCTCTCTCCCCCTGAATGTGTTCCCCTTTGTAATTGACACTTCCACTCTGGCCTCTGGCCATCCAGCCTGTCTATGCCTCTCATAAAGTCTCCTCTTAGCCTCATCCTTGCAGTGAAAACAATCCTAGTTTATTCAACCTCTCCTCATAGCCAACACCCTCGAGACTAGGCCACATCCCGGTGAATTTTCTTTGCATTCTCTCCAAAGCTTCTGGTAGTGTAGTGACCAGACCTGTCCACAATACTCCAAACATGGTCTAACCAAAGTCTTATATAGCTGCAACACAATTTCCCACTCTTGTACTCAATGCCTAACTGATCACAGAATTCTTATAACATAGAAGGAGGCCATTCAGCCCATTGTGTCTGCACTGACCACAATCCCACCTAGGCTCAATTCCCATAACCTCACATATTTATCCTGCTAATCTCCTGACATCAGGGTCAATTTAGCATGGCTAATCAACCCAACTCACACATTTTTGGACTGTGGCAGGAAACAGGAGCATCCAAAGGAAATCCATGTAGGCACGAGGAGAACATGCAGATTCCACACAGACAGTGACCTGAGGCTCAAACTGAACCCAAGTTCCTGGTGCTGAGAAGCAGCAATGCTAACCACTGTGCCACCATGCTGCCAAGGCAAGCATGCCATATTGCCTTCTTAATCACGTTGGCCACCTGTGTTGCCACATTTAGGGTACTGTGGACCTGTGCGCCCAGATCCCTCTGCAATGTTAATGTTCCTAAGAGTTCTGCCATTTACAGTGCAATTCACTGCTAAATTTGATTCTCCAAACTGCATCACCTTGCATCTGTCCAAATTAAACTCCATCTGCTATTTCTGTGCCCAAGTCTCCAATCTATCTACGTGTCTACTTTCCAAACCCACCATCTCTACCACCTAGAAGGACAAACATTGCCATCTGCAAGTTCCCCTGCAATCCACACACACCATCCTGACTTGGAAATATAAATTGCTCTGTAAAAATCCTGGAATTCCCTCCTTAACCACCTGGGCACAGGTCAAGGCAGTGGCTCATCGCCAGCTTCTTGAAGGCAATTAGGGATGGGCAATAAATGCTGGTCTAGCTAGTGAAATGAAACATGAGAACAAGTATAAGGCCACTTAGAGCTGACATTATGAATACTGGACAGCACAGTGGTGCAGTAGCTTGAGTCACTGTCTGTGTGAAGTTTGCACATGCTTCCCGTTTCTGTGTGGGTCTTTCAGGTCTCCAATTTCCTCCCACACTTCAAAGATGTGTAGGTTAGGTTGATAGGCCATGCTAAATTGTCCCTTAGTGTCTCGGGATGTGTAGTTTAGAGGGGTTAGTGGGGTAAATCTGTGGGTTTTAGGGATATAGCCCAGTTGGGATTGTTGTTGGTGCAGACTCGATGGGCCTAATGGCCTTCTACTTAGGATTTTGTGAGAAGAAAACATCCACAGTGAGATTTGTGATCGGAACATACTGCCTGACAGGTTAGTGAGACTGATTCAGTGGTAACCTCCAACATGGAATAGGAGAAAAAAATGAAGATCTATTGGTATTGGGCGTGGGATTAGGTGTGATCCTTCTATCATAAAGCTGATACATGCGAGAGGGATCCAATGGGCTTGTCCTGTGTGGCATGATTTTATGATGATCCTTGGGCAGTTACATGGGCTGGTGGGAAGAAAGTGCTTAATCCAAAGACATAGGGTAATGCTCTGGGGACCTGAGTTCAAATCCCACCACGGCAGATGGTGAAATTTGAATTCAATAAAAATATGGAATTAAAAGTCTACTGATGACCGTTGTCAATTGATGGAAAAACCCAACTGGTTCACTAATGTCCTTTAGGGAAGGAAATCTGCCGTCCTTACCTGACCTACACATGACTGTAGACCCACAGCAATGTGGTTGATTCTGAGGGACAAACAATAAATTGGCATTTTGACACCAGCAGCCCAACAGATTTAAATTTGATGTTTGATAATCTGAGAACCAATTCTATTGTGGGGATGTTGCTATGTCATCAGAGGTATAAGAGCTCAACTGCCCTCAGGGATGGGCAATAAATACTGGCTTAGCCTGCAACACCCACATCCCATGAATGAATAAAAAAAAAACAGCTATATACCAGAAGAACTGAAAAAATATAGAGGAACTGGCTATCTCACCGTGCAATATCTTTAGCAACCGTCATGTTGGGGCAGGTGATGAAGGCCGCTGAGTGGGTACCGGGCACGTAGGTCTCTGTTGCCATGGAGAACAGTCTTACTCCCACACTCCTCAGGGTGGAGAACATCAACAGTGTGAATAGCAGAGTCTGCAGGAGATAAGAGGATAAGGAGATCAGCAGAGCATCTTCCCATAGTGTTATCTGTGAGGTCCAGCTGGTTACAGGCATCTACATGCTTTTTCCACATCATTTCTGCTGTCATGGGGATGCACAAAATGATAATTGTAGAGACTCACTGGCCATCTTCACATGGACCAAATGCCTTTCTTTGATGGGGGAATCCAGGGTGGAACATCTGGACAAGACATATCACATTCACTCACAGAAATGATCAGAGTGAGTCGATGGCCTACTGGTCTATTAGTATTGGAAATGGGACTAGTTGAGATCTATTGCTGGGCTATTAATCCAGAAACTCAGCTAATGTTCTGGGGACCCGGGTTTGAATCCCATCATGGCAGGCAGTGGAATTTAAATTCAAATAAAAAAAATCTGCAATTAAGAATCTACTGATGAGCACGAAACCATTGTCATAAAAACTCATCTGGTTCACTAAAGTGCATTTATTAGTATTACAATTAGGCCTACTTTAACATTGCAATAAAGTTACTGTGAAAATCCCCCTAGTCACCACATTCTGGTGCCTGTTCGGATACACTGAGGGAAAATTTAGCATGGCCAATGCACCCTAACCAGTCTTTTGGATTGTGGAAGGAAACCTAAGCAGACATGAGAAGAAAGTGCAGTCTCTGCACAGACAGTGACCCAATCCAGGAATTGAACTGCACTGTGAGGCAGCAGTGCTAACCACTGTGCCACTAATGTCCTTCGAAAAGAATTCTGCCAGTCCTTATCCAGTCTGACCTACGTGTGATTCCAGAGTCACTACAATGTGGTTGCCTCTCAGTTGCCCTCTGAAATGGCCAGACAAGCCACTCTGTTCAAGGGCAACTACAAATGGGCAATAAATGTTAGCCCAGCATGTCCTATGAATGAATTAAAAACAAATGGAATGCAGGAGAATGGGGAAGAAATGCTCAATGAAGAAGAGCATGGCGATTGTATAGGTGAGGGAGGATCATTAAGAACTCTCTCATTAGGGCAAGGCAACAGCCTCACCAGTGTCCCTGCCTCAGTGGGGGCAAGAGGAGGTGGAAGAGAGTTAGAGCATCTCTCTCTCTTTCTCTCACACACATATACACGTGACTTCAGAGTGTAGGAGCTTAATTATTTGATATCCTGTACCATTAAGCAGTACACTAGTAAGCAGCTGATGTTCACAGAAACTGATAACTCAAGTCAGGACAGCCAATACAGCAACTCTCTTCAGCCAAAAGGATTCTGTAAGAACCTCAGGATCATGGCAGCACAATGGTTCGCACTGCTGTCTCACAGCGCCAGGGACCTGAGATCGATTTCCGCCTTGGGTCACTGACTGTGTGGAGTCTGCTCATTCTCCCCATGAGTGCGTGGGTTTCCTCTGGTGCCCCAGTTTCCTCCCACAGTCTGAAAGACGTGCTGGTTAGGTACATCGGCCATGCTAAATTGTCCTTCAGTGTACCCGAACAGACGCCAGACTTTGGAGACAGGGGGTTTTCATAGTATCTTCATTGCAGTGTTAATGTAAGCCTACTTCTGACACTGATAAATCAACTTCAGGATTTATTGGTGACAACCTTACACTCAATAACTCCTCAGTTTAGGTCCCCACCTCCTCTCACACATAAGTGGAGGATCTTTCTCTATCTTAGATTTAGAAATAACTTGGCACAACAGAGGGCCAAAGGGCCTGTACTGTGCTGTACTGTTCGATGTTCTTTTCAGTTCAAACCTTAGTCTCCCTCGTACAGAGGAAACAATCACTCAGGGATAGTGGAATGTGGAAATGGAAACTTAGTTTAATGTTGTTTATTGATTTTAAGTTTATTGATTTTAAGTTTATTAGTGTCACAAGTAAGTTTACATTAATACTGCAATGAAGTTACTGTAAAAATCCTCTAGTTGCTACACTTTGGCACCTGTTTGGGTACACTGAATTTAACACGATCAATGCACCTAACCACCATGTCTTTCGGACTGTGGAAGGAAACCAGAGCATCCAGAGGAAACCCATGCAGACACAGGGAGAACGTGCAGACTCTACACGGATAGTGATCAAAGCCAGGAATCGGACCTGGGTCCTGGTGCTGTGAGGCAGCATGGCAAACCACTGTGGCACTATGTTCTCCTGAGGCTGAGAGAGAGAGAGCGAGAGATCAGATAAGGCTCATGAGAGAAAAAAAATTAACTTACAACCATCGTGGCTTTGAAGGGGCTTAGTCTCAGGCTGCCCAACACCTGACTGAAGTCACACATTCCCCTGTGCAGATACAGAATTAGGTTATGGGATGGTATGTTCAGGGGCAGACCACTCAGCCTTCTGAACCTGCAGCAGCTGTTTAGAAAATGTTCTGCATTCAAAGCTAAACCACAACTGCAGGCCTGGTCTGGATGAAATAGTTTGGCCTTAATCCAGAGCAAGAATGCCCTCAACAGGCAGCCAAGGATATTCAGCTCTGATGATGGGCAAGGACAGGAGAGAGGGGGGGAAATAATTTCATGCAATGTGCAGAAAGAAAAACACAAATACTCCCCCTCCAACCCTAATTCCCATGCTAAATTGCTCTTTAATTTGATTTATTATTGTCACGTGTTAGCATACAGTGAAAAATATTGTTTCTTGCATGCTGTACAAGGCATACCGTTGATAGAGAAGGACAGAGAGCAGAATGTAGTGTTACAGTCACAGGTAGGGTGGTGAAAAAGATCAAATTAATTCAAGGTAAGTCCATTCAAAAGTGTGATGGCAGCAGAGAAGCAGCTGTGCGATTGCTTTTAAAGGTCCCACCATCACCCATTTTGAAGGTTAGGCAGGTTCACCCTGCAATGCCTGGTCAACCGTGAACACTTGATTAGACTCAAGATTATTTGTGAGCTTGCTGTTTATTGGACATTCCACTGATCAATTTTATAAATTACAACAGTAATAAAACTCTGGAGAAGTATTACATTGGCTGTAAAGTGTTTTGGTAAATACTGAGGTCATGAAAGGCATCATTTAAATGCAGGTCCTTCTTGAATTTTGCTTTCATTTGCAAGCTTGGAAAAACAGTGGATTACTCGATAGGTTATTTTGCTAGTCCCAGGGCAGGCCTCAGGAGTCATAATGGGATGAACAACCAATGATAGTATGTTGACCGGAATATCAAGAGAATGTTGGCCTTTTCTTCGTTAAAAGTAATGTACTTACATCCAACCCCACATGGGCAGGTGAGACCCTGGTTCAGCATTCCTTCGAAATGTTAAATGCCCGATAGTGCAGCACTCCTGTGGAACTGTACTGAAATGTTGGTCTTTGCGTAAAACCACCAGTTCCTTGTTTCAAAATTGAGTGACACCAACAAAGCCAAGTGGGTTGAAGAGGCAACTGGATGTGGAAATGGGGAAGGTGCAGTGGGAAGGCATCCGACTGGAATTGGGATCCCACATCACACTGGCACGATGGTGAGTGGCACAGTGGTTAGCACTGTTGGGACCTGGGTTCAATTCTGGCCTTGGGTCATTGTTTGTGTGGAGTTTCCACATTCTCCCTGTGTCTGCATGGGTTTCCTCCATATGCTCTGGTTTCCTCTCAAAGTTCAAAGATGTGCAGGTTAAGTGAATTGGCCATGCTAAATTAGTGTCAAAGACGTATCATTTAGATGGGTTAGCACAGGATTATGGGAGTAGGGTGGAGAAAGAGGGCTTGGGTGAGATACCATCAGATAGTCGATAAATGCTCAATGGGCCAAGCGACCTCCTTCTACATTGTTGGGATTCTATTACATTGTGGGTGAGCAGATTCAGTCACTGACTCAGGGTCACACAGTAAAGATGCACACGTATGTACGGGGCTCTCCTTTGTGTGAATAGTCAGAGGCTTTTTCCCAGGGTGAGGTGTCAGTTACAAGCAGGCACACATTCAGGTGAGAGGGGGCAAGCTGAAGGGAGATGTGCGGGGGCATTTTTTAATACAGAATGATGGATGCCCAGAATGCGCCACCAGAGGAGGTGGTGGAACAGGAACATTAGCAACATTTAAAAAGTATCTGGATGGGTACATGAATAGGGAGGGAATAGAGGGATACAGACCGAGTAAGGGCAGAAGATTTTTTTTAGTTTAGTTAGGACATCATGATTGGCACAGATTTGGAGGGCTGAAGGGCCTGCTCCTATGCTGTAATTTATTTTGTTATTCGAATGAATGTTTTCTACATTTAATTAGATCTGCTCCCTGAGGGCAGAAGTGAAAGGCAGTGAAGGGTGGGGGGTGGAATGCTGTAGTGATGTGTTTCTTTCAGCTAACTCTGCAATCAGCTGAAATAGAGAGCAGGGCGCCAGGGTGACAAAGATAATGAATCTGCATTTAGCTGAAGCCTTGATGCTAAGCTGAGATGTTTACACAAGACTTGGGAGAGATAATTAGCATTCAGTAATGTCATATGAGTGTATCTTTAAGAAACGTTTTAAAAAAAACCAAGCAGCTTAGAGCTTCAGCAATGTCACTGGATGGGTTGGGGGGGAGGGGTACAGCTATGCTGCAGCAGTGAGGTGATAGGGTTTTTTTCCTTCGGGCTTTCAGTGTTTTGGAGAGCAGCTTAGCAGCAAGCTAAAAAGCAGTTTCTTTCTCTCCCTCGCCTTCTCTTTAAGAAGCTGTGTTTTGGGAAACAGATTCAACTACAATCTCCTCTGAGTTTCTCCACAAGGGATTTACAGCACTCAATCCGGGAGGCTGGATTCCTGTAACAAGTGGCCATTAATGCATGCTGTGCTGTGTTTATTTGGAGGGTTTTGTGTATTGGATGTTGGCTTTGTTTGGAACACATTAGAGGTATTTCCTTAAGAGTTACATATTATTGTGATGATGTTTTCTGTTTGTAATTGTTAAAAGTTCTTGCTAAATGTCTTAGTCTACACGGCAACAATATTCTTCATTAAACTTTGTTTTTGATATAAGTTCCTTGTGGGTCAGTTGAATCACAGCTGGAGTGAAACCTCTCACGCTCATCTCAGCCATATTCACCCTAAAATGTTACAGGTCAGACAACCTTCATAGAACATTGTCAAATATCCAACCTGACATGTAACAATAACACATCCTTACTGATAGGCTCTATCAGCAATGGTTTCTCCTGCTTGACCTCTGAACGTGTAAGCTGAACCTAAGGGCTCTTTGAAAATTTAACAGGTGTGCTGCACCATTCAGTCAGATACTGACTCACTAGCTGCGACTGAGTTAACTCAATGTCAAAATATCCCTGGGCATTACATATACCTGACATGGGAGCTCTGGGCAATAGTTCTGTTATTCATTCGTCAGACATCGGCTTTGCTGGCTGGCCAGCATTTATTGCTATCCCTAGTTGTCCGAGAATAGTTGAGTGTCAACTGGAGATAAGGACAGCAGATTTCCTTCCCTAAAGGACATCAGTGAACAAGAAGGGTTTTTCCAACAATCGGCAATGATTGATCAGTAGATTCTTAATTACAGATATTTTTTATTGAATTCAAGTTCCACTGTGGTTGGATTCAAACCCGGGTCCTCAGAATATTAGCTGGTTTTGGATTAATAACCTAGTGATAATACCACTAGAGAATCACTTCCCCTGTTGTTCAACAGATTATCTGGTTACTTTCACAGTGCTGTTTGAGAGCTAGTTAAGGTCAAATATAGAAACTAGATTGGCCATTCAGCCCTTTGAGCCTGTTCTGCCATTCATTATGATCATGGCTGATCAAGTTCAATCTCTTGATCCCAACTTCCCCCCATTCCTTTTTGCCTTTAGCCCCAAGAGCTATATCTAATTTTTTCCTGAAATCACACAATATTTTGGCCTCAACTACTTCCTGTGGTAGTGAATTCCACATATTCACCACTCTCTGGGTGAAGAAATTTCTCCTCACCTCAGTCCTAAAAGGTTTACCCCTCATCCTCAAACTATGACCCCTAATTCCGGACGCCCCCACCATCAGGAGCACTCTTTCTGAATCTATCCTGTCTAACGGCTGGTGGAATTTTATAAATTTCTATGAGATTCCCTCTCCCTCTTTTAAACTACAGTGAATATAATCCTAACTGACCTAATCTCTCCTCATGTTACAGACCTGTCATTCCCAGAATCAGTCTGGTACACCTTTGCTGTACTCCCTCTGTAGCAAGGACATTCTTCCTGAGATAAGGAAACCAAAAACTACACACAATACTCCAAGTGTAGCCTCACTAACGCCCTATACAATTGCAGTAAAACATCTCTATTCCTAGATCATATTTGGCTATGGTTTCCCCAACACCCAACCTCCACAAGGTCAAATATCTCACCAATCCTTCTAAACCTACAATCTCTACCACTTAGAAGAACAAGGGCAACATGCATGGAAACACCGCCACCCAGAAGTTCCCCTCCAAGTCACTCACCATTCTGACCTGGAAGTATATCAACCGTTGCTTTACTGTCCCTGGGTCAAAATCCTGGATTTCCTTCCCTAACACCATACAGACTGAGCTCACCAGCCCCCATCACAGCAGGAATGAGGGATGGATGGACAATAAATGCTGGCGTAGCCAGAAACTCCCATATCATGAATGAATAAATGAAAAAGTCAAAAGTCAATTTCTTCTCTCAGAGGCTAGTGAATCTTTGGAATTCTTTACTGCAGTGAGCTGTAGAGGCTGGGTCATACGTTCTAGGCTGTGTAAGGGAGTCAAGGGTTATGAAAGGGGGGCGGTAGGATGGGAAAGTGGAGTTGAGGATCATCACATCAGATCAGTCATTATCTCATTGAATGGTGCAGCAGGCCTGCTTCACGGGTAAAATACCAGTGGACTCCCTGGGCCCTTGGAAATAACCAACAAAAAAATGGTAGGGGGGTGGGGGAGGGGGTGGTGGTGGGGGTGGGGGGGGGAGGTGGGGGTGGGGGGGGGAGTTGGGGTGGGGGTGGGGGGGGGGTGGGGCGGGAAGGGGAGAGAGGGGGTTGGGGGGGGCGAGAGGGAGTGGGGGGGTGAGAGGAGTTGGGGGGGGGGGAGAGGGAGTAGTTGGGGGGGGGAGAGGGATTTGGGGGGGGGAGAGGGAGGTTGGCGGGGGGGGGGGGAGAGGGAGTCTGAGGGGGGGGGGTGAGACGGGCGTGGGGGGGGGGGAGAGGGAGTTGGGGGGGGGGGAGGAAGGGAGTTGGGGATGGGGGAGAGGGAGGTGGGGGACGGGGAGAGAGGGAGTTGGGGGGGGAGAGGTAGTTGGGGGGGGGAGAGGGAAAAGTTGGGGGGGGCGCCCGAGAGGGGAGTGGGGGGGGGGAGAGGATTGGGGGGGGCGGGAGAGGAAGTTGGGGGGGGGGGGGAGGTAAGAGCGGAGATTGAGAGGGGGGGAGGAAGAGGGAAGTTGGGGGGGGGGGAGAGGGAGTTTGGGGGGGGAGAGAGGAGTGGGGGGGGAAGCGGAGGGAGGTTGGGGGGGGGGAGAGGGAGTTGGGGGGGGGGGAGAGAGAGTGGGGTGGGGGAGAGGGATGTTGGGGGGGGGGAGGATGAGGAGTTGGGGGGGGGGGGAGAGGGAGTTGGGGGGGCGGGAGAGGGAGTTGGGGGGGGGGAGAGGAGTTGGGGGGGGGGAAGAGGGAGTGCGGGGGGGGGGAGAGAGGCGGTTGGGGGGGGGATGAGGAGTGAAGTTGGGGGAGGGGGGAGAGAGGAGTGGGGGGGGGGAGAGGAGTTGTGGGGGAGGGGGAGAGGGAGTTGGGGGGCGGGCAGGAGAGGGAGTCTGGGGGGGGGGGGAGAGGGATGTAGTTGGGGGGGGGGGAGAGTGAGTGGGGGGGGGGGAGAGCGAGTTGGTGGGGGGGGGAGAGGGAGTTGGGGGGGTAGAGGGAGTGGTGGGGGGGGGGGAGAGGGGAGTTGGGGGGGGGGAGAGGGAGTTGGGGGAGAGAGGGGGGGGGAGAGAGTGGGGGGGGAGAGAGTGGGGGGGAGAGAGTGGGGGGGGAGGAGAGGGGGGGGGGAGAGAGGGGGGGGGCGAGAGAGGGGGGGGGAGGAGGGGGGGGGGAGAGAGGGGGGGGGAGATAGGTGGGGGGGAGGAGAGAGGGGGGGGGAGAGCGGGGTGGGGGGAGACGAGGGGGGGGGGCAGACGAGAGGGGGGGGTCGGGGGAGTGCGGGAACCGGGGGGCCGCCGGAGAGAGGGGGGGAGGGAGAGAGGGAGGGGGAGGAGTGGGGGGGAGGTGGGGGTGGGGGGGAAGGGGGAGAGGGGGGGGGGGGCGGGGAGGGGGGGCCGGGAGTGGAGGGGGGGGGGCGGGGGGAGAGGCGGGAGACGGGGGGGGGGAGAAGGGGTGGGGGAGAGGGGGGCAGGTGGACCAAGGGACAGACCCGCCCGGAGCGAGGGTGCGGAGAGCAGTGGGGAGTAGGGGAGCGAGGGGGGCGGGGGAGGGGAGAGGGGGGGGGGGGGCGGGAGGGGGGGACGTGGGGGGGGAGGGGGGGGGGGGGAGGGGGGGGGGAGGGGGGGGGGGGTGGGGGGGAGGGGAGGTTCCGGGGCCAGGGTAGGGGGGGAGAGGCGGGGGGGGGGGGAGGAGAGGGGGGGGGGGGGGACGGGGGGGGTGCTGGCGGGGAGGGGATGGAGGGAGAGGGAGGGGGGGGGGAGGGGGGTCGGGGAGGGGTGCTGTGGTAGAGAGGCGGGGGGAGGGGGGCGGGCGGGTGTCCGGCGGGAGCGGGGTGGAGGGGGGCGGGAGGGGCGGGTGGGGGAGGTGGGGAGGGGGGGGAGAGAGGGGGGGGGAGAGGGGGGAAGAGGGGAAGGGTGGAAGGGGCCGGAGAGAGGGGGGGAGAAGGGGGAGAGCGGGGGGGGGGGGGGGGGGTCCGGGGGGAGCGGGGGGGGAGAGGGGAGGGGGGGGAGTGGAGGGGCGGGGTGACGCGGCTGGGAGAGAGGCGGGAGGTGGGGGGAGGCGGGGGGGGGGGGGGGGAAGCCTGGGAGTGAGTTGGGGGGGGGGGGGGGGGGGGGAGAGAGGAGGGCAGGGAGGAGGGGGGGGGCGGGCGCTGCGTGTGGGGAAATGAGGAGGATGGGGGTGGACGGGGGGGGGGGGGGGTGGGAGAGGGGGTAAGAGAGGAGAGGGGGGGAGGGAGAGGGGGGAGAGGGGGCGGGAGAGGGGGGGGGGAGGGAGAGGGGGTGGAGAGAGGGGGAGAGGGGTGGGAGAGGGGAGAGAGCAATGTCGCGGTGGGGGGAGCGGGGGGGGGAGGGGGGGCAGGGGGGAGAGGCGGGGGGGGGGGGGGAGAGGGGGGGGATAGGGGAGGGCGGGGTGGGCGGGGGGGGAGCGGGGGGGGGGGGGGGTGGGAAGAGGGGTGGGGGGGGAGGGGGGGGGGGGGGGGGGGGGAGAGGGGGGGGAGAGAGCGGGGGGGGGGGGGTGAGCGGGAGGAGGGGGGGAGAGGGGGAGAGGGAGGGGGGGGAGTGGGAGGCGTGGGGGGGGGAGGGGAGGGAGGGGGGAGGGATGGGTGGGGGAGGGTGGGGGGGGGGGGAGTGGGGGGGAGGAGGGGGTGAGGTGAGAGAGGGGGGGGGGACGGGGTGGAGAGAGGGGGGGGGGGGGGAAGAGGGGGGGGGGAGAGGGGGGGGGGGGGAGAGAGGGGGGGGGGGAGAGAGGGGGGGGGGAGCAGGGGGGGGGGAGAGAGGGGGGGGAGAGAGGGGGGGGGGTAGAGAGGGGGGGGGGGGGGGGAGAGAGGGGGGGGGGCGAGAGAGGGGGGGGGGGAGAGCTGAGGGGGCGGGGGGGGGAGAGAGGGGGGGGGGAGATGAGGAGGTGGGGGGTGGGAGAAGAGGGGGGGGTGGAATGAGAGGGGAGGGGGGAGGAGAGGTGGGGGGGGAGAGAGGGGGGGGGGGAGATGAGGGGGGGGGGGAGAGAGGGGGGGGGGAGAGAGGGGGGGGGAGAGAGGGGGGGGGGAGAGAGGGGGGGGGGAGAGAGGGGGGGGGGGGGAGAGAGGGGGGGGGGGGGGAGAGAGGTGGGGGGAGAAGAGAGAGTGGGGGGGGGGGAGAGAGGGGGGGGGGATGAGAGGGGGGGGGAGAGAGGGGGGGTGGGAGAAGGGGGGGGAGAGAGGTGGGGGGGGAGAGAGGGGGGGGATGAGAGGGGGGGGGAGAGAGGGTGGGGGGAGGAGAGAGGGGGGGGGAGAGAGGGGGGGGGGAGAGAGGGGGGGGGGAGAGAGGGGGGGGGGTGAGAGAGGGGGGGGGAGAGAGGGGGGGGGAGACGAGAGGGGGGGGGAGAGAGGGGGGGGGAGAGACGGGGTGGGGAGAGGGGGGGGGACGAGGGGGGGGGGGAGAGAGTGGGGGGGAGAGGAGAGGGGGGGGGAGAGGGGGTGGGGGGGGGGGAGGGAGTGGGCGGGGGGCTAGGGAGTTGGGGGGGGGAAGGGAGTGGTGGGGGGGGGAAGGGAGGTTGGGGCGGGGGGGAGGGAGAAAGAGAGAGGGAGAAGACTGACATGGGACAGTAGAGAGATTAATTATAACCGAAAGAGAAAATGCTGGAAAATTTCAGTAAGTCTAGTCGCATCTGTAAGAACAGAGAAAGCTGACATTTCGAGTTCAGATGAGCCTTTGTCAAAGCTCTCTTTCACTTTCACAATACCAGGGAGCCGGGTTCGAGTCCTGGCTTTGAGACCCAGCTCGATAGACTGCGGGCTGCGAAGGGAATTTAAAGGGAAACACGGTTATTTCTCTCTCTCTCTCTCTATCCCAGTCCCTTTGTGTGTCCATCTCTGACACTCTCTCCTTCCCTCACTGGGAGAGTTACATACCCAGATTAGGAGGAGGCTCTTTGAGCCGTTCACTCGGTTGTTCAGGCTGTGAACTCTATCCTCCTTACCGAGGCTGCAGACCCTGTGGGGCCTCTGCCGGGACACAGTCGGACGGCAGCACTAACCCAGCGCCGTCTGCCTCACTCTCACTGCCAGGGTGTCTCTCTCTCTCTCTCTCCCCCCGGTACAGAGTTTACTCTGTTCCTCTCTATTCTCTCACACACTCTCAGTATTAAGTTACCATCCTCTCTCTCTCTCTGATTTTACTCTATCATTTTTTATATTTCATTTTTTTTCTCCCTCACCCGCTCCAACGTCAACGGCTCCGGGTCACTACGTCATCACGCACAGGGAGTAGAGGCGGGTCCTAGAGAGTCACATGATCCCTATCATCATCACGCACGCAGCGAGGGGGGCGGGTACCAGAGTCACATGACTTTACTACCTGATCATAGAGGGATGTACAGACTGAAACAGAGAGGCCTGTGGATGGATAGAGGGAATGAAAGGAAATAGGGAGAAGGATAGAGAGTGAAAAGAAAGATAGGGAAAGAGAGAGTAAAGGAGGGATAAAGTGTGAAAGGAGAGATAGGGAGGCAGAAATAGAGAGAGAGATTGATAGGAGAGAGAGGGAATGAAAGGAGAGAAGGTTAACAAGTGAGAGCACTAGAAGATGGATAAAGAATTGATAGAGTGCAATGGAGGAGGAAGGGATTGAGAGGAAGATATTCATGGGCAGCAAAGAGGAGATACTGGAGAAAGAAAAAAGGGGAAGAAGGGGGAAGTCAAAAGGATAGCACAAAGGAGTGAAAGCAAGGGAGAGGATGAAGAAAAGTGGAAAAGCTAGGGAAGAAAGAACAGATGGAAGGAGAAGAGGGAGTAGGCAAGAAAGGGGAGAGACAGCACTGCGAGGGGAGGAAGGATGCAGGCTGTGAGGTGAAATGAATAGATGAAAGATGATCAGAGTAAAATCACACACTTGTCCTGGCAAATGGTTATGCCCCAGTGAACTTTGCACATCACAGGGTCCCATAGCGGTAGCGTAACTTGTCTGATGAACTTACACACCCTAAAGATCTGAGATCAGAAAGAAACCCTGGCTGTTTACTGTTAGCAGGACAGGAATTGAGTAAGGAGGATCTAGTGAGTCCTGTTTCTGGATAAACTTTCTATCATAAACCGTACTGTGGACCAGATTAGAAATTGAACAATGTTCTGTGTTCTGATTTACAGTAGAAATTTACAAATTGCTGTGAGGGCTGTTCATAGAACATTGCAGAAGGAAACCATTCGATCCATTAAAGCTGCACCGACCACAATCCCACTCAGGCCCTATCCCCATAACCCTGTGTATTTATAATGCTAATCCATTAACACTAAGGGGCAATTTAGCATGGTCAACCCACCTGACTGTATATCTGTGGAGTATGGGAGGAAACCCACGCAGATACAGGGGAGAACTTGCAGATTCCATACAGGCAGTCATCCAAGGCCAGAATCAAACCTGGTCGGAGAACTTGGAATCTATGTGGGGTATGTCAGAAGTAAGCTGTGACAAAGGGTCACTGGGTCTTGAAGTATTGGCTCTATTCATTTTCTACAGAGAGAGAGAGACCTCTGTACCTGTCCAACCTGCTGAGACTTTCCAGCACTTACTATTTTTCATATCATAGAATCCCTACCATGCTGAAGAGGCTGTTCAGCCCATCAAGTCTGCAATGACCAGAATCCCATCCTTCCCCTTAACTCCACTTATTTACCCTGTTAATTCCTCTGATAATAAGGGGCAATTTAGTATGGCCAATCTACCTAACCTGCACATCTTTGGAGTGTGAGGGGAAACCAGAGCATCTGGAGGAAACCCACGCAGTCATGGGAGAGAAAGTGCAAACTCACACAGCTACCTGAGGCTGGAATTGAGCCTGGGTCCCTGGCACTGTGAAGCAGCGGTGCTAATCACTGTGCTACCCTAGAAGCATTGCCAGGACTGGAGCATAGTAGCTACAGGGAGAAATTGGGTTATTTTCTTTGGTACGGAGTAGGCTGAGTGGTGACATGATCGAGGTGCACCAAATTTTGAGGGATAGAGATAGAGTGGACAGGAGGAACCCGTTTACTTGGCAGAGATGTCAACAACTAGGCTTCAGGAGGGCTGAATGAGATGCAGTGGAGGCTTTTCGAAGGTAGTGCTCACACTCCATGCTTGAGTCATGAATAAGCGATTGTAATCTGTGCCTGAGTCTCCTGTGGTCAGTTCATGGAAATCCACCACAGGACCCAACTTGGTCACATTCTTGATGGAAAAGAGAGAGAGAATTGAAAATACTGGGTCCTTTTCAGTTTCCAGTGGGACTGGATGACGTTAACACTGCATTGCTTTGTCAACCTGGTCCAGAACAGTCAGAGGAGACTGTACTGCCTGTTGGGTCAATTCAAAATCAGCCCAGGAAAGCAATGTTTCAGTAAGAGCATGGTCTTGTAAAATCCCTGCAGAGCAGAAGAGGCCATTCGACCATTTGGTCTGCAATTCTTCCCTGATCCTATCCTCACAACCCCATCATTTACCCTGCTAGTCCCCCTGACACTAAGGGACATTTTAGCATAGCCGATCCACCTAACCCACACATCTTTGGAGTGCGGGAGGAAACCGGAGCACCCGAAAGAAACCCATGCAGATACAGGGAGAATGTGCAAACTCTGCACAGAGCGCGACCCAGGCCGGGAATCAAACCTGGGTCGCTGACGCTGTGAGGTAGCAGTGCTATCCACTGTGCCACCATGACCGTCCTCAAACCTCATCCTGCCAAAGCACAAATATATTCAAAGCTGAATTAAACAGATTATTGACTGGCAAAAAAGAGAGTGCAGGGGGTTGGGAGGGGGAGGCCTCTTGGGAGTTAAGGCCAATGTCAGCCATGATCTTGTTGAATGGCCAATCAGGCTAGATGGCCCGAATGGCCTAGACCTGCTGCTTTTCTATCGATCTTATAAGTGAGGGGTCAAGGGGGAAGTGAAGGGAAATGGGAATCAAAGGGCAGGGCGAGGTGGGGTATGAAGAGGGCAGAAGGGAGTCAGGGGTTGGGAGTTAAGGACCGTGACATTGCCTGGGAAGTTAGCTGACATTTCAGATCAATTTGCTGGTTCACTGACACATGTCAGTTCCTCAGAGGAATCTTGTCTCTCTCTCTCTCTCTTGGTTTTGACCGGTTCCTGTTTCCACTCGTATCTCTGGGAATGACAGCCTGCCAGAGCTCCTATTATGCAGTCATCTTTATTCATTCCCTTCTTACAAGAGTCGACTTGTACTTGACATTCATGCCGGCAGCCCTGAGATACGTTCTTCACAAAGGGTTTCCGCAAGGTCGCTAGAGAAGGGGCGACTTTCCGTCCGTTGGTGAGAGAGTGTAGGCAGCCCCTTCAAACGGCCCTTGCATTGAAACAAACAGTGAGCAAGAGCGAGGGGAGGGGGAGCAGGGAATGAATCATAAACTCCTTACAGTGCAGAAGGAGGCTATTTGGCCCATCGAGTCCGCAATGGTGCAGTCTACTTATGACACTGATAAATAAACATTAATGAAGCAAATGGGTATTTCCGACAATCGACAATGATTTCATGGTCAACAGTAGATTCTTAATTCCAGATTTTTTAAAATTCAAATTCTTGCCGTGACGGGATTTGAACGCAGGTCCCCGGGACATTTTACTAAGTTTCTGGGTTAATAGTCTAGTGGCACACAGTGGTTCGCACTGCTGCCTCACAGCTCCAGGGACCAGAGTTCGATTCCCAGCCCTCACTGTCCGTGTGGAGTTTGCATGTTCTCCCAGTTTTTGCGTGGGGTTCCTCCAGGTGCTCCAGTTTCCTCCCACAGTGACTTGGACGTGCTGAATAGCCCCTTAGTGTCGGGTAGATCAGCAGGGTAAATATGTATGGTTATGTGGGTTGTGGCCGGTGTAGATTCAATGGGCTGAATGGCCTCTTTCTAGACTGCAGATATTTTATGACGTTTATTTCTTAGTGTTTTAATTTAGATTAACACTGCAATGAAGTTATTGTGAAAATCTGGCCTGTTCGGGTACACTGAGGGAGAATTTAGCATGGCCAATGCACCCTAACTAGCACATGTTAAATTCTCTCTCAGTGTACCCAAACATGTGCCAGAGTGTGACAGCTGGGGGAATTATCACAGTAACTTCATGGCAGTGTTAATGTAAGTAAGCCTATTTGCACGCTGATAAAGAAACTTTAAACTTGTTGAATTTCCTCCGCTTCCTGAAAACCAGGGTTGTGAATTTTAAAATATGTGGTGTGGCTGGGCCGCAATGCAGGAGGGGTGGGGAAGGTCAGAACGGGACTGGGACCGGGACTCCCACAGGCAGTAGGGCTTTGCACTCTGCAGCAACTGAAAATGACCTTCGCATATCCTTGAAAAATGGAAAAAAATTGAGAGTCCGTGTGCGGGAGAGACCAAAAAAAGACAGCAAATTTTGA
This sequence comes from Sphyrna mokarran, assembly GCA_024679065.1. Taxonomy (NCBI): domain Eukaryota; kingdom Metazoa; phylum Chordata; class Chondrichthyes; order Carcharhiniformes; family Carcharhinidae; genus Sphyrna; species Sphyrna mokarran. The sequence goes on along the minus strand of JAGIQG010000009.1, from coordinate 105,991,218 downwards.
TTGTTGACTGGGTTGTCAGAATGAAGGGAAAGTTATGCTAATTCATGGAAATGTACACAGATATATACAGAGATGTGATCTTTTTAATGTATGTTTTCCCTCAGCCCCAGAACTGCACTGAAAGCAGTTTTCATTGTGAGAGGGATGCAGTCCGCATCACCAGGATGCGCGTGTGTGAAAGCTGAGGTTACCGGCCCAGGAGCGATCTGCAGGAGGGTACATAGGGTAACAGCAACTGATACTTACACTATTCACAGCAGGGCCATGAGAGCTTGTTCAGGAGGTTTCTGGGCGAGGGGAGGAGAGAGAACACTCTCTTATTACACTGCGATTTTGCCGTGTCAGCTGCAGTTACTCATCCATTTCTCAGGGTCTGACTCCTGGGAGTTGGTGGCCCTGTACACTTAAATGCTGTTGTAGAGACTATTCAGCCCGACTGCTACTTGCTGTTCCTTAGGCTCCACATGAGCCTCTCCCAACACTCTCCTCCTCCCCCCCCACCCTTAACACATCATCAGCCCCAGCAACGGCAGGAGAAGTGAAGATTGCTGGTAATAATCAAAGAATTCCCTCAGTGCAGGAGGAAGCCATTCAGCCCATCAAGAATGCACCGACCACAATCCCACTTTGGCCCTATCTTGCAGCCCCACAATTTACCCTGCTAATCTAATGTACGCATCCCAGAACACCAAGGGGTAATTTAACATGGCCAATCCACCTAACCTGCACATCTTTGGACTGTGGGAGGAAACTGGAGCACCCAGAGGAAACCCATGCAGACACAGGGAGAATGTGCAGACTCCGCACAGACAGTTACCTGAGGCCAGGAATCAAACCCAAATCCCTAGGGCTGTGGGGCAGTATTGCTAACTGTATTGCTCAACTATTATTTCAGAAACTCAGCTACTGTTCTGGAGACCCGGGTTCGAATCCCGCTCTGGCAAAAACAGTATCTACTGATGACCATGAAATCACTGTTGATTTTTGGAAGAACCCATCTGGTTCATAAATGTTCTTTAGGGGAGGAAATCTGCTGTCCTAACCTGGTCTGGTCTATGTGTGACTCCAGAATCAAAGACAACTAGGGATGGGCAATAAATACTGCAGCCAGTGATGTCTATGTCCCACAAAAGAATGAAACAAAACGTGTTCTATCTTCTTTTTCCCCTCATGCGCTTGTCTACCATCTCCCTCATCTCTCACCCCAAGCTATTGACCTTAGCTCCTCCCTGTAATAGTGATTTAGACATCCTCACCCTTCCCCAGACAAAGAGCTTTCTCTGGGATTCCCTGTTGGATTTGTCCACTGACTCTAGCTCCTTACAGCTGTCGCAGACATGGCAGTGCACTCCAAGTGCAACAGGGAATAGTCCGAGTCTCTGGGATGGTGTCTTAAGGGTGCCCACCCATGACCCACTGTTAGCATGCTGAGGGATCCCAATGAATCCTTGCACAGACCAACAATGCCGAGTGTTAACTTTTCATTCCACGCCAAGCAGTCGCCCCCATCCCAAAGGTGGTCTCCAGGCCCTTGACCTCTCTGTCCTTCAGCTGCCTGTCTGATTTAAGGTGTTGCCCTTAACACACAGAGCACATAGTGAGTAAACAGTCAAGAGGCGAGGAACAAAGCCCCTGATTACAGGATGGTATGGATGGGCTGTTCGGATGGACAGAACAGTGGCAAATGGAATTTCACCCTGAAAAGTGTGTGGTAAAGATAAAAGATCTGGATAAAGTAAACCTGTAGAAAGTGCCTCCTCGTGTGGGACATTCTAGGACGAGAGGTCATAGTCTTGGGATAAGGGGCAACAAATTTAAAACAAAATTGAGGAGAAACTACTTCTCCCAAAGGGTTCTGAATTTGTGGAATTTATCACCCCAAAAGGGCAGTGGATGCAGGGACAGTGAGGAAATTTAAGGAGGAGTTAGACAGATTTTTAATTGGTTATAGGGAGAAGACAGAAAAATGGAGATGAGGAGCTTATCAGCCGTGATGGAATGGTGGACTGGCCTCGATGGGCCGATTGGTCTAATTCTGCTCCTGCATCTTAAGTAATGCATATTGGGAGGACTAACGAGGCAATGGAGCTTGCAGTGAATGGTTGGATATACAGAGCACCAGAGGGACCTTGGGGTACATGTCCATGAAGACGGGTAGATAAGGTGGCTAAGAAGGCATTTATTCACTGAAGCATAGGATGTAAGAGCACTCAAAGGTGAGGAATTAAGTTTGTAAATAAAGGGAATCTGATAAAGGGACACAGGCCTCTGAGAAAGGGTCGACCTATTAAGAGTATAGAAACGCAGAGGGACCTGGGGGTGCAGGTGAACAAGTCTCTGAAAGTGGCAGAGCAAGTGGAGAAGGTTATGAAGAAAGCATATAGTATGTTAGCCTTTATAGGAAGGGGTATAGAGTACAAGAGCTGGCCTTTAATGTTGCAGTTGTATAAAACGTTGGTTAGACCTCATTTGGAATACTGCGTCCAGTTCTGGTCGCCTTACTACTGAAGAACGTGGAGACTCTGGAGAGAGGGCAGAGGAGGTTTACCAGGATGCTGCCTGGTATGGAAGGTCTGAGTTACGAGGAGAGATTAGGAAATGGGACTGTTTTCCTTAGAAAGACGTAGACTTAGAGGAGATCTAATAGAGGTGTACAAGATTTTGAAGGGGATAGATAGAGTAAACAGGGTTAAGCTTTTTCCTAGGATGGACTCAAATAGCACGAGGGGTCACGGGCTTAGGGTGAGGGGGGTAAGGTATAATTTGGATGCTAGAGGGAGTTTTTTCACACAGAGGGTGGTGGGGGTATGGAATGCGCTGCCAAGTAAAGTGGTGGAGGCAGGTACTCTGGAGTTATTTAAGAAATACTTAAATGGGCACATGAACAGAATGGGAATGGAGGGGTATAGAAAACTGATTTAAAATAGGGATCATGAGCTTGGGAGTCCCTGGGAAGTGTGTAAATAGATGATGATATTGATGTACTTGTTTTTATCCTACAGGTGCTTTGGTCCACCTTGTTGTCTAACGACGGGCATACACACGATGGGTCGTGAGAGGGCTGCTCTTGGATTTTTTTCGAGAGTATCCTAGCGCTTCACGTCGTTAGTGTACGCTTGACCTGGACCATTTGATGGGCAACACGGCAGCTCAGTGACTATCGCTGTGCTGTGCAGATACATGGATTTGGGCCTGTGTCTGTGGGAGTTTGCGCATTCTCCCCGTGCTTGCGTGGGTTTCTCCGGGAGCTCCGGTTTCCTCCCACATCCCAAAGATGTGCTCTTAGGCAATTGGCAAAACAAATTCTCTCTAAATTGTCTCAATTTGGTTTTTAATCCATAGATCTATAAATGTAGACAGGGATCACGGGTAGAGGTGGGAACATCGGGGGGGGGGGGGGGGGGGGGTGGCGGTGCGGGCTCGTTGGGCCGAAGGGCCTGCTTCCCGTGCTGTTTTGTTCTTTGTTCTTTGACAACCGTTTAGAACTGAGATGAGGAGGAATTACTTCAGCCAGAGGTAGTGAACCTGTGGAACTCATTGCCACAGAAGGTTGTGGGGGTCAGATCATTGAGTGCATTTAAAACAGAGATAGATATGTTCGTGATTGGTAACAGGGTCAGGGAAAAGGCAAAAGAATGGGGGTGAGAAACTTTTCAGCTTTGATCAAACGTTACGTTAAGGAAATTTGGCATGTCCAATACGACTCTCACCAACTTGTACAGATGCACCATGGAAAGCATCCTTTCTGGTTGTATGACAGCTTGGGATGGCTCCTGCTCTGCCCACGATTGCAAGCTGATGACTGAAGACTAAACCAGCCTCCCATTCATTGATTCTGTCTAAACTTCTGCTGCCTCAGCAAATCAGCCAGCATAATCAAAGAGCCCACGCACCCCGAACATTCTCTCTTCCACCTTCTTGTGCTGGGAAAAAGATATTTAAGTCTGAAGACTCAAGAATAGCTTCTTCCCTGCTGCCATCAAATCTTTGAATGGACTTATATTAAATTGACCTTTCACCCTAGCTATGACTGTAACACTGCATTCTGCACCCTCTTCTTTTCTTCTCTATGAAGGGTATGATTTGTCTGTATAGCATGCAAGAAACAGTACTTTTCACTGCGTACTAATACACATGACAACAAATCAAATCAAAATGTAGAATGGGTGATCACTTTGCTGATCACCTTCGGCCCGTCTCCAAGCAGGACCCAGACCTTCCTGTCCTTTGCCAATTCAATGTGCCATCCTCCATTTTTATTCACTTGTGTGACATGGGTGTCGCTGGCTGGGCCAACATTTATTGCCCATCCCTAGTTGCCTGAGGCAGTTGAGAGTCAACCACATTGCTGTGGCTCTGGAATCACATGTAGGCCAGACCAGGTCAGGACAGCAGATTTCCTTCCATAAAGGACGTTAATGAACCAAATGAGTCTTTTCCAACAATGATTTCATGGATATCAATAGATTCTTAATTCCTCATTTTTTTTATTGAATTCATATTCTGTCATCTGCCGTGGTGGGATTCGAACCTGGGTCCTCAGAAAATTAGCTGAGTTCCTGGATTAATAATCTAGGGATAATACCACTCGGTCATCGCCTCTCCTACTCACCTGTACACATACCTGCCCTTGGCCTGTTGCAATGTTCAGAGGTCCCCAAGGTTAGCACCTTACAGCCTTTCCCGACTGAACCTTGAGTTCAATAACTTTAGACTGTGAATTTTTCCCCTCTTTTCTGGTTGCCTTGATCTTTTTTCCCCCAATACCACCTCATCCCTTCTCTCGCCCACATGGCCATCTGTCCCTTTTCCCTTCCCACACCCCCTCTATCCCTCACATGGCCACTTGCCCCTTGTTTTGCTCTAACCATGAATGGCAGGACACTGGGAAGCTCAGACGGATTTTGTGGTACTTATTCATGGATCCCTGTAGGTAGTAGAGCAGGTGAATAGGACAGTTAAGAAGGCATATGGGACACTTGCTTTCACCAATCGTGCAATAGAGTACAAGACCAAGGAGGTAATATTGGAATTGTACAGAGCATTGGTTAATCCACAGCTGGAGTACTGTGTGCTGCTCTGGTTGCCTCACTATAAGAAGGATTGATAATACTATCATAGAATGCCTACAGTGCAGAAGGAGGCCATTTGGCCCACAGAGTTTGCACTGACTACAATCCCACCCAGGCCCTACTTCCACAACTTGTCATATTTACCCTGCTAATCTTCCTGACATTTAGATGAATTTATCATGGCCAATCCACCTAATCTGCACATCTTTGGACTGTGGAAGGAAACTGGAGCAGCCAAGGAAACCCATGCAGACATGGGGAGAACGTGTAGACTCTACAATATAGTGACCCGAGGTTGGAGGGGAGACATGATTGAGGTGTATAAGATTATGAATCATACGGATAGGGTAAGAAAGAAGCAACTGTTCCTCTTGGTTGAGGGTTCAATCACAAATGGGCAGGGTTTTAGAGAGATTTAGAAGAGATTTGAGAACCAAAAATCACTCAAGCGGTTGTGGGAATGTGGAACGGAATGCACTGCCTGGGAAGATAGTGGAAACCAAAGAGGAAATGCTGGAAAATCTCAGCAGGTCTGGCAGCATCTGGAGGGAGAGGAAAGAGCAGCTGTTTCGAATCCAGAATACCTTTTGTCAAAGTTAAAAGGCATAGAAAGTGGGAGATATTTATACTGCAGGGGGAGGGAATGGTAGATGAGTCACAGGCACAGAAAGGAGGAGAAAGGCTGCTAATGGCAGCCCGTAGAGAGGATAAAGGATGTGAATGGTCAAATGGCAGAGAAATGGGTGGGAGAGAAACCAGAGGGTAAAGTGTGACAGATGCAGATGTGGGGGGAGGAAAGGGGCAGAGAAATGGGTGGGAGAGAGGTAAAATTGAGGAAAGGGGAAAGGGGAAGCAAAGGGAGAGAGAAGGGAGGAGAAAAATAGTGGGAAAGAGTGGGGGAAACAAAAATAAAGACAATAAAGAAATGAAAGATAGGGAACAATAAAAAATTAAATAAAATGAAAGCAGATGTGGGGTAGAGCAAATCATCAGAAATTGTTGAATTCAGTGTTGGGATCAAAGACTGTAAAGTGCCAAGCTGGAAGATGAGATGCAGTTCCTCCAGTTTGTGTTGACCTTCACTGGAACATTGCAGCAAGCTAAGGACAGACATGTGGGCATGGGAACAGGACCATGTGTTAAAATGGTGAAGCAGCCAGAAGGTCAGGGTCGAGATTGAGCACAGACCAAAGGTGCTCAGCAAAGTGATCACCCAGTCTACTTTTGGATAAAGTGAAACCACACTGGGAGCAGCGAATGCCAAAAACCTTTAAAAAGTATTTGGATGAGCCGTTGAAACATCATAACAGTCAAGGATATGGGATGGGTGCTAAAAATTGAGATTAGTGTGCCTTTAGTAATAGACACTGTCAGCACAGACTCGTGGACCAAAGAGCCTTTTCTGCTCTGTGCGACTGTGCCTCTGTGAAACTGACAACCATGTCTTCAGCTGACTTGGCCCTAAGCTGTGGATATCACCTCTCTGCACTTCTCTGTTTCCTCTCCCCTCTTGCTGTCCTCTCAAAGCTACTGTAAAAGCCTCCGTGGTCTCCTTTATATCAGACTGAACCAAATGTATACTGACATCATCAAGCAAATTTTATCCCCGATAGCCCCTGCTTTGTCTCTCAGCTTCAATTTTCAGTTGTGATGTTCTTGTGACATCCTGTGGGACTTTTCCGACACTGGAATTTTTCATAGAAGATGGGAGGAGGCCATTCAGCCCTCCAAGCCTGCTCCACCATTCATCACAATCATGGCTGAACATCCAACTCAATCCTTCTTTCTCCCCATAATCTTTGATCCTATTCGCCCCCAAGAGCCGCCTCTTGAATACTTTCAATGTTTTGGCATCAGGTACTTTTTGTGGTAATGAATTCCAAAGGCTCACCACTCTTTGGGTGAAGAAATGTCTTTTCATTTTCATCCTAAATGGTCTTCCCCGAATCCTTAGGCTGTGACCCCCTGGTTCTGGACTCCCCCACCATCAGGAACATTCTCCCTGCATCTACCCTGTCTAGTCCTGTCCGAATTTTATGCCTTAATGAGATCCCCCGTCGTTTGTCCGAACTCCAGTGAAAACAATCCTAACCTAGTCAACCTCTCCTCACACATCAGTCCTGCCAACCCTGGAGTCAGCCTGGTAAACCTTCACTGCACTCCCTTGAGAGCGAGAACATCCTTTTTCAGAAAAAGGAGACCAAAACTGCACACAATATTTGAGGTGCGGCCTCAACGAAGCTCTGTATAATTGCAACAATGCATCCTTGCTTCTGTACTCAAAACTTCTTGCAATGGAGGCCAACGTGCCATTTGCCTTATTTACTGCCTGCTTACCTTCAGTGACTGGTGCACAAGGACACCCAGGTCTCTCTGCACGCTCCCCTCTCCCAATTTACAGCCATTCAGGAAATAATCTGCCTTTTCGGTAAATGGAAGGAGGGACCATCATAGCTGGACCTCTTCGAGATGTGATTGCTGGAGTTCACCTTGCCCGCCACCAGGTGTCAGCCTTCACTACATACAGGGTTCTGGCAGTGGCTGCAGACATTGTTAAAGTGCCAGAGATCCCTGTTGAGAGTCACTGCAACCAGTATGGGAGCAAAGCAAGGCTTATCTTCAACTGACAGGCCAGGCAGTAAGAAGGAGGCAGGAGGGAAAGAAAGCACGGCGGCACAGTGGTTAACGCTGCTGCCTCACAGTGCCAGAGACCCGGGATTGATTCTCGGCTTGGGTCAGTATCTGTGCGGCACATTCTTCTCGTGTCTGTGTGGGTTTCCTCCGGGTGCTCCGGTTTCCTCCCACAGTCTGAAAGACGTTAGGATGCATTGGCCATGCTAAATTCTCCTTCAGTGTACCCAAACAACCGCCAGAGTGTGGCCATGAGGATATTTTGACATTAACTTCATTGCAGTGTTAATGTAAGCTACTTGTGACACTAATAAATAAACAAACTTTCAAAGCTTCCTTTCCATTGGATGACGTGCTCAGTGGGAAATAAGGAACAGGAAGAGGCCATTCAGCCTGTCCAGTCACACTGCAGAATCATTGAATCCGCGCAGAAGGAGGCCATTTGGCCCTTTGAGTCTACATCAACTATATTCTCACCCCGTAACCCCACATATTTACCCTGCTAATCCCCTTAGGGTCAATTTAGCTTGGCCAATCAACGTAACCCACAAATCTTTAGAGTATGGGAGGAAATCGGAGCACCTGGAGGAAACCCGCTGAGACACAGGGAGAATGTGCAGACTCCAAACAGATGTAAGATCTGTATCCTAGCTTCATCTACCCACTTAATGCCAAACTAAACTAGCCCCTTTATTCAGACCCCTCCAGGAGAAAGAGTTTCTCCCTGTTTAGCCCTCCGATCATCTTAAACACCTCGATTCGTTAAGTTTATTTATTAGTGTTGCAAGTAGGCTTACGTACACCCTCACTCATTCACACTCTTACCCACACACTCACCCTCACCTTTACCCTGACTCTCACGCTCATTCCCAGACTCTCACCCTCCGATCTTTCGATCTCCAAGACCATTCATGGGTATCCACCATATTCTTTGGTTGGAGTCATGTGACGGCTTGCAGTTGGCAGTTCTTGGGGTGTTGGGTGGTGGGGTGCAAAAGCAAAGCAGCGAGGCCTGGGAACAAGTTATTCCACGAGGTGTTTAAAGTTGAAAGCTTATTTATCGGTGTTGAGAGTAGGCTTACTTTAACACCGCAATGAAATTATTGTGAAAATGCCCTAGTCGCCACACTCTGACGCCTGTCCAGCTACACCGAGGGAGAATTTAGCACCTAATCTGCATGCCTTTAAGACTGTGGGAGGAAACCAGAGCACCCAGAGGAAAGCCGTGCAGACTCCACACAGTGACCCAAGCCGGGAATCGAACCTGGGTCCCTGGGGCTGTGAGGGAGCAGTGCTAACCACTGTGCCACCCAGCCAGCAGAAGGTGGAGAGGAATGGATGTGAGGGAGAGCAGCAGAGGGTTAACAGGCCGAGGGTGCGCTTTGACTGAAAATGTGGCAAGGTATGGTTGCCACGGCGACGAGGTTCCGGAGTAAAATGATGGAAAACAACAACAGATGGGGAGTAAAATGTGGAGAGATTGAAAAAGTAAAGCAGGAAGGAAGGATGTGATTGACTGTGAGGGAACCTGAATGGCACCATGGGTGCGATGACTACCTTTCCTCCCAGAGAGTTGGGTTCAAATGAGAACAAAGAAAATTACAGCACAGGAACAGGCCCTTCGGCCCTCCAAGCCTGCACTGGCCATGCTGCCCGACTTAACTAAAACCTCCTCCTCTTCCAGGGACCATATCCCTCTACTCCCATCTATTCATGTATTTGTCCAGACACTACTTAAATGGTATTATCATATGTGCTTCCATAACCTTCCCCAGCAGCCAATCCCAGGCACCCATCACCGTCTGTATAAAAAACTTGCCTCGTACATTTCCTGTAAACCTTGCCCCTCGCACCTTAAACCAATGCCCCCTAGAAATTGACTCTTCCACCCTGGGACAAAACTTCTAACTATCCAAATCCTGCCTGCTACAATGAGATGATGATCTCTGCTTGGTTTAGAGGTCCTTGTGGAAAGGAAAGCAAGATGATTAATTATGTTTAACCCACAACATGAAACTGAACTCATCACAGCTTGGTACGGCTCCTACTCCGCCCAAGATCGCAAGGAACTACAAAGGGTTGTGAATGTAGCCCAATCCATCACACAAACCAGCCTCCCATCATTGACTCTGTTTACACATCTTGCTGCCTCGACAAAGCAGCCAGCATAATCAAGAACCCCACACACCTTGGACATTCTCTCTTCCACCTTCTTCCGTCAGGAAAAAAATACAAAAGTTTGAAATCACGTACTAAGAACAGCTTCTTCTCTGCTGCTGTCAGACTTCTGATTGGATCTACCTTGCATTAAGTTGATCTTTCTCTACACCCTAGCTATGACTAGCACTATATTCTGCACTCTGTTGTTTCCTTCTCTATGAACAGTAGGCATTGTTTGTATAGCGCTCACAAAACAATACTTTTCACTGTTTCCAACACATGTGACAGTAATAAATCATTTGGTGCAGTCCTATTTGGGATTAAATTTGAGCTTCCCCCCAACCCTATTACGTTGAACATTGAGAGTTATCCTGGAGGGAAGGAGGGTGGGGTGGGGGTGGTTACCGTTGACCAGAAACTGAACTGGATCAGCCATACAAATACTGTAGTTACCAGAGCAGGTCAAAGACCAGGAATACTGTGGCAAGTAACTCACCTCCTTACTCCCCCAAAGTTCACCCACCATCGACAAGGCAGAAGTCAGGACTGTGATGGAATATTCCTCACTTGTATGGATGAGTGCAGATCCAATAATACTCAAACCATCTCTCACTGTAAATATTCACTCCCTCGGTCAGGAATGACAGCAGTGTGTATCATGTGCAAGATGCACTGCAGTAATTCATCAGAGATCCTTCCTTTACCATCTCACAGAGTCCTGGGGACACCACTATGTGAAGGTTTCCCTCCAAGCCACCCACCATCCTGATTTGGAAATATATCGGCCGTGTCTGGTGCTCTTGTCCTTCTAGATAGTAGTGGTCAGGGATTTAGAAGGTGTTCTCTAAGGAGGCCTTATCTAAAGTGCAGTGTATCTTGCAGATAGTACACACTGTTGCCATTGAGTGTCGATGGTGGAGGGAATGGATGTTTGTGGACAGGATGCCAATCATGCAGACTGCTTTGTCCTAGATGCTGTCGAGCTTCTTGAGTGTTGCTGGAGCTGCACCCATCCAGGGAAGTGGAGAGTATTCCAACGCACTCCTGACCTCTGTCTTGTAGATGATACAGTAAGAAGTCTCATAACATCTGATGAAGGGGCAGCATTCCAAAAGCTCTTGCTACCAAATAAACCAGTTGGACTTTAGCCTGGGTGTTGTGAAACTTCTTACTGTGTCCACCCCAGTCCTACGCCAGCATCTCCACATTCTAGATGGTGAACAGGCTTTGTGGAGTCAGGAGGTAAGTTACTCGCTACTGGCTACTTTCTGACTCCTGACCTGCTCTTGTAATCACTGGTTTTATATGGTTAGTCCCATGACTCCCACTTCTTTACATTGTACCTCTTTGTTGGTATAGGCTGGGATCTTACTGTCCCACCTGCCACAGGAAGGGTGAGGGACAGACCATAAAAAGGAGTGTTTTCCTTGGGCTGGATTTTCCAGTTACAGGGCTAGAAAATTCTGCCTTTTCTCTTTATCACGGGCTCTCCATTTTGTTTGGCCGCCCCTCTCTCTCTCTCTCTCCTTTTCCTGTATCTGTACCAGTCTGAAGCCCATCACATCTATAACTTCTTCAGCTCCAATGAAAGGTCTCCAACCTGAAACACTGGGTTGGATTTTCATTACCAAAGCAGGGCTGGTGGAGTTGTGACATTTCCTACCTCAGCAGAAAGAGGTAATTTAATCTGTGTTATCTGTGCCAGGAGCTGTCCAATTAACCCCACTCCTCATAACCCAACATTCCTTCTTCCCCTTTTTATACATCCTAAACACCCTTTGGAAAGCTGTGATTATTTTAAAGGTGACACAGTGGCACAGTTCTAAGAACTGCTGCCTCATAGCACCACAGACCTGGGTTTATTTCAGCCTCAGGGTCACTGCCTGTGTGAAGTTTGCATATTCTCCCCATGTCTGCGTGGATTTCCTTTGGGTGCTCTGGATTCCTTCCACACTCCAAAGATGTACAGGTGAGGTGGATTGGACATGCTGAATTGTCCCTTAGTGTCCAAAGGTGTGTAGGTTAGAGGAATTGGCCATGCTAAATTGCCCCTTAGTATCTCAAGACGTGCAGTACACCCTCGCCAAGGTCCTGTATAACTGCAGCAAAACATCCCTGTTCCTGTACTCGAATCCTCTGGGCTTCTGGAATGGCTGACAAGGTAAGCAAAGATGGCAGTGACACTGTGGGAGGACAAGGGGCAGAGCTAACCACCCCTCAGGAGGTTTAAGAGGAAGCGAAGTGAGCAGGTGAGGGAGGAAGGGATGGAAGGACATGTTGATAGGGAGCGATGAAGAGTGGGAGGTGCCTCGTGTGGAGTTGGAACACTAGCAAGAGGTTTTTGGGCCTATTTCTGTGCTGCAGGCTCAGCGTAAGGCCATGTTGTCATGGGAACAGTTGGCTGGTATCCTGATGCTGTGATTCAGATGTAGAGCTGGGTCACTAAGAGGGGGCCGTGTTGGTGGACGGGGAATGTTGTTGAAGGACCTGGCACACACCTGCATGGTGACTGTCTCACACTGAGTGTCCCCGTGAAGACACCAGCAGCAGGAGGGGGAGGAGGCAGAGAGCCAGGCTGTGGAACAAAAGATCTCAGGCAGCGGGAATCGTCAGCCAGGGTCTAACAATCCAAAACCCTTCATTAAGTGCCTCGCATGTCTCCCAACACGCAATCATCACTGCACGAGAACGATGCCCCTGCCAAATAAAACGTCCATTCCAGTGGGTATCCTGGCACGTCTGTGCTCCCCCACCAGGCACTAACCAAAGTCACATCGTTCCCAAAATTACACCACATTATTGTATCTCTGAATATATCTGTCTGTGTGTGAGAGCATGTGTGTCTTTATATGTGGGTGTGAATGTGTATATGATTGTATATCTGTTTGGAATGTGTGTATATATGTGTATATGTGTGTGTGTGTATGTGTGTGTGTGTTTATGAATGTATGAACACATCTGTTTATGTGTGAGAATGTATGTTATATGTGTGTGTTTATGAATGTGTGTGTGCACATCTGTGTGTGTGTATCTGTGTGAAATGTGTGTATGTGACTATGTATACCTGTGTGTTTATGTGTGTGTTTGTGACTGTGTGTATATAAATATATGAGATTGTGGCTGTGTATGTGTGAGTCTATGTGAGTGTATGTGTGAGTCTATGTGAGTGTATGTGTGTGGTGAGTGTGACAGTATAAGTTTGCATAAGCGTAAGCCTTAATTCATTTATATATTGATTACGTACATTAATAACTACCATACCCACAACACTCACAGGTCTATATCTTCCTCAGACCTGTCTATATCTCCCCAGATCTGTCTATATAACCCCGGGCTTATCTGTATCACTCCAGATCTGTATCTCCCCCAGATCTGACTATATCCCCCCAGGCTGTCTATATCCTGATGTAAAGATGCCGGCGTTGGATTGGAGTGGTAAGAACTCAGTAAGAATTTAGCAACACATTTCTGGTCCAGAACACTGCACTTGCCTGATGAAGACACGGGAGTGTTGAAAGCTCGCTTTTTTACTATCAAATAAATCGGTTGGATTAATAATTGGTGTTGCTAAATTCTTACTGAGTCTATATCCTTCCCAGACCTAACTACATCCCCTCCAGAACTGTCTAACCACTCCCTCAGAACTGTCTATATTATTCCAGATCTTTCTGTATCCCCAACACTTGAGTATATCCCTCAGACCTGTCTAAATCCCTGAAGACCTATCTATATCCCCCTCTGATCTGTCTATATCCCTCTCAGACCTGTCTATATCCGTTCTCAGACCTGTCTATATCCCTTCAGATCTATCTATATCCCTCCTGCCCTATGTCTCCCCCCCCCAGATGTCTATATCCCCTCCCCAGACCTGCCTATCCCCTTGATACCTATCTATGTTCCCCCTCACACCTGTCTATATCCCCTCATACATGTCTAATTATCCCCATACCTGTCTGCATCCCCCCATGCCTGTCTATATCGCCATATTGTTTATATCCCCCCATACTGTCTATATCCCCCACACCTGTCTATATCCCCCACACCTGTCTATTCACCCCACACCGTCTATATCCCCTATACATGTCTATATCCCCCACTGTCTATATCCCCCCACACCTGTCTACATCCCCTCACACCTTGTCTATATCCCCCATACCTGTCTATATCCCTCACACCTGTCTATATCCCCCTATACCTGTCTATATCCCCCTATGCTGTCTATATCCCCATACCTGTCTATATCCCCCAACCTGTCTATATCCCCCCATACCTGTCTATATCCCCCCCATACCTGTCTATATCCCCCCATACCTATCTATATCCCTCATAGTGTCTATATCCCCCCCAATGTCTGTCTATATCCCCCCATACCTGTCTATATCCCCCACACCTGTCTATATATCCCCAACCTGTCTATATACCCCAACCTGTCTATATCCCCCCAGCCTTTCATATCCCATACCTGTCTACATCCCCCTATACCTGTCTACACCCCCCATAACTGTCTATATCCCCCATACCTATCTATATCCCCCCCCCACACCTGTCTATAACTCCCCCATACCTGTCTATATCTCTCCAGGCCTTCTATAAACTCCCCACACTTGCATATATCTCTCCCCATGCTATCTATATTCCCCCCCACACCTGTCTTATCCCCCCCATACCTGTCTATATACCCCCCACACCTGTCTATATCCGCCCCACCCGTCTATATCCCCTCATACTGTCTATATCCCCCATACCTGTCTATATCCCCCAGACCTGTCTATATCCCCCACACCTGTCTATATCCCCTCATACCTGTCTATATACCCCCATACCTGTCTATATCCCCCAGACTTGTCTATATACCCCCCATACCTGTCTATATCCCCCAGACCTGTCTATATACCCCCCACACCTGTCCTATATCCCCCCACATCTTTCTATGTCCCTCAATTACCTGTCTATATCCCCCCACACCTGTCTATATCCCCCTCACAACTGTCTATATCTTCCCAGACCTATCTATTTCCCCCTCCCTGTCTATATTCCCCACCTCCCCGACCTGTCTATTCTAAATCCCAGATCTGCTAGGAATTCCTTGCTAATCTAACCTATTTTTTCCCTTTTGGCTGTGTCCCTCTTTGCTTGGACTCAAGTTCAACATCACCCTGAAGGTCAAAGATAGTCCCAGGATCCCTTTTTGCTGTCACTCTGAATCCTCTCTGCCTTTTCCAAGACCCTCTACTCCAACGTTAGTGCAAGAATGTGTGGCACAGTGGATTAGCATTGCTGCCTCACAGTGCCAGGGACCTGGGTTCAATTCCCAGCCTTGGGTCACTGTCTGTGCAGTGTTTGCACATTCTCCCCATGTCTGTGTGGGTTTCCTCCCGGTGCTCCAGTTTCCTCCCATAATCCAATGATGTGAAGGTTAGATAAATTGGCCGAGTTAAATTGCTCCTTAGGTGTCCCAAGATGCGCAAGTTAGGTGGATTGGCCATGCTAAACTGTCACTTAGTGTCCCAAGATGTGCAGATTAGGTGGATTGGCCATGCTAAATTGCACCCTTTGTGTCTTAAGGAAACTAGCTCGGGTAAATGTGTGGGGTTATGAGGGCAGGGCCTGGATGGGATTGTGGTCAGTGCAGACTCGATGGGTTGAATAGCCTCCTTTTGCACTGTAGAGAGTCTATGATTTGATGAGGAAGCTGTAAGATCTCTGTCAGTCAGGTTTAGTCCAGTCAGGTTTGGGTGGCACAGTAGCACAGTGGTTAGCACTGCTGCTTCACAGCTCCAGGGACCTGAGTTCGATTCCCGGCTTGGGTCACTGTGTGCGTGGAGTTTGCACATTCTCCTCATGTCTGCGTGGGTTCCTCTGGATGTTCCGGCTTCCTCCCATAGTCTAAAGATGTGCGGGTTAGGTTTATTGGCCATGCTAAAATTGCCTTTAGTGTCCTGAGATGTGCAGGTTAGAGGGATTAGTGGGTAAATATGTAGGGATCTGGGGTTGGGCCTGGGTGGGATTGTCGGTGCAGACTTGATTGGCCGAATGGCCTCTTTCTGTACTGTAGGGTTTCTATGATTCTATGATTGTCCGTCACACCTCCTGAGATCCTACGCTGTTTGGCGTCCCTCTCTCGAAATACAGTCACCTTCCCTTTCTGAGCCATCTCCACATCACTCCAAAAACCCAGCCCTCATCATTCTTTTCTTGCCGGGGCCCTTGTTCCATCTTCAATCTGCTTTTCCTCTCCAATGATTTTGAACGGCTTCTTACTCGCTAAATACCTTGTCCGCCTTTTCTGAGAAACCTTGTTTAAACTGGCAAATTCTAGATCACTCTAGAATCAGAATTGCAATGCTGTC
Organism: Sphyrna mokarran; assembly: GCA_024679065.1. Lineage (NCBI taxonomy): Eukaryota > Metazoa > Chordata > Chondrichthyes > Carcharhiniformes > Carcharhinidae > Sphyrna > Sphyrna mokarran. The sequence continues at coordinate 105,975,005 of JAGIQG010000009.1, read as the reverse complement.
ACCTCAGTGGAACAACTTCAGCCTCGGAGCATAAGAATAGGAGCAGAATTAGGCCATTCAGTCCATGGAGTCTGCTCTGCTATTCAATCATGGCTGATAATTTTCTCAATCCCCATTCTCCCACCTGTAACCTTTGACCTCCTTACCAATCAAAAAACTATCTATCCCTGTGTTAAATGCTCTCAATAACCTGGCCTCCACAGCCTTCTGTGGCAATGAATTCCACAGGTTCCCCACAGTAAAGATTTACTCGGATACTACTGGGACTTAATGTTATAAGGAGAAGCTGGATATATTGGGATTGTTTCCCCTGGAGCATAGGAGGCTTAGGGGTGATCTTTTAGAGGGTTATAAAATAATGAGGGGCATAGATCAGTTAGATAGTCAACATCTTTTCCCAAAGATAGGGGAGTCTAAAACTAGAGGGCACAGGTTTAAAACTCATGTGACCCAGTTGTCTACCTGATATGCTGCAGGAAAGGGGAGACATTGGGGAGACCCTACAGACACTGCAACAACAGATGAAAGAACACCGCTTGACAATTAACCAGGCAGGAGTGTTCTCTTCCAATCGGGAAACACTTTAGCGGTCACAGGCTTTCAACCTCTAATCTTCGGGTAAGAGTTGTCCAAGGTGGCCTTCAAGACACACGATAATCTAGAATTATTGAGCAGAAACTGGTAGTCAAATTCTGCACACACAAGGACTGGCCTCAACCAGGATCTTGGGTTCATGTCACATTACGTGTAACCCCTATTTGACCTGGGCTTGCAAAATCCTGCTTGAGACAATTCACACCTCTTTAACCTGTGTTTAACTCTCTCTCCATTTGCACTGTCTGTACCCATAAAGACTTGATTATCTGTTAAGACTCACATTCCGACCATTATCTTGTAATTGAGTCTGTGTCTATATATGCCCTGTTTGTGAACCCAACTCTCTTCTCACCTGATGAAGGAGCAGCGTTCTAAAAGCTCATGATTCCAAATAAACCTGTTGGATATTAACCTGGAGTTGTGAGATTTCTTACAGTGCTCATCCCAATCCAACACTGGCATCTGTACATCATAGGTTTAAGGTGAGAGGAGAGAGATATAAAAGGGTCCAAAGGAGTAATTGTTTTCACTTAGAAGGTGGTGAGTGTCTGGAACAAGCTGCCAGGAGTAGCAGTCGAGACGGGTATAAGGCAGTATTGAGGGCAATATACCTGTAGGCCACAGGGAAGGGGCTACTTCATTGCTCTGGATCATCTTGAGTCCAGATAGACACTCAGATACAGACTGGAATTCTCTGGTCTCGCATGCCCACTGCAAGAATGAAGATTTTGGTGCTTGGCCAAATCTCCGGGCACCACAGCAGGGTCTGAGAGTCCCAGACACAGACGACACGCAGGCACAGTGGGTTAGCACTGCTGCCTCACAGCTCCAGGGACCCGGCTTCGATTCCCAGCTTCAGTCACTGTGTGGAGTCTGCGCATTCTCCCAGTGTCTGCGTGGGTTTCCTCCGGGTGCTCTGGTTTCCTCTCACAGTCTGAAAGACGTGCTGGTAAGAGTGCATTGGCCATGCTAAATTCTCTCTCGGTGTACCCAAACAGGCAACGGACTGTGGCAATTTGGGAATTTTCACAGTAACTTCATTGTGGTGTTAATGTAAGCCTACTTGTGACTAATAAATAAATAATCTTATAAAAGTAGGTGCTCCTGGACACAGGCGCACACAGACATAGGCACACACAGACACAAACATACACAGACACAGGCGTACAGAGACACAGGTGCTCCAGATATTAGCACTCCCAGACTCAGGTGTTCCTAGACACAGTCGCTCCCAAACACAGACACACACAGAGTTAGATGCTCCCAGTCCCAGGTGCTCCCAGATACAGCCGCTCCCGACACTGGAGTTCCCAGGTACAGGCGCTGCCAGAGATAGATTCTGCGGATGCATGCGCGCACAAACATAGGTGCTCCCAAACACAGGCACACACAGATATAGGTACTACCAGACACAAGCAGTCCCAGACATTGGCACTCCCAGACAAGGTGCTCTCAGACACAGGCACACAAAGACACAAGCAGTCCCAGATACAGACGCTTCCAGAGACAGTTGCACACAGACACAGGTATACATAGATTCAGGTGCTCCCAGACGCAGGTGCTCCCAGACACAGGCGCTCACAGACACAGACTCTCCCAGACACAGCTGCTCCCGACACTGCTGCTCCCAGACACAGGCATACACAGACACAGGTGCTCCCAGATACACAGGGGCACACAGACACAGGCACCCCCAGACATAAATGTTTCCAGGCACAGGCACCCCCAGACATGTGTTTCCAGGCACAGGCGCTCCCAGGAACAGGTACTCCCAGACACAAGCGCTCCCAGACACAGGCGCTCCCAGGCATAGACGCTCCCAGACACAGGCGCTCCCAGGCACAGACGCTCCCAGGCACAGACGCTCCCAGGCACAGACGCTCCCAGACACAGGTCATATCAGAAATAGGTGCTCTCAGATACAGGTGTTCTCAGCCACAAACACACAGTAAATGGACAAATTGACACTCTCATAGATTTACAAACAAACATCCATTGCTACAGACACAGACAGCTAAAGACATCCACAGCCAGCTATAACTACAGACACTTCAGATATAATATAAGAGTTTGGCCCATCCTGAGTTAATAAGGGACTCAGTGCAGTGCCACCCACACAGTGATGTAAGAAGATTCATGACCCTGACTTGAGATGACCCAGAGACTAAGCAAGGAGCTAGCTCCTTCCCTGTGGCTGATGGGTATATCCTTACAAGCAAGTTAACACACAGATCACAAATGCATATTTAATTCTGTAGCCAACACAATCCCAACATCAAACCCCACGGAAATGCTGAACAGTTAAAAAAAAGCAAAACCTCCAATGGATTCTGAACTGAGTAAAAACTGTATAAAACTTTAGCTAGGCCATATTCGGATTATTGTGTACAGTTCTGGTCACCACATTACCAGAAGAATGTGGAAGTTTTGGAGAGAGTGCAAAGAAGGTTCACCAGGAGGTTGCCTGGTCTGGAAGGTGTTGAGATGAGAAGTTGAATAAACTAGGCTTGTTTTCACTGGAAAGATGGAGGCTGAGGGGAGACTTGTTAGAGGTCTACAAAAGTTATGAGAGGCATAGACAGGGTGGATAGTCAGAGGCTTTTTCCCAGGGTGGAAGTGTCAATTACAAGGGGCACAGGGCCAAGGTGGGAGGGGGGGAAATTTAAAGGAGATGTATGGGAGGTGTTTTTCACACAGAGAATGGTGGGTATCTGGAAGGTGCTGTCATTGAGGGTGGTGGAAGCAGGCACATTAGCAACATTCAAGGTGCATTTTGATAGACACGTGACCCAGAAGCTAACACAGGAATAGAAACCACATATCAGCACAGGCTGTGTTGTATTGTTCTTTGTTCTTTGAAAGAAGACCCCCCCCCCCACTTAATACTGGGAAAGTTCATTAGATAAAGTTCCAGAGAAAAGAGAGATCACAATGCAGCAGAAAACTGGGAAGCCCGTTTTCAGCACACAAAGCCTACAAGGATGAGTTAAATCTTTTAATGTTTCAGGCTGCAGCTGTTCCTGAGAACTCCTTTTATGAATGCAATATTGAGTGCCATTTGAATGAAACTCAGTGCTAAACCCAAACCCCGACTTAACCTGCAAGTTTGAAAAATAGGTAAATAAGTTATTCAGACTCTCAGGAACATCACAACCATCTGATTCGTAAAACAGCAACCAGCATTGAGTTTTAAAAGCCTCGCTACTTGCAATAGCAAGTTGTTGAATGAAATAAATTGGCAAGTATCTAGTCCATGCAGCCATCATTAGATGTTCCTTCCAGAAGCAATCAACAATAGTGATCACCACAAGATGACAAAAACACAGGTTCCCACAAAAAGCCCAAAGTGAGCCACATAATCAATTCTGAAATCTCAGAGACACACAGGTTTATGTGAGGTGCTGACATCACATATAGATTCATTGAGTCTGCACTGCCCAACCTACCTAAGCCCTATCCTTGTAACCCCACATAATCCCCCCGACATTAAAGGGCAATCCCACTCAGCCCTGTTCCCATAACCCCAAGTATTTACTCTGCTAATCCCCCCAACCTACTTGGGGGCAAAGTACCATAGCCAATCCACCTAACCTGCACATTTTTGGAGTGTGGGAGGAAATGGGAGCACCCGGAGGAAACCCATGCAGACATGGGGAGAATGTGCAAACTCCACACAGACAGTGACCCGTGCCGAGGAATGAAACCCGGGTTCCTGGCGCAGTGAGGCAGCAGTGCTAACCACTGTGTGCCACCGAGTGACAACAATGATTAAAAACCTCCTCTGTTTCCCCAATGTCCCCTTTATGGAAGGAAATCTGCCATCCTTACCTGATCTGGCCTACTTGCGACTCCAGAGCCCACAGTAATATTGTCAACTCTTAAGTGCTCCTCTGAAATGGTGTGGCAAACCCCTCAATCCAAGGGATGGGCAACAAAGGACATTACCTTGCCCACAATGTCCACATCTCAGAATTTTTTCAAATGTCATTTTCTTTTGTCAGTTAACCCCTTTAACTCTCACTTCTGCAATGTTTTTGTTTGAAACTTGAACTTTCTTGTTCTCTCAGACACCTCTGTTTAAGTATGGATCATTGACTGAAATTGTGTAGACCGATATATGACTAAAGCTGTCACTGAGAGCCAGACAGCACCTCATTGCTGTTTCATCAAAGCCAACACCCAGCCTTCCTTTTGATTCAATGGTTTTTTTTGTGTATGTGTTGCTACAATATCAGAGGTTGATCTCTTCTGAGAACTATCACTCAACCAGTCAGAGAAACGTACCTTCCTTCATAATCTGTTGAAGTGTGGCCAAACTTCCCTCCAACTTGATTTTCCAGTTTGTTGACAACACCACTGTTTTGGGTGGGATCTTGAACAATGATGAGACAGAGTATAGGAATGAGATAGAGAATCTGGTGAACTGGTGCAGCTACAATAACCTCTGCCTCAATGTCAACAAAACAAAGGAGATTGTTATCGACTTCAGGAAGCGTAAAGGAGAATATGTCCTGTCTACATCAATGGGAACGAAGTAGAAAGGGTTGAGAACTCCAATTTTTTAGGTGTCCAGATCACCAGCAATCTGTCTTCATCTCTCCATGCTGACCCTATAGTTAAGGAAGCCCACAAATGCCTCTACTTTCTCAGAAGACTAAGCAAATTTGGCATGTCAGCTACACCCTCACCAAGCTTTCTAGATGCATCATAGAAAGCATTCTTTCTGGTTGTATCACACTTGGTATGACTCCTGCTTTCACACAAGACCGTAATGAACTATAAAAGATCATGAACGAAGCCCAATCCATCACACAAACCAGTGTCCCATCCATTGATTCTGTCTACACTTCTCACTGCCTCGGCAAAGCAGCCAGCATAATTAAGGACCCCATGCACCCTGGACATTCTGTCTTCCACCTTCTTCTGTTGGTAAAAAGATACAAAAGTCTGAGGACACGTACAAACCAACCCAAGAATAGTTTCTTCCCTGCTGACATCAGACTTTTGAATGGACTTTCCTGGCATTAAGTTGATCTTTCTCTACAACACTGTAGCTATGACTGTAACACTACACTCTGCACCCTCTCCTTTCCTTCACTATGAACAGTATGCTATGTCTCTATAATGTGCAAGAAACAATACTTTTCACTGTATGTTAATACATGTGACAATAATAAATCAAATCAAATCAAGTGAAACTATGTGTGAGAAAAGATAATATCAAGACTTCAATAACTTTTAGTGGTTAGATCGAAATAACTACCTAAGGTTCTCTCTGTAAAATCAACAAATTACACTTCATTTATCTAACTAACAGTAAACAGCTTAACTAAACCATTAACAAACCAGATGAAGCACTATTCTAATGGCATGCTATTTACATAAATACAATCCCAATTATTAACAAAAATAAAGTAGAATTTTTAGTCACACTCAAAATGCAATCAGGTTTGTTGTCTTCTAGAAACTTCTGTCTTCTTTGCCGACTTCTTCTGTGATATGGTCTTCTGTTTACAATTGAGATGAGGCTTTCTTTTAAGACATCAATGTGGCTGTTACACTGGCAGAGAACAGTTACACTCTGTATCTCTCTCTCTCTCTCCAGCTGTGATTTGTGGCAGTTGCTGGCAGGTGGTCTTCTGGCACTTTTGAGCTGGGAGCTGTGGCCTTTATACCCCCCTGATGATATACCAAAAATCCCCACAATAGGATTGGTCTACAGGTTATCAAAGCATCAAATTCAAATCTGATAGGCTGCTGCTATTCAAATGCTGATTTTAAATTAATTAGTTAAAAATCAAACTGCGTGTTAGGATTCAAAATCCTAAAGCTTGTTACCAAAGCAAGTCTGTTGTATTTGTCTCTGATACCTTGTTTCAGTCTGGGTACTGGATGGACATGTGCCTCTTCAGCACAGAAAAAGAACAAACTTTTTTTTAAACAGATTATGCAATTTTACAGCCCTTAGTATTTTTAAAATTTTAAAATAATTGTATAAACACTAACTTCACAACAGTGTGTACAGCGGTGTGAAAGGTAAGTGGTGAGATCGGAGGAGAAGGTGGTCTGTGGGATTTTTTGGCCCTGCCTGTCAGACCACAAGACAAAAAACATTTGAAGACAGTGGCCTTACAAGAGACTGTGGCAAATCACTGAGCTCCTTCAACTTATATTCTGCATTCTCTTGTTTCCTTCTCTATGAACAGTGTGGTTTGTCTGCATAGCTTGCAAGAAACAATATATTTCACATTAATACATGTAACAATAAATCAAATCAAATCAAAATCAAACCCTTCACCTCTACCATCTGGACGGACAAGGGCAGCAGACACTTGGGAACACCATCACCTGGAGGTTCCTCTCCGAGCCACTCAACATTTAAAGAATCCTGTAGATTTATAGAATTCCTACAGTGCAGAAAGAGGCCATTTGACCCATTGGGTCTGCACTGACTACAATCCCACCCAGGCCCTATCCCCACTGCGCCAGACATTTACCTAAGCTGACACTAAGAGACAATTTAGCATGTCCAATCAACCTAACCCATACATCTGCGGGAGCACCCGGAGGAAATCCATGCAGACATGGGGAGGACATGCAGACCCGACACAGACAGTGACCCAACCAGAAACTGAAGCCGGGTCTCTGGCCTTGTGAGGCAGCAGTGATAACCCCTGATTTGGAAATGTAATTGCCGTTCCTTCACTGTTGCTGGATCAAAACTTCCTCCCTAACAGCACTGTGGGTGTACCTACACCCCCCAGAGGGCTGCAGCGGTTCAAGAAGGTGGCCCTTCCGCCTCCTTCTGAAAGGGCAACTAGGGTTGAGCATAGGTTCTGAGCCTTACCAGCGACTCCCACATGTACGGATAGAACAAACAAAGGTGGTGGGAGCAGATTTGACAGCACCTTTTGAAAGGGAATTAGATACTCAAACAGAACATTCTACTGGGATATGGTAGAGAACCAGGACTAATTGGTAAATCCGTCTAAGAGCTAGAAAGAGAACAGTGGGATGAATGGCCACATTCTTCACTGTAAGGGTCTAAGTTTAAGCTGCAGTTATAATGGCCCTTTGCAGGATGAGGAAGTAAAAGATTATGGGGGAGGGGGGAAGAATACAGACCAAGGGTTAAGGGAATGAAGGAAAAAGATTTAGTCTGGTTGTGGCCCAGTGGCACAATGTTTAGCAGCACTGCTTCACAGCGCCAGGGACCCGGGTTTAATTCCCAGCTTGGATCACTGGTTCTGCAGAGTTCTCCCCGTGTCTGTGTAGGAATCCTCCGGTGCTCCATTTTCCTCCCACACTCCAAAAGATGTGCGTGGCCATGCTAAATTCTCCTTCAGTGTACCCGAACAGGCACTAGATGTGGCAACTAGGAGATTTTCTAAGTAACTTCATAGCAGTGTTAATGTAAGCCTACTTGTGACACTAATAGATTCATAGAATCTACTGTACAGAAGAAGGCCATTTAGCCCATCATGTCCATACCAACCACAATCCCATCCAGGCCCTAACTCTCTAACCCCATGTATTTATCCTAGCTAGTCTCCATGACACCAAGGGACACATGTGGTTAGCATTGCTGCCTCATAACTTCACGGACCGGTGTTCAATTCCCTGCTCGGGTCACTGTCTGTGTGAATCAGAATTACAAAGGGACTTGGGGGTCCTTGTTCAAGATTCTCTTAAGGTTGATGTGCAGGTTCAGTTGGCAATTAGGAAGGCAAATGCAATGTTAGCACTCATGCTGAGAGGGCTAGTATACAAGAGCAGGAATGTGGTTCTGAGGCCGTGTAAGGCTCTGGTCAGACCCCATTTGGAATATTGTGAGCGGTTTTAAGCTCCATATCACAGGAAAGATGTGCTGGCTTTGGAAAGGGTCAAGAGGAGGTTCACAAGAATGATCTCTGGAATGAAGAGCTTGTCGTAAGAACGGCTGTGCACTCTGGATCTGTACTCGTTGGAGTTCAGAAGGAGCCATCTTATTTAAAATTACAGGATGCTGCGAGGCCTGGATAGAATGGATGTGGAGAGGATGTTTCCACTCGTAGGAAAAACTAGAACCAGAGGGCACAACCTCAGGCTAAAGAGACGATCCTTTAAAACAGAGATGAGGAGGAATTTCTTCAGCCAGAGAGTAGTCGGTCTGTGGAACTCTGCCACAGAAGACTGTAGAGGCCAAGTCATTGTGGTGTTTTTAAGATAGCGACAGATAGGTTGTTAATTAATAAGGAGGAAACCCAAGCAGACACAGGGAGAATGTGCAAACTCCATAAGACTGAAAGATACAGGAGCAGAATTAGACCACTCAGCCCATCGAGTCTGCTCTGCCGTTCAATCATGGCTGATATTTTTCTAAGGGGATCAGGAGTTATGGGGAAAAGGCAGGAAAATGGGAATTAGGAAAATATCAGCCATGATTGAACGGCAGAGCAGACTCGATGGGCTGAGTGGCCTAATTCTGCTCTTGTGTCTTTCAGTTTTATGGAGTTTGCACATTCTCCCTGTGTCTGCCTGGGTTTTTTCCGGGCACACCAGTTCCTCCCACAGGCCAAAGATGTGTGGGTTAGGTGGATTGGCTGTGCTAAATTGCCCCTTAGTGTCAGGGGGGGACTAGCCTGGGTAAGTGCATGGGGTATGGAGATAGGGCCTGGATGGGTTGGTGGTTGGTGCAGATTCGATGGGCTGAACGGCCTCCTTCTGCACTGTAACGGATTCTGTGATTCAGCACGGCCAATCCATCTAAAACAAACGAGTCTTCTTTGCGAATGAGGCAATTGTTGGGCATTGCATTCCCATCTTTAATTTTATTTTGAACAAGGGAAAGCTCTGGCTGGAATAGGACGGGGCCGGGGGATGGGTGGGGTGGGGGAAGGGAGGGGGGGGGCATCATGATTATGTCATCAGGAAGGGTCTCCCAGGCCCAGAAAGCAGGAAGCAGTCTCTTGCCAGCTGTTATGCGACTGTTTATGAGCATCTGGAAAGTCAGACAGCTGCTGACAGAGTCTCTCTCTCTCTCACACACACACACACTTCCACACACACACACACTAGAACAAGATAACAGGAAAATAAGTCCAGTCATCAGCCACAGGCAGTCCGTGTAACATACACAGATATATATATATATAGATCTCTCCTCCGGAGGAAGGAGAAGGCACAGAGCCTGACAAACAAGAAAGTTAAACCAGACGCAGACCTCCTTCCCTCTGCAGCTCGATCCTGTTCTGCCAAAGTGAATGCAGACACTTTGGTCTTGAAGTGGGTCTCTTTGGAAGGACTGGGCTGGTTGTCGCGGGGTCCACCTACTGGGTGATTGAGTTGCAGAGGGGTGGGGGTGGGGGTGAAAATGTCCTGAGCATGTACGTCTTACCCCCCCCTCCCCGAAAAGAGTGTCCAACGCGTTGGATGAGAAGGCCGCAGATCAGGGAATTCGATTCGTCTCGTCGAGAGGGGGAACGCCGGCTGCTTCCCTTCGGCCCCCTCCCAGAAGAGATGGAGGTCCGGAGTGCAGAGGGGTCAGAATCGCCGGGGTGCATGACTGCCTGCCTGAGCCGGGGCTGGATGCAAGTCTGCGGTGAGTGACTGGGTGCACAAAGCTACGGTGGGGTGTAGGGTGGGGGGAGATCTCCCCCCACACATGTGTGTATGTGAGTGAGTGTCTGTATCTGTGTGTCTGTGAGTGTGTGGCAGACTCAAAGCGAGTTCGCACAGCATTGCTTGGATCCTACGTGGTATCGTCACCTCGAGGTTTATAATAAACTTCAGCAGCTTTCCCAGACGGATGTTTAAATCGGCAGAGTCACAAGGTGTTAGATGTGGCATAGTGAGTTCGCGCGCTAACCCTTCATTGAGAGACTGTGTATTCCTAACCAGTTCAACTCTCCAAACAGCCCAAAGACTCCCAGGGCTGGACCCAGCGTCAGTACTGAGAGGGAGTGCTGCTCTGTCAGAGGGTCAGTACTGAGGGAGTGCTGCACTGTCAGAGGGTCAGTACTGAGGGAGTGCTGCACTGTCAGAGGGTCAGTACTGAGGGATTGCTGCACTGTCAGAGGGTCAGTACTGAGGGAGTGCTGCACTGTCAGAGGGTCAGTACTGAGGGATTGCCGCACTGTCAGAGGGTCAGTACTGAGGGAGTGCCGCACTGTCAGAGGGTCAGTACTGAGGGAGTGCCGCACTGTCAGAGGGTCAGTACTGAGGGAGTGCCGCACTGTCAGAGGGTCAGTGCTGAGGGAGTGCCGCACTGTCAGAGGGTCAGTGCTGAGGGAGTGCCGCACTGTCAGAGGGTCAGTACTGAGGGAGTGCCGCACTGTCAGAGGGTCAGTACTGAGGGAGTGCGGCACTGTCAGAGGGTCAGTGCTGAGGGAGTGCCGCACTGTCAGAGTTGTAGACTTTTGACTGAGACATTAAAGTTCTTGCTCTATGCATTTCCACAGATATTGAACTATGGGTGGGTTTGGGGCCACAGAGTTTGGGATGAGGAATATCCCAACTGTAGAAAGGAGGTTAAGACTTGCGGAGTGAGACTGACTGCAATGCTTTACAGTCAGAAGTACTTCACTGGCTGTGTATCACTGTGGGGACACACTTGTTAATACTGACATTGTATAAAGTCAAGTCCATTCCTCTATCTAACACAGTGTAAGGGGGACAGCAGAAAATAATATCGGAGTGAGACTCGGAGGCCATATCTTTCCTTCAATAAGGGAGTATGTGTGACATCCATTAACAGCAGAGTAAGTGGGAAAAAATTCTTCAGTCTTCCAACCACTCACTGGAAAGGTCAGCACAGATGATTTGAAATTAATCTCACTTACCTTTGAAAAGGCACAGAAACTAATGGCTTCAATGGCAGGCTGATGTCATCATTTATGTGGGGTGGCAGGGCGACACAGTGGTTAGCACTGCTGCCTGAGTTTGATTCCTGACTTGGGTCACTGTCTGTGTGAAGTCTGCACATTTTCGCCGTGTCCACGTGGGTTTCCTCCGGGTGCTCTGGTTTCCTCACACAGTCCAAAGATGCTCCAGTTAGCTGGATTGGCCATGCTAATTTCTCCCTCAGTGTACTCAAACCGACTACGGCCATTGGGGGAGTTTCACAGTAATTTCATTGCAGTGTTAATATAAGCCTACATCGCTGATCAGCAAACTTAATAAATATGCAGTCCAAACATGTGTGGGTTCAGTGGATTGGCCATGCTAAATTTCCCCTTAGTATCGGTGGGAAAAGCTAGAGTAAATGCATGGGGTTATGGGAATAGGGTGGGATTGTGGTTGGTACAGACTCGATGGGCTGAATGGCCTCTTGCACTATAGGGTCAGGTGCCTAGGGGTTTACAGGTATCAGTTGTGGAGTGATGTGGGTGGGGGTGAAGATGGCGGGTGGTGGTGGAGGAATGAACACATGGCATCACTAGTTTAAACCCCTCCCAAAATTAACTTGATAGAACCAAGGTAAAAAAAGTTAAAGTTTATTTATTAGTCACAAGTCAGCTTACATTAACACTACAATGAAGCTACTGTGAAAATCCTCCAGTCTCCATACTCTGGCGCCTGTTTGGGTACACTGAGGGAGAATTTAGCACGGCCAATGCACCCTAACCAGCACGTTTTTTCGACTGTGGGAGGAAACCGGAGGACTCGGTGGAAACCTGTGAAAACCCAGACCGTCAGGGGTGGTCTGTGAAACTCAGTCAGTGCTACCCTGGACAGGAGGGTTCGAGCACACCCAGGGAACCCTGGGTTCAACCATGCCGGAGCTCCGTGGGACCAGGGGTTTCTGCACGGTTGGCCTTCCTGGCACTGAAGCTGCCCCCTCGGTATAAACTGATAAGTCGATATGAAGGCATGGCTTAACAGGTCTGGGTTAATTGGGTATGGAAGGCTGGTGGAGGGGACTCAGACAGGAATAACTCCTGCAGCTATTAGGGCTGTCAAGAAAATGACAGCAATAAATATGACGCTTCAAAATCACTATTGTTTGTTTCAATGCAATTGACCTGTTTAATTAACCTCAGCCGATATCCCTATACACTAACCCGCTTCCTGTCAATCTCTCACGTGAGCATTTTCATTCGTGCCTCAAGAAAAATGTCAATGAGGAAGGGCTGAGGTCAGATCGTAGAATTACAAAATCCTTACAGTGAAGAAGGAGGCCATTCGGCCCATTGAGTCTGCACCGATCAGAGTCCCACCTTATCGCCATAACTGCATGCATTTACCCTAGCTAGCTCCCCGAGCACTAAGGAGCAATTTAGCATGGCCAATCCACCAAACCAGCACATTTTTTAGACTGTGGGAGGAAACCGGAGCACCCAGAGGAAACCCATGCAGACAACGGAGAGAACATGGAGACTGCACACAGATAGTGACCCAAACCAGGAATGGAACCTGGTCCCTGGCACTGTGAGACAGCAATGCTAAGCACTGTGCCACTGGGCGGCCCTAAGTGTGGCAATTGGAATGATATTCCCCACACTCTGAATTGGAGGATCCATTGATTTTTGTTGTCTGAATGATAGCATAAAGTTGCCTTTATACTGGCCAATCAAACACTCCCAAGACAGGTACAGCATGGGGTTAGATACAGAGTAAAGCTCTCTCTACACTGTCCCCATCAAACACTCCCAGGACAGGTACAGCACGGGGTTAGATACAGAGTAAAGCTCCCTCTACACTGTCCCCTCTATCAAACACTCCCAGGACAGGTACAGCACAGGGTTAGATACAGAGTAAAGCTCCCTCTACACTGTCCCCATCAAACACTCCCAGGACAGGTACAGCACAGGGTTAGATACAGAGTAAAGCTCCCTCTACACTGTCTCCATCAAACACTCCCAGGACAGGTACAGCACGGGGTTAGATACAGAGTAAAGCTCCCTCTACACTGTCCCATTCAAACACTCCCAGGACAGGTACAGCACGGGGTTAGATACAGAGTAAAGCTTCCTCTACACTGTCCCCATCAAACACTCCCAGGACAGGTACAGCACGGGGTTAGATACAGAGTAAAGCTCCCTCTACACTGTCCCCATCAAACACTCCCAGGACAGGTACAGCACGGGGTTAGATACAGAGTAAAGCTCCCTCTACACTGTCCCCCCATCAAACACTCCCAGGACAGGTGCAGCACAGGGTTAGATACAGAGTAAAGCTCCCTCTACACTGTCCCCCCATCAAACACTCCCAGGACAGGTACAGCACGGGGTTAGATACAGAGTAAAGCTCCCTCTACACTGTCCCCATCAAACACTCCCAGGACAGGTACACATGGGGTTAGATACAGAGTAAAGCTCCCTTTACACGTGTGCACGCTGCTTGCGAGCTGGCAGTTTTGCCTTTTAAACAATGACTCCTAACTTGACATGTTTCAGATGGGAAACTTGAAATCAACTGATTGAGTGCAAGGTGATTTATCAGAGAAATCACCAGATAGGGAGCAATAAGAGAGGCTAAAGTGCCCGAGTCTACTCATCCATCCGGTCTCTCATCAGAGTGGCTGATTGCCTCAGTACATTGTCCAGAACGATGTTCTGAGAAGCTGTGGAAAACTCTGCATCAACATGTTGTTAGTATGAGTGATCAGGTAGAAGGGGAATGGGATGCAGAAGGCTAACTGTGCTCACCTTGGACCCATCATGGAGATAAACTCTGGAAATGCCATAGCCTGGGAATTCATACAACAAATTCTAGGCTCTGTCCAGTGTTCTGGTCCAGCCTAGCCCCCAGCCTGGCTCTCCTCATGAATCGAAGACCCCAAGGGGTACAAAATACCATGGACGTTGCCAATCTGAAATTTGGGTCACACAATGGTTAGCACTGGTGCAATTCCTGGACCCGGTTTAATTCCAGCCTCAGGTCACTGTCCGTGCAGGGTCTCCACATTCTCCCCATGTCTGTGCGGGTTTCCTCCGGGCGCTCCCACACTCCAACAATGTGCAGGTTAGGTTTGTTGGCTGTGCTAAATTGCCCTTAGTGTTCAAAGATGTCTAAGTTAGGTGGAGTAGACATGGGAAATGTGTGGAATAATGGGGATAGGGTGAGGGAAGGGTCTGGGTAAGATATTCTGTCAGAGTTGGTGCAGACCTCTTCTGCACTATAGGGATTCAATGATTCTTTGGGTGGCACAGTTGTTCCAGAGACCCAGTTTGATTCCTGTCTTGGGTCACTGTCTGTGTGGAGTCTACACATTCTCCCCATATCTGCATGGGTTTCCTCTGGGTCCTTAGGTTTCCTTCCACAGTCTCAAAGATGTGCTGGTTAGGTGGATCAGTTGTTCTAAATTCTCTCTCAGCGTTACCCACTGTGGCGACTTGAGGATTTTCACAGTAACTTCATTGTAGTGTTAATGTAAGTCTCCGCTAATAAATACATTTTAAATCATAGGAACTGGAGCAGGCCATTCAGCCCCTCAAGCCCGCTCCGCCAATCGTAATGTCATGACTGATCTGTGGCCTACCTCCTGCCCTAGACTCATACCCCTTGATATCTCTGCTCCATAAACATGTATCTATCTCCAACTTCAACCGAACAACAAAACCATTGTCCACCACTCTTTGAGAGAGTCCGAACTTTCTCCACTCTCTGCCTGTAGAAGTGTTTTCTAACATCTCTCCTCAATGTCTTGGCCCTAATTCTTTTGTTTATAGCTCCTGATTCTAGAACCTTCAGCTAGTGAAAACAGTTTATCCTTACCCACCCTGTCCTTTCCTGTAAAAATATTTTGTAGACTTCTATCAGGTCACCCCTTAACCTTCTGAATTTAAGAGAATAAAGGCCAATCTCTCCTCGTAACTTAAATCCCCAAAGTCTAGGCATCATTCTTGCAAACCTCACTCTGAGCAGTCCGTCCCTCTGCCGTATTCCACAGTGGGTTGGTGTAAGTGTCTGCCCATGGCACCTTCGGCCCCTCATCAGGAGAGAAGTCTCTGGATTGGCAAGGAGCTTTTAGCAGTCTCAACAGCACCCATCAGTGGGCACTGCTGGGACTGCGGGCAGTAACAAGTCACAGGTCCATTGGGACCCCAAGCAAAGCATGTAAGGGATGTAGGGCGGGGAGAGTTTGGGCTGTTGGCAAGGTGGGAGTTGGGGGGGGGTGCCATTGGTGTGTCTGCATGTTGGGCTTTGGCGAGCTGGCAGGCAGGAAGAAAGGATGTTGCTGTTTTGGTGGGGGGTAAGGGTGCATGCTAAATTGTCCAAAGATGTGCAGGTTAGGTGAATTAGCCATGCTAAATTGTCCCTTAGTGTCCAAAGATGTATAGGTTAGTGGATTGGCCATGTTAAATTGCCCCTCAGACAGGATGCAGACCCAGTGGGTCCTGTGATGGAGGATTCTATACATTCATTCTTCTGCTTTATGCTGAACCGCACTGATAACCCATCCCCCATCTTCATCTCGAAAGTTACTTGGCTTTCCCATCTCTATACCCCTCAGCAACCCTACAATCTCACCCTGTGGGTAACACAGCTGATCACATCTGGATCACAGAAGTCTGGCTGTTTGGTCATCAGTAGATTATGGTCATTTCCTGATGCACTGAAAGGGTTAATCCAGAGTCTGTTTCCTGTGTCTCTGACTGTGAGTGCCTCTCTCTCTCTATTCCTGTACTGAGGGAGTTAATCCAGAGTCTGTTCCCTATGTCTCTGACTGTGAGTGCCTCTCTCTCTCTATTCCTGTACTGAGGAAGTTAAACCAGAACCCGGTTCCCTGTATCTCTGACTGTGAGTGCCCCTCTCTCTCTATTCCTGTACTGAGAGAATTCAGAGCCTGATTCCCTGTATCTCTGACTGTGGGGGTCTCTCTCTCTCTCTATTCCTGTACTGAGAGAGTTAATCCAGAGCCTGATTCCCTGTGTCTCTGACTGTGAGGGTCTCTTCCTGTCTACTCCTGTACTGAGAGAGTTAATCCAGAGCCTGGATCCCTGTGTCTCTGACTCCCTCTCCCTTCCTGTGTTGACAGTGTTAAATCCACTTCCTGGTCTCTATGTATCTGATGAGGGCCTATTCCTTCTGCATCCTGAAGTGAGAGGGTTAACCTCCCATCCCAGTGTTGCGCAGTTATTATATTGCAATGCACAGTGACTCAATGAATACGGCAGTATCCGAAATAGCTTGTGACAATCTAAATATAGGTACATACACTCCGATAGGCGCTGAACTCAGCTCCAACTATAGGACAGTGCCAATTACGAGATAGCGTCTTCATCAGTTTCAGGCAATTACGCTAAGGTACCTCACTCCAATAATAGTCACAAGGTGGGAGAAAGAGCCCTGCAATTCTCTGCACAAAAACCCTTTCCTTTTTTTAAATTTAGCAATTTTTTTTAAGGAACAAGCATGTTGCCAAATACCCCTCCCTCTGTCCCCTTTCTGATCAGTACCTCAGCATCCTTATTGACGTAGGGATCCAAATCTGCTCCCTATCAGGCATCTCGCATGTCAGGCTGGCCAGCAAGTCCTTGTATGCTGGAGTGGGTGGAGTAGAGAGGTGGTGGGTACAGTGGCACAGTGGTTAGCACGACTGTCTCACAGCCCCAGGGACCCAGGTTCGATTCCCGGCTTCGGTCACTGTCTGTGTCTGCGTGGGTTTCCTCCGGGTGCTCCGGTTTCCTCCCACAGTCCAAACGATGTGCTGGTTAGGGTGCATTGGTTGTGCTAAATTCTCCCTCAGTGTACCCGAACGGACATTGGAGTGTGGTGACTAGGGGATTTTCACACTGACTTCACTGCAGTGTTAATGTAAGCCTACTTGTGACAAAAACAAATAAAGTTTAAACTTTAAAGCTATATGACCAGGGGGAGACTCTGCATCTTGTTCCTTCCCTGTCCAGCTGGATACAACTACAGCACAGTTTGTGCCTGAATTCCTTCGACCTCCAAATCCCAGCAACACGACTCTCTCCAACTTCTACAGATGCACCATCAAAAGCATTCTTTGTAGTTGTGTCACAGCTTGGTATGGGCTCCTGCTCTTATAAGACCGCAAGAAACTACAAAAGGTCATGAACGAAGCCCAGTCCATGACGCAAATCAGTCTCCTATCCATTGACTCTGTCTACACTTCCCGCTGCCTCAGCAAAGCACCAGCATAATTAAGGACCCCAAGCACCCTGGACATTTTCTCTTCTATTTTCTTCCGTCAGAAAAAATATTTGAGGTCACATATCAAACACAATTCAAGAACAACTTCTTCCCTGTTGCAATCAAATTTTTGAACACACCTACCTTATACTAAATTAATCTTTTTCTGCACCTTATCTATGACTGTATCACTATATTCTTCACTGTCTCCTTTCCTTCTCCTCCATGTACTCTATGAATGGTATGCTTTGTCTGTACAGCACGCAAGAAACAATACTTTGCACTGTGTGTGACAATAATAAATCAAATCAAATTAAACTGTCATAGCCTCTCTTCTGTGGCTCAGTTGTCACAACCCAGGTGTGATCTGGGGCTGGTCTAAGCTGCAGGAAGGTCAGGTCAAAGCAACATAGATTGTTACGGACTGGGGAGAGAAGCAAACCTGACTGAATTCTTCTATTTTCTTACTCTCTGTCTATAAGTTGGCACAGCGGTAACAGAGCTGCCTCACAGCGCCAGGAACTCGTGTTCAATTCCAGCCTTGGGTGATTGTCTATGTGGGTATCCTCCGGGAGCTCTGGGTTTTCCTTTACTCATTCATGGGGCATCGCTGGCTGGCCAGCATTTATTGCCCATCTCTAGCTGCCCTTGAGAAGGTGGTGGGGAGCTGCCTCCTTGAATCGCTGTCCACATGCTGTGCGTTGACCCACAAGGCTGTTAGGGAGGGTATTCCAGGATTTTGACCCAGTGACTGCGAAGGAACAGCCGATATATTTCCAAGTCAGGATGGTGAGTGACTTGGAGGGGAAATTGTAGGTGTTGGTTTTCCCGTTTATCTGCTGCCCTCGTCCTTCTCGATGGATGTGGTCATGAGTTTGGAAGGTGTTGTCGAAGAATCTTTGGTGAATCGCTGCAGTGCATCTTATAGATAGTACACACTGCTGCTAATGAGTGTCGATGGTGGAGAAAGTGGATGTTTGTAGATGTAGTACTAATCAAGTCTGCTGCTTTGTCCCAGATGGTGTCGAGTTTCTTAAATGTTGTTGGAGCTGCACCCATCCAGGCAAGTGGGGAGTATTCCCTCACACTCCTGACTTATGCCTTGTAGATGGTGGACAGACTTTGAGGAATCAGAAGGTGAGTTACTGACTGCAGTGTTCCTAGCCTATGACCTGCTCTTGTAGCTACTAGTCTACAAGATTCTCCTACACTCCAAAGATGCATGGTTGGGTAGATTGGCCATACTAAATTGTCCCTGAAGATGTGTAGCTTAGGGAGGATTTGCAAGCATGCCATACAGCTTCTTTACCGCTCTATCGACTTGTGTGTCTACTATCAGGAAGCTTTGGACTTGAACCTTAAGATCTCTCTGTACATCAATGCTATTCACTGTCCTGCCATTAACTTTATTCTTATCCTTAATATTTGATCTCCCAAAGTGCAGCGCCTCACACTTGCCCTGATTAAACTCCATTTCTCCTCCCATATCTGCAGCGGGTCTCTATCCCACTGTGTCCTTCGATAACTTGTACACTAAATGGTGTGTCCTCACAATGAGAGGTATGAAATTCCACAGTGATGAGGGGTGACCTTTTGACCTGTAACTGCTGTTGGAAATATTCAGAGAAAAGAGCCAACTTTGTGAATCGTGTGACCTGCAGCAGCCATCTTTTCTTTCAACAGAATAAGCAGAAAAGTGAAGTTTGATTAAAACAATTTGTGATCCCTTTTATGGGCAGCACAGTGGCACAGTGGGTTAGCACTGCTGCCTCACAGCACCATGAACCTGGGTTCGATTCCAACCTTAGATCACTGTCTGGATGGAGCTTGCATGTACTTCTCATGTCAGCGTGGATTTCTTCTGGATGCTCCAGTTTCCTCCCACAGTCCAAAATGGGTCAGGTGGATTGGCTAAATATGTCTCAGTGTCAGGGGGACTAGCTAGGGTAAAAGAGGATTCAGGGAGTGAAGGGAAAGGCGCACAGTGAAAGCTCAGCCCTCCTTCCCCTCTGCTGTTTGAGGTGACAGTGTGAGGAGATGCATTGTGTCCTCTCGCTGGGTGTGGGTACCGGACCCTGATGTGAAAGGGTTCAGTTGGACCCGCCGCCCTAACCTTCAACAGCTAACTCTCTTCATCATTTCCAGCTCTCTGTGCGTTTATACATAACGGGGGAAATTCTCGTGGCTTGCTGCACTGCTTGAGTAGTACAATGGGCTGGAAGATATCAGCAGAGGGCCTGTAGCAGGAATCACGATCTGTATCTGGCTGACCGCGAACTTTCTAAGCCATGTTTTTAAACGTAACCAGCCTTGAAGCTGAGTACCATCGAAATCAGAATTTCAGTTCATTAGAGGGGCTGGTATGGTATCTTCAAGCTGACTAATGTTTCCATTCCCCTCCTCCCCTCCACTCCCACCCCCTTCACTGGGAGAGATTCCCACCAATGGGGGTTTAAAGCTGGTCTCCATCAAAAGGCTCCAGGCACGATTTAAAATTTCTGAAGTTTATTTATTCATGTCACAAGCAGGCTGACATTAACATCACAATGGAGTTACTGTGAAAATCCCCTAGTCACCATAATCGAGCACCTGTTTGGGTACACTGAGAGAGAAATTAGCACGGCCAATGCACCTAAGCAGGACATCTTTCAGATTGTGGGAGGAAACTGGAGCACCTGGACGAAACTCACGCAAACACGAGGAAAATGTGCAAACTAGACAGTGACCCAAACCAGAATTGAACATGGGTCCCGGAGCTGTGAGACAGCAGTGCTAAGCCCTAGACTGTGAGTCTGTTAGCCACAGACTGTGGGTAGTAGTTTTTGATCTGTATTGACTTTGACAGCAATGAATAAATTTGATACATTGCTCCCAACTCTCAACCTTGGGGTTAAATGACTCCATCATCCCAATTAAAGGCATCTGATTAAATGTTTTTAAAGCAAAGATAGATACGTTTTTGAACAGTAAAAGAAGAAGGGTTATGATGAGTGGGAGGGTAAGTGGAGCTGAGTCCACAAAAAGATCAGCCATGATCTTATTGAATGGCGGAACAGGCTTGAGGGGTCAGATGGCCTACCCCTGCTCTTAGTTATTATGTTTTTATGTTCTTATCATGAGGGTCTCTGTAACTTATTTCTTCTTGGCTTCGATGTTCACTTGCCTCCCCCTCGAACTGTCCTCTGTGATCTCCTGATGACTGAGGTAATTTTTCCTCATTGCCAGTGTAATAACTAGAGGAGATTTGAATGTGGCTTCAACAACAAGGGTTTATTAAACTATAATAATTATTTACACTGCGAGGGTCTGACAGAAATGTACGCACAGGTCTACTGTTTTCTCCTCCCTGGCTCCAACTCAACTCCTCCCAGTCCCAGGACATACACGCGCACACACACACAAACAAACACACACACACATACACAAACACACACACACGCACACAAACAAACACACACACGCGCACACAAACAAACACACACACACACGCACACACAAACAAACACACACACACACACACACACAAACAAACACACACACCACACACAAACAAACACACACACACGCACACAAACAAACACACACACGCACACACAAACAAACACACCACACACACAAAAAAAAACACACACACGCACACAAAAACACACACGCACACACAACAAACACACACACGCACACACAAACAAACACACACACACAAACAAACACACACACGCACACAAACAAAACACACACACGCACACACAAACAAACACACACACACACACAGAAACAAACACACACAAACAAACACACACACCACACACACAAACAAACACACACACACGCACACACAAACAAACACACACACGCACACACACAAACAAACACACACACACGCACACAAACAAACACACACACGCCACAAACAAACACACACACGCACACACAACAAACACACACACGCACACACAAACAAACACACACACGCACACACAAACAAACACACACACACACACACAAACAAACAACACACACACACACAAACAAACACACCACACAAAACAAACACACACACACGCACACAAACAAACACACACGCACACACAAACAAACACACACACACACAGAAACAAACACACACAAACAAACACACACACACAAACAAACACACACACACACAAACACACACACACACACCTTTGCTCCCGATTAGCCTAGCTTCCTGCTCCATAGGTTCAAGCCCAAGCAAATAACCTGAAAAGGATTGACCCGCCCCCTCTTAAAGGGACCATGTTAAGTTAAAGTTAACAAAGTCACAAGTAGGCACTACACATTAACACTACAATGAAGTTATTATGAAAATCTCCCAGTTGCCACACACTCCGGCACCTGTTCGGGTACTCTGAGGAGGATTTCGCATGGCCAATCCACCTAACCAGCACATTTTTCAAACTCAGTGGGCAGAAACTGGAGCATCTGGAGGAAACCCATGCAGATATGGGGACAACGTGCAAACTCCACACAGGCAGTGACCCGAGGCTGGGAATTGAACCTGAAGCTTTGGTGCTGTGAGGCAACAGTGCTAACTACTGTGCCACTGCGGCACCCCAGTTACCTCACTGAATTCCACCAAAGATCTTCCTCTGAAAATGACAGGGGCTTCTTCGAACGAGGAAAGTTCCTGTCACAGAGCTGACGACCCTTCGTGGGAAAAAGGATTTAAAAAAAAAGGAGACCTAAAAATAATAACCTTCTTTCCACAGAGAGCCTGACCGGGTGGCCTTTGTATGTTCAGGAAGCAATAACGAGTGTTCCTTTAATAAATCCACATCCGGATTCTGGAATTTACTGTAGTCACAATAAACAGGATGCTTTCCTCTAGGCTTCCCTAGGCAAGGACCTGGTGTCTGGCAGACGGCTAGGGTGGAAGTGTGGGATCTTCATTGAGATGAATGAGATCCTTTTTGGCTCCACAAACAAAACACATTGGAGAGGACATGGGACAATTCTAAGTGCATTACATACAGGACACTGGGTGTCAACGAATGATTATAAAAGGTCGTAATGTCTTTGAGAGCTTAGCATGCAACCGTGTTCTGAAATTCAATTGGTTGGGAACCCTTCAAGCCACTTCACCTAAGGACAACAGTGTGTTGCAATATTGAAATGGCTGCTTGGATTGCATCCGAATTTGCAGGACAGGCCATAATTCTTGCAGGGTGAAACACAGGGCGGCATGATGGCACCATGGTTAGCATTGCTGCCTCACTACATCAGGGACCCAGATTCAATTCCCGGCTTGGGTCACTGTCTGTGTGAAGTCTGCACGTTCTCCCTGTGTCTGCATGGGTTTCCTCCAGGCGCTCCGGTTTCCTCCCACAGTCTGTAAGACTTGCATTGGCTGTGCTAAATTGTCCCTCAGTGTACTGAACAGGAGGCAGAGTCTGGGGGGCTTTCACAGTAATTTCATTGCAGTGTTAACAGAAGCCTAATTGTGACACTCATGAATGATCTGAAATTTAGCTTTCCATTTTGGGCTGTCCTTTCTCTTTCCTGTCATTGTAATATCAGACGTAAACTTCCAGCTCACTGTGTCTTCTCCACTTGGGTGGGGGTGGGATTTTACAAGGTAAATACGGGCGAAGAAAAGGAATCTCCTACTTCATTGATTGTTCGAGGCTTTGGGACATTCTGAGGTCAGGTTAACGTCGCTTATTAACGAGACTCCTTCATCCCCATATTTTCTGGGAAATCATGTTAACATCCTGTCTGAAATAATATGCTGGTTAGGGTGCATTGGCCATGCTAAATTCTCCCTCAGTGTACCCGAAAGACGCTGGAGGATGGCAACTGGAGGATTTTCACAGCACCCGGGATAGATTCTCGGTTGGTCACTGTCTGTGTGGAGTCTGCACTTAGTTTGCATGGGTTTCCTCTGGGTGCTCCAGTTTGCACCCACATTCTGAAAGACATGCTGGTTAGGTGCATTTGGCCGTGCTAAATCCTCCCTCAGTGTACCCTAAGAGGCGCCAGAATGTGGCAACTAGGGGATTTTCACAGCAACTTCATTGCAGTAAGCCTAATTGTAACACTAACAAATAAAACTTCAAAAAAATTGATCTGAATCCCAACCAACTCCGAAACCTCATGCCTCCCTTCCCACAACCAATCCAGATTTTAACTTCTCTTTACGTGAAGAGTTTAAAGTTTCAAAGTTTATTTATTAGTCACATGTAGGATTACATTAACACTGCAATGAAATTACTGTGAAAATTTCCTATCCTTCCCCTCTGGCCCTAAGCTGACCTTTAAGCAGACATGTCTCTCATCCTCATTCAATGATGAAAAGTCTCCCCCAAAGGATCAAACGTGAGTGTGTGTTATCCTGTGGTATTATCTGAATCACAGGGATTTTAAAGTTGAGGAGAAGAACGAGGCAATCTGATTAAAGTGAGATTTCACAAGTTTCAAGAAGTCAGTCACGTACATAGAGGGTGGGCAGGACAAAATCTTCAATTTATGGTAGCATGGTGGTTAGCACTGCTGCCTTCAGTCCCAGAGACCCAGATTCAATTCCAGCCTCAGGTCACTATCGACATGTTCTTCCCGTGGGTTTCCTCCGGGTACTCTTGTTTCCTCCCACAGTCAAAGATGTCAGGTTAGGTGGCTTGACCATGCTAAATTACTCCTTAGTATTCTAAAGATGTGCATGTTCGATGGATTGGCCGTGCTAATTGCTCCTTAATAGCTAAAGATGTGCATGTTAGGTGGATTGGCCATGCTAAGTTGTCCCATAGTGTCCAAAAGTGTGCAGATTAGGTTGATTGGCCATGCTAAATTGTCCCTTAGTGCCCAAAGGTTGCAGGTTAGGTGGACTGGCCATGCTAAATTAACCCTTAGTGTCCAAAGATGTATAGGTTATGTGGATTGGCCATGCTAAATTGTCTCTTAGTGTCCAAAGATGTGCATTAGATGGGTTGGCCATGGTAGATTGCCCCTTGGTGTCCAAAGATGTGTAGTTAAGGTGGATTGGCCATGGGAAATGTGTGGGGAAAGGGCAGGTGAGAGGGCCTGGGTAAAATACTCTTCAGAGAGGTGGTTCAGATTTGATGGACTAATTACACTGTAAGGATACAATGATACAATGAACTAGGCTATTTTGGACTGAAATCCAAATAGCTAATATCAGACTTTTGAATGGACCTACCTTGCACTAAGTTGATCTTTCTTTACACCTTAGCTATAGCTGTAAAACTACATTCTGCATCCTTTCCTTTCCTTCTCAATGAACAGTGTGTTTTGTCTATAACAGCACAAGAAATAATCCTTTCCACTGTACATTGATATGCTCAGTTTCCTCCAACAGTCCAAAGATATGCGGATTAGGTTGACTGGCCATGCTAAATTGACCCTAGTATCATGAGATTAACAGGATAAATACTTGGGGTTACAGAAATAGGGCCTGGATGGGATTATGGGGTTGTAAACTTGAGTAGTTGAATGGCCTCCTTCTGTAGGAATTCTAAAACTAATTGGTAGCATCTGCTCCATAGATAATACATCAGAATTAGCATGGCACTCTAAGTGATGATGCAGTATATCAGATGAGTATACAGATAAAATCAGTGACCATTTTTGTTACCAGTTGGCAACTGCCAATGTTATGCCTTTTTACAGCCCCAAAAATAGTTAAGGGTCAATAATAGTGTGTAACGTTCAAGATAACGATGATGCATTTCTAAGCCAAAAGCTATATTGAATGCTACTTTTTCTAGATAAGCATTGATAGATTCCATACTGGTTAGGATATGAAGAGCAGAGAGCTTTGGTCATTCTTCTCCCGAAAGCATAATGTGCAAAACTACTGCCCCTACTTCATAACCATGATGTGGAGATGCTGGCGTTGAACTGGGGTGGGCACAGTAAGAAGTCTCACAACACCAGATTAAAGTTCAACAGGTTTATTTCTTATCACGAACTTTTGAAGTGCTACTTCTTCATCAGGTGAGTGAAGAGTGAGTTTTTACAATCATTTGATAAGGTGAAGCATCACAAGCAGTAGCAATGGTAGCTTCAGATTAAAATGAATCTATACTTCAGATTTCTGCAATACATCTTTGACATCCTTGTCTCACAATCATTTGTCCAGTCATACGAATATTTCACACATGGTAAAATATACAAAAATGTAAAATTTAAAGGAACAAATTTATAATAATTTACTAATTCTAAAAAGGACCTCAAATTGCATGTGGTGGATGTGGTACTTCCAAAATAGCTTCTGTCTTTTTAGGTGCTTTACTAAGTAAAGTAAGACTTTACTATCTGTAAAGTGACCCAAATACTGCATTGATATCTGGAAAAAGTCACAGTTTTCTTTCTTGATACACAGACTATGTGCTTGAAAATATTCCAAAATTGCTTCTAAATTATCCAAGTGCTTTTGTTCACTGGACTCTGTAATTTGAATCTCATCTAAGTAACATTGTACACCAGAGAGACCACTTAAAATCTCATCCCTCGATCTTCGGAACGGAACTGGTGCGGTTGTTATTCCAAAGAGCAATCTTTTGTAATGAAAAATTATAATGGTAAGCAATGGTCTTGGTTCAGCAGCTAGGTTCATCTGTAAATATGCTTGTGAACAATCAATTTTGCTGAATGTCTGCCCAGCTGATAATCCAGCAATCAACTAGAATCCCTCCAGTGCAGAAGGAGGTCATTCAGCCCATCAAGTCTGCACCAGCTGTCTGTAAGTGTAGATATCTCATGATACTAGGGTCAATTTAGCAATTTAGTGTGCCCAACCGCAACCAACAGACACCCCCTCCCATTCACTATGGCTAATCCACCAAACATACACATCTTTTTATGATAAGGGCATAGCTCAAATCTGCACATTTTTGGATTGTGGGAGGAACCTGCAGCACCCGGAGGAAACTGATGAGAAGAACATGCAAACTCCACACATATAGTCAGCCAAGGTTGGAATCGAACCTGAGTTTCTGACCCTGTCAAGTAGCAGTGCTAACCATTGTGCTACTCTGGATTGATGGTTGTTTTAAAACCACCACAAATATAAACTCAACCATCTGGTTTCTTGGCAATACCAGAGAGGTAACCCAGTCATTCTTTGCAACTGGCTGTTGCACATGAGTGTCAGCAAATCGTTCTAATTCTTCTTTGACCTTGGGATGAATTGCATATGGTACCACTCTTGCTTTGAAACTTTTTAGCTGATTATTAGGCTTTATCTTGAGTTTCGCTTGAATTCGCATCATTAAGCCAATTGATTCTTTGAATGTGCTCTTGTATTCATCCAGAGGTGCTGTGGGTCTGTATTGGCATTTACCAATCTGCTGGCAGCACTACAGTTAAGTTTAGTCTTCTGCAACCATCATGTCTTAGATAGGCTGGAAGATTACCACGGACCACACCGAGAGGCAACTCTGCCGTTCGTCCACTCAATTCTACGTTGACCAGTGTAATAACTTCAATCAGGCCAATGGGATTGGCCTATTGGAGTGCGAGCTCCCTGATTAAGGATCCAATTAATGGGCCAATCAGGGAGTCTTTGCCTTGCACTTAACGGGGAGTGTCAGTTTCTCTGACACCCTGCAGATAGACTTCTAAGTCCTAGCACTCTGTGTACTCCTGTTAGAATTGTAAATGAAAGAATTTTGGTGAAGGGACTTTTGCCACAGCAGACTTATTCCAATCATCTTTTAATGGATTAATCTTCTGCATATTTCCTTTAATTCACATGAGCTGGTTTTAAAGGAAGATGTTTGTTGGTATATAGTCTCAGAAAGATATTGCGGCACCAGTATCAATTTCCATTCTAATATGCTGTCCATTTAAATTAGGAATCACGCTGATTCCTAACTAAACTAAGATGTTTAGTTGGAATTCTTCGCCATATTTCTGGACATTCCCTATTTCACAATCATAATTCTTTTCTTCCATGCTGTAAATTCTTCTTGGAGAATGCAACTTGTTCTTTTTCATAGAATCTTACAGTGCAAAAGGAGGCCAATCAGCCCATCAAGTGTGTACCAACCACAATTTCGCCCAGGCCCTATCTGCATAACTCCACATATTTACCATTAGACCCCTGACACTAAAGAAGAATTTAGCACGGCCAATCCACCTAACCAACACATCTTTGGACTGTGGAAACCGGAGCATCAGGAGGAAACCCACACAGACACGGAGAGAACATGCAGACTCCGCACAGACTAGTGACCCAAGTCGGGAATTGAAGCCAGCCTCCTGGTGCTGTGAGGCAGAAGTGCTAACCACTGTGTCACCCTGAATATTCTTCTTAGGGAAACGTATTCTCATTCAACAAACTTTTGCAATGTGACTCATTTTGCCATGTATTTTGCATCAATTATCCTTGGTCCAGTATTACCTAGAGGAATGGCCCTTTGTGGCACTTCTGTGATGTGCTTGTTGCTGTTTTCTCTTCTTATGGGCAGTTCCCAACATGTGGATCTTCATCTCTGCACCAAATTGTGAAGCCTCTTTAGCAGCCAGTTCCAACAACTCTACAATTTCTACTGCTGTCTTTAAGATTAACACATGTTCAATGAGCAATCTGCTCAAGGAGGGAATTTCAGGATTTTGACCCAGCGACGGTGAAGAAATGGTGATACGTTTCTGTTCAAGCTCTATCTAAGTCTGCAAAAAACTATACACTGTACAAAATACACAAAATACCGTTCATATACAAGAAAAAGGATAGGGTGCAGAATATAATGTTACAGTCATAGCTGGGGTGTAGAAAAAGATTAACTTAGTGAAAGGTAGGTCCTTTTGAAAGTCTGTTCTTGAAGCTGTTCTTGAGTTGGTTGGTAGGTGACCTCAGAACTTTCTATCATTTTTCCAACGGAAGAAGGTGGAAGAGAGAATGTCCAGAGTGCGTGGGGTCCTTAATTATGCTGACTCCTTTTCCAAGGCAGCGGGAAGTGTAGACAGAGTCAATGGATGGGAGCCTGGTTTGCATGATGAATTGGGCTTTGTTCACGACCCTTTATAATTCCTTGTGGTCTTAGGCATAGCAGGAGCCCATGAAGCTGTGAAAAGTTTGTGACAGTTGTAGCTGACATGCCAAATTTCCTTAGTTTTCTGAGAAAGTAGAGGTGTTGGTGGGATTTCTTAACTATAGTATTGGCATGGGGGACCAGGACAAGTTGTTGATGATCTGGACAGCTTGAAATTTGAAGCTCTTGACTGTTTCTACTTCGTCCTTATTGATGTAGACATAGATGTAGTCCCCCATTGCTGTTTAATTTAATTTAGTTCCCACACCCACCCCAGCCCATCCCATCCAATTTAAGTTTTATTTATTAGTGTCACAAGTAAGGCTTACATTAACATTGCAATGAAGTTACTGTGAAAATTTCCTACTCGCCACACTCTGGCGCCTGTTCAGGTACATTGGGGGAGGAATTAGCAAGACCAAAGCACCTTAACCAGCACATCTTTCAGAGAAAACTGGAGCACCCAGAGGAAACCCACACAGACACAGGATGAATGTGCAGACTTTACACAGACAGTGACCGAAGCCGGGAATTGAACTCAGGTCCCTGGCACCGTGAGGCAGCAGTGCTAACCACTGTGACACCATGCATATTGGCTGCCATGTTTCTCATATTATGAACATTGCCTGAAGAAGGATGATACGTTATGTTATTGAAGCTTCTATACATACATACATGGCTATTACATTATTGGGGCTTAGCAAAAATGTTTACTCATGACCTGCAGATATAGATTCATAATTTTATAAGCTTTGTGGGAATTTGTGTTGAGTCAGTTAAATACAAAGAACAAAGAACAAAACAGCACAGGAAACAGGCCCTTCGGCCCAACGAGCCTGCGCCACCACCCCGATGTTTCCACCTCTACCCGTGATTCCTGTCTATGTTTACAGATCTATGGATTAAAAACCGAATTTGAGACAATTTATGAGAGAATTTGTTTTGCCAATTAGCCTAAGAGCACATCTTTGGGATGCGGGAGGAAACTGGAGCACCCGGAGAAAACCCACACAAGCACGGGGAGAATGCGCAAACTCCCACAGACACAGGCCCAAATCCATGTATCTGCACAGCACAGCGACAGTCACTGAGCTGTCGTGTTGCCCATCAAATGGTCCAGGTCAAGCGTACACTAACGATGTGAAGCACTAGGATACTCTCGAAAAAATCCAAGAGCAGCCCTCTCACAACCCATCGTGTGTACGCCCCTTGTTAGACAACAAGGTGGACCAAAGCACCTGTAGGATAAAAACAAGTACATCAATATCATCATCTATTTACACTCTTCCCAGGGACTCCCAAGGCTCATGATCCCTATTTTAAATCAGTTTTCTATACCCCTCCATTCCCATTCTGTTCATATGCCCATCTAAGTATTTCTTAAATAACTTCAGAGTACCTGCCTCCACCACTTTACTTGGCAGCGCATTCCATACCCCCACCATCCTCTGTGTGAAAAAACTCCCTCTAGCATCCAAATTATACCTTAGCCCCCTCACCCTAAGCCCGTGACCCCTCGTGCTATTCGAGTCCATCCTAGGAAAAAGCTTAACCCTGTTTACTCTATCTATACCCCTCATAATCTGGTACACCTCTATTAGATCTCCTCTAAGTCTACGTCTTTCTAAGGAAAACAGTCCCAATTTGCCTAACCTCTCCTCGTAACTCAGACCTTCCACACCAGGCAGCATCCTGGTAAACCTCCTCTGCACTCTCTCCAGAGTCTCCACGTCCTTCCGGTAGTCAGGCAACCAGAACTGGACGCAGTATTCCAAATGAGGTCTAACCAACGTTTTATACAACTGCAACATTAAAGGCCAGCTCTTGTACTCTATACCCCTTCCTATAAAGGCTAGCATACCATATGCTTTTTTCACAACCTTCTCCATCTCCTCTGCCACCTTCAGAGACTTGTGCACCTGCACCCCCAGGTCCCTCTGCATTTCTATACTCTTGATAGATCTACCCTTTATCATATACCTCCCCCCTACATTCTTTCTCCCAAAATGCATCACCTTGCATTTATCAGGATTGAATTCCATCTGCCATCTGTCTGCCCAAGCTACCAGCCTATATATGTCCTGCTGCATTGCCTGACGATGCTCTTCACTATCCACAAGCCCAGCCATCTTTGTATCGTCTGCAAACTTGCTGATCACTCCATCTGGGATAGAAGGCCAGCCAGTCAGAGTGATCATGAAACTAAGAGTTTGCCATAAAAATCTATATCTATTCAATCATCTCATTCACCCATGGCCTGTCTGAGGGCAGGCCCATTGTCTGCTGATGCTTTACCTTAGCCTGTTTTATTTCCATGAGACATAGGAGCAGAATTCAGCCTGTCGAGTCTGCTCTACATTCAAATCTTGGCTGATGTTTCCCAATTCCATTCTCCTGCCTTTTCCCTATAATCTTTGATCCCCTTACCAGTCACGATCCTACCTATCTTTGTCTTAAATACACTCAGTAACCCAACCTCCACAGCCCTCTGTGGCAATGAATTCACAGACTCACCACCCTCTGGCTGAAGAAATTCCTCCTCATCTTGGTTCTAAAAGGTTGTCCCTTTATTCTGAGGCTGGCCATCCATTGACTCTGTCTACACTTCCCGCTGCCTCGGAAAAGCAGTCAGAATGATTAAGAATCTCACAAATGTTGGACATTCTCTCTTCCATCTTCTTCTAACAGGAAAAAGATACAAAAGTCTGAAGTCACGCACCATCTGATTCAAAAACAGCTTCTTCCCTGCTGCCATCAGACTCCTGAATGGACCTGCCTTGCACTAAGTTAATCTTTCTCTACTCTATAGCTATGACTGTAACACTACATTCTGCACTCTCTCCTTTCTTTCTCTCTCTCTGACTAATGGAAACATCTTTCCCATGTCCACTCTGTCCAGGCCTTTCTGTATACTGTAAGTTTCAATGAGATTCCCACCCATCATCCTTCTAACTCCCATTGAGCTAAGTCCTCAAACATTCCTTGTTCTCATTCCAGGCATCATTGTTGTGAACCTCCTCTGGACCCTCTCCAAAGCCACCACATCCTTCCTTAGATACGGGGCCCAAAATCATAATATCTTAAACATAGTCTGACCGGAGCTTTATAAAATTTCAGCAGTACATCCCTGATTTTGTATTCTAGCGTGCCAGGGGTGAGGCAAGGCAATTTTCTGTCCTTGTCTGGTCTGTCCTCTATATGTGACTTCAGACCAGAAGGCTGACTACTGACTGACCACTCAAAGTGGCTTAAAAATCTAGTCAACGTGAAAGCTCAGCACCTTTGCAAAGGCCATTGGGCCTGACTAATAATTACTGGTCTCATCAATAAATATTTGATTTGATTTTGATTATTATTGTCACATGTTATACAGACAAAACGTACTGTACATAGAGAAGGAAAGGAGAGATTGCCGAATGTAATGTTACAGCCATTGTTAGATTGTAGAGAAGGATCAACTTACTGTGAGGTAGGTCCATTCAGAAGTCTGATGGCAGCAGGGAAGAAGCTGTTCTTGAGTCGGTTGGTTCGTGACCTCAGGCTTTTGTACCTTTTTCCTGACGGAAGAGGGTGGCAGAGAATATGTCCAAGATAAATGGGGTCCTTAATCATGCTGACTGCTTTTCTGAGGCAGCCGGAAGTGCATCTGTAAAAGTTAGTGAGAATTGTAGTGCACGTGCCAAATTTCCTTAGTCTTCTGAGAAAGTAGACGCGTTTGTAGGCTTTCTTAACTATAGTGTCAGCATGGGGGGGACCAGGACATGTTGTTGGTGATCTAACACCTAAAACCCTGGAGGCCAGGTTAATGAATGTATTTAAGACAGAACTGAATAGGTTTTTGATTGGTAAGGAGATCAAAGGTTATAGAGAAGAGGCAGGAGAATAGGGTTGAGAAACGTATCAACCATGATTGAATAGCTGAGCAGACTCGACAGGCCAATTCTGCTCCTAGGCAGCAGGAAGTATAGATGGAGTCAATGAATGGGAGGCTGGTTTGCATGATGGATTGGGCTACATTTTGTAGTTTCTTGTGGTCTTGGGCAGAGCAGGAGCCACATGAAGCTGCAATACAACCAGAAAGAATGCTTTCTAAAACAACCCTCCTCGAGGGCTCCATTCCCCCATTGTGAGATGCTGTGCTGATTTATTCGAGTCTGCCTTTTGAGTTCAATTCTTAACAGTGCAGTTAGTGATATCACAGAGGGTGGCAGGGAGAGGGCGGAGGGGGGGGGATGCAGTGAAGAGAAATGCCAGGGGGTGACTTTTAGTTGAAGGAGGCCTTTCAGCTCCTTTGACCTCCTGCTTCCAGGATACCAGACCCTACGCTTGTCTTCTCATTGCAGCCAGCTGGACTTCTTCAATGGGTCCACTGTTCAGGTCTTAATCTCCTCTTTCTGGGAGTTTGTCATAGCCGATGCTGACACTCTATGTGAAGAATTCCTTCCTGGCTCCCATCCCAGACTTTCCTCGCAGGATCCTTTTCATTATTCGCTCTCGATTGGCACTGCCTTCAACCCTGGTGCTTGTTGCCAATTTCTCATTTTCCACAGAAGTTTAAAAAACGTCTCGAGATGGGGGAGGGGAGATCCACCTCTGGCCTATATGGGAAACGTTAGTTCAGGACAAACCACTCCACTCTCCAGCCCGCCCCTATAGAGGGGAGAACCTCTGCCAAGAGTAGCTAGGCTATCGAATGGTCAGCTGGCCTCAATACCAGTATCATCAGTGGTCAGCTCCTTTGGACTATGCTTGGCAGCTGGAAAGGGACTAAAGAAAGGCCTTGCATCTTGTTCTTAATTCATGGGATATGGACAATACTGGCTATATTCTAATTGTCCTGGGAACTGAGTAGGTCTTGATTCAGTTACATTGCTATGGATCAGGAATCATAGAAATCTTACAGTTCAGAAAGAGACCATTCGGCCCATCGAGTCAACACCGACCACAACCCCATCCAGGCCCTCCCCCCACAGCCCTACATATTTACCCACTAAACCCACTAATGTCAGGACACTAAGGGGCTATTTTAGTGCGTCAAATCAACCTAATCCGCACATCTTTGGACTGTAGGAAGAAACCGGAGCATAGAACATAGAACATAGAACACTACAGCACAAACAGGCCCTTCGGCCCACAAGTTGTGCCGAACACATCAAAACCTACCCAGCCATAGACCTATCTATAACCCCCAATCCCATTGGATCCCATATACTCATCCAGAAGTCTTTTAAAAGACCCCAGCGAGTTCGCCTCGACCACCACCGACGGCAGCCGATTCCATTCACTCACCACCCTTTGAGTGAAAAACTTTCCCCTAGCATCCCCTCTGTACTTGCTTCCCTGCACCTTAAATCTGTGCCCTCTCGTCGCGACCATTTCAGCCCTGGGAAATAGTCTCTGAGAGTCCACCCTATCTATTCCTCTCAACATCTTGTAAACCTCTATCAGGTCGCCTCTCAACCTTCGTCTCTCCAGGGAGAACAGTCCCAGCTCCCTCAACCTGTCTTCATAAGGCATGCCTCCCAATCCAGGCAACATCCTTGTAAATCTCCTCTGCACCCTTTCAATAGCTTCCACGTCCTTCCTATAGTGAGGCGACCAGAACTGCGCACAGTACTCCAAGTGTGGTCTGACAAGGGTCCTATAAAGCTGCAGCATTACCTCCTGACTCCTGAACTCAATCCCTCGATGAATGAAGGCCAGTACACCGTAAGCTTTCTTAACCACATCCTCCACCTGGGAGGCCGATTTGAGAGTCTTATGGACCCGGACCCCAAGATCCCTCTGCTCTTCCACACAGCTAAGACTCCTACCTTTGATAGTGTACTCATTCATCCCGTTGGATCTGCCAAAATGGACCACAACACATTTATCCGCGTTGAAGTCCATCTGCCACTTCTCCGCCCAGTCTTGCATCCTGTCGATGTCATGCTGCAACTTCTGACATCCCTCCAGACCATCCACAACACCACCGACCTTCGTGTCATCGGCGAACTTACTCACCCATCCCTCCACTTCCTCATCCAGGTCATTTATGAAAATGACAAACAGCAAGGGTCCTAGAACAGATCCCTGGGGCACTCCACTGGTGACCGGCCTCCATGCAGAAAAAGAGCCATCCACAACCACCCCCTGCCTTCTGCAGGCAAGCCAGTTCTGGATCCACAAGGCCAAAGCCCTTTGGATCCCATGGCCTCTCACCTTCTCAAGAAGTCTTGCATGTGGGAACTTGTCAAATGCCTTGCTGAAGTCCACGTACACCATGTCCACTGCTCTTCCTTCGTCAATGTGTTCAGTCACATTTTCGAAGAACTCAATTAAGCTGGTAAGGCATGACCTGCCTTTTACAAAACCATGCTGACTATTTCTAATCAACCTAAACTTCTCCAAATGCTCGTAAATCTTGTCCCTCAGAAGCCTCTCCATCAGCTTACCAACCACTGAGGTCAGACTCACCGGTCGGTAATTTCCAGGACTATACCTGTTCCCTTTCTTGAAGATAGGGACCACATCCGCAATCCTCCGGAACCTCTCCCGTCTCCATCGACGACGCAAAGATCATCGCCAGGGGCTCTGCAATGACATCGCTCACCTCCCACAATAACCTGAGGTACATCCCATCTGGTCCCGGAGACTTGTCTATCTTGATAGCACCTGGAGGAAAACCATGCAGACATGAGGAGAATGTGCAAACTCCACACAGACAGTGACCCAAGCCAGGAATCGAACCCAGGTCCCTGGAGCTGTGAAACAGCAGTGCAAACCACCGTGCTGTCACTAAACCAGGTAAAAGAAGTCAGAATCATATAATCCCTATGGGGCAGGAGAGGCCATTTGGCCCATCGAGTCTGCACCGGCAACAATCTCATAGAGGCCCCTTTCCCGAAACCCTGTAAATTTATCCTTCTAGGCTTCCTGAGACTCAGGTCAATTTAGCATGGCCAATCCAACCTACCCTGCACATCTTTGGAATATGGGGGAAACAGGAGCACCCGGACGAAATCCATGCAGACCAGGGAGAATGTGCAAACTCCACACAGACAGTCACCTGAAGCTTGAATTGAACCTGGTGCTGCAAGGCAGCAGCACTAACCACTGTGCCACTGTGCCACTCAATAAAGGTTTAAAGTTTACTTATTAGTGTCACAAATAGGCTTATGTTAACACTGCAATGAAGTCACTCTGAAAATCCGCTAGTCACCACACTCCTGTTTGGGTACATTGAGGGAGAATTTAGCACGGCTAATGCATCGTAAACAGCATGTCTTTTGGACTATGGGAGGAAGCTGGAGCACCCAGAGGAAACCCATGCAGACTGCGCACAAACGGACACTGGTAGCTGAAATCGAAGCTGGGTGCCTGGTGCTGTGAGGCAGCAGTGCTGCCCAGGAGTGAACTTCATGGGTTTTTTTACAACAATATTTCATGTCATCATTAGACTGGGAATTCCAGATTTTTATTGAAGTCAAATTTCACCATCTGGTGTAGTGGGATTCGAAGTGGATCTCCAGACCGTTACCCTGGGTCTCTGGTCCAGTGACAATACCACTATAACTTTCACAGCTTCACAGTTGTCATGTCTTAAGGGGTTTTACAGCCTGCAAAGAAATGTTATGAGCTGTTTTCTCAGTGATAAAGTTGACGTTGTGTTACATAGTCGACTATAAGTGGCAAAATAGTCAGCTTTTGGTTGAAGAATAAATAGTGGGCAGGACCCGAAGGAAGTGCTCCTCCAGTCTCCTTCAAAGTAGTGCTATTGGATTTACATCAAAGCAGGCGGAGCTTGAGTTTCAATATCTTGAATGAAAAACATATGTGACAGAACGTTGGAAAATCTGCATAGATAGATGGTGGATGCCGCGGTGGCACAATGGTTAGCACCGCTGCCTCCCAGAGTCAGGGACCCGGGTTCGATTCCCGCTTCGGATCACTGTCTGTGTCTAGTTTGCACATTCTCTGCGTGTCTGCGTGGGTTTCCTCTGCGTGCTCCGGTTTCCTCCCACACTCCAAAGATGTGCTGGTTAGGTGGATTGGCCATGCTAAAATTGCCCCTTAGTGTCAGAGGGATTAGCTAGGGTAAATGGGGTTACGGGGATAGTACCTGGATGGGATTGTAGCCAGTGCTGACTCGATGGGCTGAATGGCTTACTTCTGCACTGTAGGATTCTATGATTCTGTAGAGCAATCATATCTCTGCTAAGGGGTTATTTCGGTCAAGCTCTGTCCTGTGTTCTGGGCCATGCAGACTCTACAATCAGTCAACTGGGGGTCGCTGGTAAAATAGGTCTTGAATCGCCAGAGGCCTGTGACAAATGACAAGAGGGTTTGAGACGAATATTCTCAAATTAGTAACTGCATTTCCTTCCTCAGTGAATGTCAAAGCTCAAAGTCACTTCCACTGGGAAACAATGGGAGCTTTCAGAGGATTCGGTGGTTCCTGATTGTCTGTGGTACCCATCGATACACACTCTCTCCCTCACTCACACATACTCTCACCCTCACACATAGTCTGGTGTCTGTTTGGGTAGATTGAGGAAGAATTTAGCATGGACAATGCATCCTAACCAGCACATCTTTTAGGCTATGGGAGGAAACCGGAGCACCCGGAAGAAACCCACGCAGAAGAATGTGCAGACGCCGCACAGACCGTGACCCAAGCTGGGAAACGAACCCGGGTACCTGGCACTGTGAGGCAGCAGTGCTAACCGCTGTGCTAATAGGAGTGAAGCGATCCTTTTTACCCACTGTGTACTGTACACAGGAGCTGACACTGAGACACACACAAACTGCACAGTGCAGAGAGGAGTGAATCAATCTTCTTTACCTGCTGTGTACAGTACTGACACACAAGAACCAAAAGTGAATCACTCAGTTTTACATCCATGTGCAGGAGGTTACCCCACAGCCAGGCACATAGTGAGAATGAACTGTTTTGCTAACCTATACATTACACCAGGCTGACCTGACACTGGAACACACCAGTTACTCAGGCCCCGGTGAGAGCCAATTTCTTCCCTTAGCCCTCTGTCAGCCTGGATTGAGCAGATTGAGTGCACAACCATTTAGTAGAGGATCGAGACATCAATAAACTGAAGCAGACGATTGCTACGGAGAAGTAAAGGGTGGAACCTCAGATTTCAAAACAGGAAAGTGTTTGAAAATGCAGGACGGCGATTAATTTCTTTTGATTTGTTTTTCGAGGGCCTAGTCAGGAAGGTTCCAGAAATCCCGGTCAAGCAGACAGGAGATAAGCAAAGGCCCTATCAGCCTGCCTCACCATTTCACATCACATGACTTGAAATGGAGGAGGGATGAGTTTGCAGATGTTGGGTCTCTGGCTAACATATCTCCAAACAACCCAAAGGGGGAGGGGAATTAAAAAAACACACATAGTCTGCTTGAGAAATTGTGGGATGTTCCCAGCACATAATGGATGTTACACTCTCTGACAGAACAGTAACCACTGGGCTTCAGAGGAGCCGTGTTGCACAGAAACGCATTTCAGTGTGATTGAAGTTCAATGTAGAGATGCACATTTTTATTCACGTTTACAGAAAGAGCTGCCTGCACATGATGTGGAGATACTGTGTTGGCGTATGCAGGTTGGCAGATGCTCTGTTTATGTCCCAAACTCTCCACTCACCTGGCGAAGGGGCAAACCCCGAAAGCTAGTGGGTTTACTATCAAATAAGCTTGTTGGACTTCAGCCTGGTGTTGTGAGACTTCTTACTGTGGTTAATCACAGCCAGCGAGATGTAGGTAGGAGCTCTCTCACCGGTGTTCTGTAGCTCACGTCTGCTCACATCAAACAATATCTCGCCACCAATTTTGGGCTTGGATGTGAACGCAACTCTCTGTTACCAAGACAACTCCTGCACTCAGCCAATTGAGCAGCACAGTGGCACAGTGGTTAGCACTGCTGCCTCACAGTGTCAGGGAACTGGGTTCGATTCCCGGATTTGCATCGCTGTCTGTATAGAGTTTGCACATTCT
Source organism: Sphyrna mokarran (assembly GCA_024679065.1). NCBI lineage: Eukaryota > Metazoa > Chordata > Chondrichthyes > Carcharhiniformes > Carcharhinidae > Sphyrna > Sphyrna mokarran. Next base: position 105,936,303 of record JAGIQG010000009.1, on the reverse strand, counting down.
CCCCGTGTCTCCTCCGGATGCTCAGGTTTCCTCCCACACTCCAAATTAGTGCTGGTTAGGGTGCAATGGCCGTGCTAAATTCTCCCTCGTACCCGAGCAGGCACTGGAATGCGGAGACTAGTGGATTTTTTCAGTAACTTCATTGCAGTGTTAATGTAAGCCTGTTGTGACACAAATAAATAAACTTTAAAACTTTAAACCTGCCATTGGCTAACATCCAAGAAACCCATGTCTCTGGATTGGCCAGGGGATTTTGTCCATTTCATCTCCTCCATGAAGTGATTGGTTCATATAGAATCCCTACAGTGCAGAGGAGGCCATCTGGCCCATCAAACCTGCACCAATATCAATCCCACCCCGGCCCTATCCCCATAACCCCATTTACCTTGCTAACCCCCCAACATGAGGGAGCAATATCCCTTGATCCACTTTTATCCCCTTGTCCTGCCACATCTTAACATGAAATTGTGCTCAGGCTCAATGGATCTCACTTACTAATTGTATATTACCCTGAGGTGCCCTCTTATCAAAGCTCTTTCCAGATTAAAGAAGCTAAGGAATAGGTTCTGTGGATTGACCATGATACATTGCCTTTTAAGGTCCTATAGTATTCAGGTTAGGTGGATTGGCCATGCTAAATGGTGGGGTTACAGGGATAGGGTGGGGGCTATGGGCTTAGATAGGATGCTCTTTCGGAGAGTTAATGTACACCTAATGGACTGAATGGCCTCCTTCTGCACTGTACAGATTCTGAAAGTGGCCACACAAGTAGACAAGGTGGTAAAGAAGGCATAAGACATGCTTGCCTTTACTGGTCAGGGCATTGAGTACAAGAGTAAAGATGTAATGTTGCAACTTTACAAAACTTTGATTAGGTCACACTTAGAGCAAGGCATCCAGTTCTGGAAGCCACATTACAGGAAAGGTGTGGATTTTATGGTTTTATGAAATTGGCATATAGCAATAACTTTGTGGTCCCTTTACATAGTAATTGGCACCACATTTTATTGTTTATTTTTTAAAAGATCATTTATTAGTGTCACAAGCTGGCTTACATTAACATTGCAATGAAGTTACCGTGAAAATCCATAAGACCACAAGATATAGGAACAGAATTAGGCCACTCAGCCCATCGAGTCTGCTCTTACATTCAATCATGGCTGATATTTTTCTTATCCCCATTCTCCTACCTTTTCTCTATAATCCCTGATCCCCTTATTATTGGAGAACTTATTTATCCCTGTCTTAAACACACTCAGTGACCGAGCCTCTACAGCCTTCATGCGGCAAAGAGTTCCACAGATTCATCATTCTCTGGCTGAAGAAAGTTCTCCTCATTGCTCCCAGTAGCCACACTCCAGCGCCTGTTCAGGTAATTTTACATGGCCAATGAATCCTAAGCAGCATGCCTTTTGGACTGTGGGAGGGAACCCATGCAGACATGGGGAGAACACAGATCAACGACCCAATCTGCAAATTGAATCTGTGTCCCTGGTGCTGTAAGACAGCAGTGCAACCACTGTACCGCCCGGAACATGCTGTCAGGCCGGGGGCAGATACAATAGGGTATTTACTTTTAGATAATCTTTTAGATAAGCACATGAATATGCAAGGAATAGGGGGATATGAAGCGAGTGTGGGCAGATTAGATTATGGGTTAATTTAGTGCAATGTTGGGCACAACACTGTGGGCCGAATGGCCTGTTCCTTGCTATACAGTTCTACATTCTATGATTGGTTGTTCAATCAATCAATGGCAAACACTTCTCGAGAAGCGAGAAGCTTCGAAGGGTGGAACAGAAACTCCTGAAATAGAGGGTGCAACAGAGGAGAGGCAGTAATGCAGGAAAAGGAGCTGTTTTTGTGTTCAAATGTATGACCAACCCAGTTCTATATTCAACACAGTGAGCGCTGGGGCTCTGCTAATTGGTCCACTCTACATTATAATTACAATAGGCAAATAGGAGCTTACCACGGTTAGATCAGAATAACATGTTGGGTTGTAGCTACACTGTGTTGTCATGGTTATCCTGCGTGTAGTCCTTATTATTCTTTGGTTGCAGTGTTTTTTTTTGTTGGCTCGATCGCACTTCTCATCATGTTGCTCTTGTCTTGTGAGCCCAGTTTGGCTGAAAGGCAAAACACCAGTGGATTTAACTGGATTCGCCACTGTCCAGCTACAAATTGTTCGGCAATCAGTGGTGAGGTAGCTGGTGCAATTCAGTTAGGACAATGTGTGCCGTTAACCTCGTGGGAATGGCAGCTTACCCTCAATCCCTCTCACCCCGTGCCCAGCATCCCCGGGTAAATAGTCACAGCATTCCGATTAAAGCTCACCCCCCAGGCCGTAGCGGCTGTTTCTGTACCACTTCGGTAACAATGATAAGAAGACAGATTATGATTTGAATGGGTTTAAATTGAGAGAGGTGGATATTCAGCGAAACCTTGGTGTCCTCAGTCACTGAAAGTAAGCACGCAGGTACAGCACGCAGTGAAGAAGGCGAGTGGTGTGTTGGCCCTCATTGTGACAGGATTGGAATATCCAGCCCCAGAAGAAATGGCTTCTCACTTAACAAGAAACATCAAGGACAATCATTAAAGGCACACTAAAGACTTTGACTGGAACCTGCCATTTCAGAGTCTGAGATCAGTGACAGACGCAGAATCAAGAGCGACTTCTCATGTGGGGAGAGAGGAGCATACGCAGTGGAACTCATTACATCCATAAAGAGACAACACATTCTTGCAGAGAAGGGCACAGACAGGAAATCTCCCTCTCTGCCATTACCTCACAGACTAGAGGAGTGTCAAAGACCCAAATTGAAAGGGCACTATCCCTTCCACCTTTCCCCTGCCGCACCGCACCAACCTGACCTGCTAACCCTGCCTTCTTTCCCTAGGCTGTATTCCCACAACTCACACCGGCCTCCAGTGCCCAAGTCCCAGACCCATGCTGGCATTTACAGACATTTGCCAAAGAGGGCAATGCAGTGACAGATGACCATTAGTCATAGGAGAAGGTTACCCCGCTGGCGTGCGCGCTCATTATGTGCAATCGTGAAAGAGAACATTTTAAACTCTCCCCGATGGAGGGATTAATTTGGAGAAGGGGGAGGAGTGCTTAATTCCGGTGGAATTAATGAGCTTGACATGCAAAAGGACTTCCTGACATTGTCCATCGGGCAGGTCAACCCTTCTTTGACCGCTCTCTGAAATGTAGGGAACAAAATTCTGACTCACCCCTGACATTGAGAGACAGAATGACGTCTGCCAGACAGCTGCAGGACCAGGAGAACCTACCCTGCCCGTTACTTGTTTCTGATTTCTCTCCTCGAACTTCCGCTGAGGTCACACAGAGCCAAGTCGGGAACTGAACCCGGATCTCTGGCAGTGTGAAACCCCAGTGCTAACCACCATACCGCCCCATTATTTTTGGCCACAATTGCTTCGGGGTCACAGCACATTTCACAATGGACAAGATGGGATTCTCCAAACGCATTACTCTGGGGTAGTAGTCCAGTGACAATACCACTTCTCCACCGTCTCACAAATATCTGATTCCAAGGCAAGAGAGCCACTCACTCAGCCACCTTGGGTGAAAGACATCACTGAGGGCTTGTACTGGATATTCACTCGGATGCTCCCTGGTATGGAGGGATGGTCTTATGAGGAAAGGTCGGGACTCTGCTAGAAGAATGAGGGGTGACCACACTGAAACATAAAGGATTCTTAAGGGGCTTTTCACAGGGTAAATGCTGAGAAGAATATCTCCCCCTCATGGGAGAGTCTAGGACCAGAGGCCATTGCCTCAGAATAAAGGGAGCGCCAATTTAAAACAGAGATGAGAAAGAGGGTCATTGGAACTCTTTGTTGCACAGAGATGTGGGGGAGAGACTTCTTTCCTGAAATTTTACTGCCTCGCTTGTCCGAGACTTGTCAGATTCTGTCCGAGGCCAACCAAGCTTGGGAGCGGGCCTTCTAATAAAATTTCAGCACTTGTGTATAAGTCTGAGGTAGATTTTTGATCTGTTTGGGAATCAAGGATTCAAATATGAAGTTCAAATGTGGAAGACTATCCGACATCCTCATCAAGAATGAGAATCGACACAGATACAAACTCCACAATCTCTCAGCTCCTTGACAGACGAGAGCAGGCGATTTAAGAAGTGAATGGAGTCAGTTTATTGTTAACATACTAGAGGACTTTTAGTGGACGCTGAAGATAGGTAGGTTTTTGGTCAATTTAGGAATCAAGGGATATAGGGAAAGGATAGGAAAGCGGATGTGAGGAATGTCAGTTCAGCCAGCATACTAAGGAATGGCAGAGCAGGTTCGAGGGGCTGAATGGCCTCCTCCTGTTCCTAATTCTCATGGTTTTTTGGTCTTATGGGCTTTGCTGCAGGATTCCTGCTTAATACCCAAGAAGGATTTCAGTGGATCAGGTTGGGTGATGAGGAGGATATGTCATAACCTTTACTGATTTATTTTTTCCTCTGGAATTTGAGCTTTGGATCACTGGGACCTGTTGAGTTTCCAGGGTCACAGCCTCTCCTGGTTCCTCCCAGGCACTCAGAATGTTGCATTTCCTGTGCTATGGCATTTGCTTTTTGAAAGTACTTTTTTCCTGTAGAACACTTGGAGAACCCACATTCATAAAAGGATATAATTACCCAGCTCATCCTTCTTTGCATCAGGGCTGCACATCCCAGGGGAAGCAAGGGAGATCACCTAATGGTAGCGGATGGAATCCAATGTGGAAAAGTGTGAGTTATGCACTTTGGAAGGAGGAATGGAGGCATAGACTATTTTTGAAATGGGGAAATGTTTAGGAAACATAAAGGGACTTGCAATCATTCTTCAAGATTCTCTGAAGGTTAACATGCAGTTAGGAAGGCAGATGCAATGTTAGCATTCATGTCGAGAAGGCTAGAATACAAGAGCAGGGATGTACTTCTGAAGCTGCATAAGGCTCTGGTCAGACCCCATTTTGAGTACTGTGAGCAGTTTTGGGCCCCCTTCCTAAAAAAGGATATGTTGGCCTTGGAAAGGTCCAGAGGAGGTTCACAAGAATGATCCCTGGAACGAAGGACTTGTCATATGAGGAACAGTTGAGAACTCTGGGTCTGTACTCGGAGTTTAAAAGGACAGGGGGGGGGGGTTCTTATTGAAACTTACAGGATACTGCGAGGCCTGGATAGAGTAGATATGGAGAGGATATTTCCACTAATAGGAAAAATTAGAACCAGAGGGCACAACCTCAGGGTGAAGGGACAATCCTTTAAATCACAGATGAGGAGGAAGATCTTCAGCCAGAGAGCAGTGAATCTATGGAACTTTTTGCCACAGAAGACTGTGGAGGCCAGATCATGGTGTGTCTTTAAGAGAGAGATAGATAGGTTCTTGATTAATAAGGGGATTGGCTGTTATGGGGAAAAGGCAGGAGAATGGGGTGAGAAAAATATCAGCCATGAATGAATGGTGGAGCAGACTTGATGTGGCCTAATTCTGCTCCTATGTCTTACGATCTTGTGGTGTTATGGCCATGATGAAAAGAAAGCAGGCCCTCCCACATCACCCTCTGAGATAGAAATTGTCGGTCAAACGTAAAAATGAAAATGATCTCTCTGGAGGATGGCTGGCAATGTTTCTCCTCCGCCCGCCCTTCCCTCCCTTCCCACTGCCCCCTTGCCCTGCTGCAAGAGGCGTCACAGTCTTCTTTTCACAGCCCCAGCTGCCTGTGCAGAGATTTCCTGACAGCTTTTCCCAGTGTTTCCTGGCTCTATTCCTGGCCTGGCGCGAGGCCCGGAGTCCTGGCCTCGATGCCTATGAGGGGGTGGGTAGGGAGTAAGTTGAGATCAGATCTTTCAGTGCCGCTGCGCTCTGCTCTGAGGGAGAAGCTCAATTTTTCCTTCCATTTTGAAGAGAGATGTTGATAAGTGTTGTTAGAGGAGGATTTGTTCCCCCCTCCAACCCCTTATCGAAAACAGGTCACTAATCAGGTTAGGGATAATTAGTGACACAGGCAGAAGCAGAGCGAATCATTACCACCAGGCCATGGCCACGCTCTGTAGAGAATTATTTTTTATCCATTCGTGGGGCATGGGCACTGCTGGATGGCCAACATTTATTGCCCATCCTTTGATGCCCTTGAACTGACTGGCTCAATTGGCCATTCCACAGGGTGATTCAGAGTCAACCTGTCGCTGGCTGGGCCGGGTTTGTTGTCTATCACTAATTGCCCTTGAATAGAGTGGCTTACTCATAGATCGTAGAGCCCGACAATACAGAATGAGCCCTTCAGCCCAGCGAGTCTGCATTGAACAACAATCCACCCAGGCCCTACCCCCATATATTATACCCATTAATCCCTCTGACCTACGTATTTCTGGACACTAAGGGGCAATTTCTTATCACGGCCAATCCACCTAACCTGCACATCTTTGGACTGTAGGAGGAAACCAGAGCACTCGGAGGAAACCCACCCAGCCACAAGGAGAATGTGCAAACTCCACACAAACAGGGACCCGAGCTGGGAATCGAACCCAGGACTCCTGGAGTTGTGAAGTGCTAACCACTGTGCTACTGTGCCGCCCTAATGGCATAAGTGCGAGACTATGAATCCAGAAGCTCAGCGGGGGACCAGGGTTCAAATCCCACCATGGCAGATGGTGGAATTTGAATTCAATAAAAAAAAAATTGGGATAAGAATCTACTGATGACCGTGAAACCATTGTCGATTGTTGAGAAAACCCAACTGGTTCACTAATGTCCCTTTAGCAAAGAAATCAGAATTTCAGAGTGTGCTTAAGAGTCAACCACATTTCTGTGGCTCTGGAATCACATATAGGCCAGACTCAGTAAGGACAGCAGATTTCCTTCCCTAAAGGACACAAGTGAACTGGACAGGTTTTCTTGACAATCGACAACAGTTCCATGGTCAACAATAGATTCTTATCCCAATTTTTTTTTATTGAATTCAAATTCCATCACCTGCCGTGGTGGGATTTGAACCCAGGACCCCAGCCGAGCTCCTGGATTCATAGTCTCACACTTATACCATTAGGCCATCATCTTCACTTATTCTGATCAGCCCTATTCCCTTGCTTTGTTCCTGCAGCCTTGTGAAGTTTATTTACCTCCAGTTCCTGCCCCATTTCCTTTTGAAATCATTCATCTCCGACACTGTCTTGGGCAGCAGGTTACAGGCCTTATGCCCCACTGTGTTAAAATATTTTCCTGCACACCACACCTGCCCCCCCCACCCCCATCCACGAACCTACATCCACTCCCTGCAACGCCCCCTCCCCCTCCAAGTCCCACATTTCTTTCCCAGAAATCTGTATACCTTGGTCCTTGCCATCAGCTAATTGTGGACAGCTTTATCCAAACTTGTCATAAAACCTATCAGAGTGAGCACGGTGGCACAGGGGTTAGCATGCTGTCTCACACTGCCAAGGACCCGGGTTCCATCCCCAGCTTAGGTCACTATCTATGCAGAGTCTGCACATTCTCTTTGTGTCTGCTTGGGTTTCCTCCAGGTGCTCCGGTTTTGTCCCACAGACTGAAAGACGTGCTGGTTAGGTGCATTGGCCCAGGCTACATTCTCCCTCAGTGCACCCAAACAGGTGCCGGAGTGTGGCCGCAGTAACTTCATTGCAGTGTTAATGTAAACCTACTTGTAACTAATAAATAAATAAAAATAAAATAATAGAAGAATGTGATACCTCATTGGATGTCAAGATTCAACAGAAGGGGATTAGATGGGTAATTGAAGGAGGAAGAGATTGCTGGAATATGGGACGGCATGGTGGCACAGTTATTATTAGCACTGCTCCCTCACAGCAGCTCAAAGACGTGCTGGTCAGGGTGCAGTGGGCATGCTAAATTCTCCCTCAGCGTACCTGAACAGGCGCTGGATTGTGGCGACGAGGGAATTTTCATCGTAACTTCATTGCAACAGTGGCATGGATAGCAATGGTGACATAGTGGTTAGCACTGCTGCCTCACAGTACCAGGGACCCAGATTCAATTTCTGGCTTGTCTCACTGTCTGTATGGAGTTTGCACATTCTCCCCATGTCTGCATAGGTTTCCTCCAGGTGCTCCGGTTTCCTCCCACACTTCAAAGATGTGCAGGTTAGGCGCATTTACCAAGCTAAATTTCCCCTTAGTGTCAGGGGTACTAACTCGGGTAAATGTATGGGGTGAAGGGATTAGGGCCTCAGTGGAAATGTGGTTGGTGCAGGCTCTATAGGCCGAATGGCCTTCTTCTGCACGTAGGATTCTATGATTCTAATATAAGCCTACTTCTGACAATAAAAAATAAACTTAAACTTATAGCTAAATAACCTTGTACACCTCTATCGACTTTCATCTCAAATTCTTACATCCCTTGGAGAACCACCCTAGCTTCTACAATCTAACAATGTAATTAGAATTCCTGATCCCAGGAACGATTCCGGTACCATCTCCTATTGCTCTTGCTTGTCTTCTAATAATTGTGGGTTGAGGAATGATGAGGTTGAGTGTGCTCTGCACTTGGAAACTAGTTTATTTCCAAGTCTTCAAAGCAAAGTCACGGACCCTCCCGGTTCCTCCAAGGTAGAATGAATATAGAACAGTACCGCTCAGGAAACAGACCCTTCCACCCACAATCTAATCTATTTACCAAATTTAACCAAATTAATCTAATCCCTTCTGCCTGCCCTTGGTCAATATCCCTCTACACATGCTCAGCTAAAAGCCCCTTAAACGCCCCCATTGTATCTGCCCCCACCACCACCCCCTGGCAGCGCGTTCCAGATACCCTCCACTCTCTGTATAAAATAACTTAGCCCTCATGTTTCCTTTGAACTTCCCCCCTCTCACCTTTGGTGATTCATGGCACACTGGAGATGGGGGGAAATGTGGCATCGTGACCCAGAATCAAACTCACCTCCTCGTTCCCACCTCTAAAATGCAACTTACCTATCCACTGACTGTTCCACTTTTTATTAATGTTTTGTTTGCGCTTCAATCCCACACTCCTGATCTACAGGCACTTTGTGTGGAGAGGGGAGTGTCGGAATAATGACCTCCTTGTGAACCTGCTCCCGGGCCTGGTGAAATGTGCCATTTACCCGTCCAGGCAGCAGGCGATCGAAGGGGCCGTCCATCCTGCCTCCTCCTCTACCACGGATACATTCGTGGCCAGGTGTCCCTGGAGAGGGAGCATGCAGTGTCCGCGGACACAGTTGACGCCTTCCTTGCCCGCCGGCACCACAAGGGATTGGAGTGCATTATCGACTCTAATAATCACATTATAATTTGATGTTTTCAAGTGTCATTTGTACTTTGATTTTATTCAGGCTGTCCCCCCTCCTTTTGGGGAGCTGCCCCTTTTAGTTTGTCTTGATTTAACTTGAGTTTGTTTATTTGGTTTGACCTCAAAAGAGGCCACCAGCCTCCCGGGCATTCAATTCCAGATCATTTACATGGGCAGCGTCCAAAAGAAAACATTCTTTATTTAAGTTTATTTTTTAGTGTCACATTAACACTGCAATGAAGTCACTGTGAAAATCCATGATTCACCACATTCCAGGCCTGTCTGGGTACACTGAGGGAGAATTTAATGTGGCCAATGCAACCTAACCAGCATGTCTTGTGAACCGTGGGAGGAAACAGGAACATCTGGAGGAAACCTGCGCAGATACAGGGCAAATGTGCACACTCCAAAAAAACACAGACAGTGACCCAAGCTGGGAGTCGAACCCAGGTCTCTGACACCGTGAAGTGTCAGTGCTAACCACTGTACCACTCATATCTCTTACCCAAAACCTTGAACTGTCAACTAATGTGGACCCTTGTCCACCTTAGCTAAATCTGTCATAAGCTTCAAACAAATCCCCTCATAATCTCCTTTGCTCCAAAGGGAATGACCTAGCTTTTCCAATCCAACCTTGTCCCTGACAATCTCCTGTCCCTGGAACCACGTTGGTAAATAGCTTCCATCTGCCCCCGCTCACAGACCCACAAATCCTTTCGAGATTGTGGTGAGTGGGAATCCCACCCTGACAGGGGCAGGTGGTGTGGGTGGTATCCTGGTGGGAAGGACTTGCTGGATTCATCCGCAGGCCTAGGTTATTGCTCTGGGGTCATGGGTCTGAATCCCAGGTCCAATGGAAACTTGGTGGAATCTGAATTCAGTAGATCAGTCCAAATCGTGTAAAACTAGTCTCAGTAATGGTGACCATGACAGCTATCACCAAATGTTGTAAAAAACCCTATCTGGTTCACCATTGTCGTTTAAAATCCATACAATCCCCACAGTGCAGAAAGAGGCCATTTGGTCCATCGAGGTTGCACTAGCTCTTCAAAAGAGCATGCTACCCAATGCCTTCCTCTCTCCCATAACCCCACAAATCTGCCACAGTCAATCCCATCTAACCTGCACACTTTTGAATGTTAAGTGACAATTTAACACAGCCACTCCACTTAAGCTACACATCTTTGAATACTACGGAGCAATTTAGCATGGTCAATCAACCTAACCTGCACATCTTTTGGCACAAAGGGGCAATTATCCTAATCTTCACTTTACCAATGTCTCATACAGTTGTAAGATAGTGTCTCAGCTCCTGCACTCTGACTGATGAAGGCAAGTGTGCCAAACTCCTTCTTTATCACCCTGCCTAGCTGTGACACCACCTTCAAAGAATTATGTACCTGCAATCTTACATTTCTCAAAACAGATCATCTGGCCATTATTGCACAGCTCTTTATGGGATCTTGTTGTGTGCAAATTGATTGCCACCTTTTCAACAATGCTGAGAAACTCACTTGGCCACAAAATGCCTTGGGAATGTCCTATGGAACCTGTACAGATTTCAGTCAGTCTCTCTCTCTCTCCTTCTTTCTCCCTCTCTTTTCTCCATCCCCTGTTTCTCTCATTCATCCACTTGCTCACTGTTTCCCTCCCTGTTGCAAGAGGAAGTGGCATTAGGCTGGAGCGAGAGAGAGAGAGAGGCGGGAAACCTGGCCGTTGTCGAGAAGCTGAACATCAGGGGGAGAATTCTTTCTGGATGGAAGGTTTCCCGTTGGGAGATGTAGCTTTTATTTTTCACATCTGAGTCTGTCTTGTAATTAAAATGATTCAAAGCGCAAAAAAATGAATGCTGGCAGTTCCCCACAGAGCAGCGACAATGCAAAATTCCACCCTCCATACCCTGGAGAAAGGGTCTGTCATTATTTCTTTCCCTCACATTAATTCCTTTGAGCCTCACTGACCTTTCCTCCCACTGTTGCTAGGACGGCCATTTTGGCATGGAGATGAAAATGTGTTGCTTTCCCCTGTCCTGTCACTCCTGGAGAGGAGATGGTACACTGAATGTTCCTCAGCTCATTTTCAGTCACTTCCAATTCTTTTTGCCACCATTGGGCATGCCTGCTGACCCTTCACCCCGCCAAAACATCAACAACAGTTCTCTGAGCCTTGGCCGAAGGAAATAACCACATGGGATTGAGACAGCCCATTTTACCAGAGGTGCTCAAACACGCCCAAAGTATGTTTGCTGACCTTTAGTTAAGTTTTCCGGCTGATGGGTAGGTCAGAGGTTAGAGTTGACGAAGGAACCAGGAGATGAGATGAGAAGAATATATATTATTTAAACACTGTGTCTGAAAGGGGGAGGCCGTGGCCTAGTGGTATTGTCACTGGATTAGTAATCCTGAGGCCCAGGGTAATGCTCTGGGGGCTAGGATTCAAATCCCACCATGGCAAATGGTGTAATTTGAATTCAATAACAATCATGGTCAACTGTTGTAAAAAGAAACCCATTTGATTTACTGATGCCTTTTAGGGAAGGAAATCTGCTGTCCTTACCCTGTCTGGCCTACATGTAACTCCGCAGCCACAGCAATGTGGTTGATTCTTAACTGCCCTCTCAAGGGCAATTAGAGATGGGCAATAAAAGCTGGCCCAGCCACCGATGACAACATCCCATCATCTCAGCAACAACTGACATCTGTATAACACCTTTAAATTATTAATCGTCCCAGGGTGCTTTGGAAGGATGATATAAAACAGCACGAGAAATGTACATGAACATTCAAAATAGCAGCAAAGTAGGCCATTTAGCCCCTTGAACCTGTCCTGCTATTCAATAAGATTGTGACCTTTCTGACTGTATTCTCGCCTTTCCCCGATAACCTTTGACTTAATTAACACCGCAATGAAGTTACTTTGAAAATCCACTAGTCGCCACATTCCGGAGCCTGTTTGGGTGCTCTGAGGGAGAATTTAGCATGGTCAATCCACCTAACCAGCACATTTTTGGACTGTAGGGAGAAACCAGAGTACATGGAAGAAATCCATGAAGGTACAGGGAGAACACAGATGTTGACCCAAGCCGGGAATTCAACCCGGGTCTTTGGGGCTGTAAAGCAGCAGTGCCACCAATATTTATAAATTGTACAGTGGGGTTTTGGGTTGCATTCTATCCCTTTAAAACTGCAGGTCAGGTGATCCCTGGGGAATTTTAGCTTCTTCCAGCGTGGAATCCAGTTGTTAATCGAGTTTTAAATCTGACTGGAACAGTACAAATCTTTAATGAAGATGTCCCAATATTATCGAGCCTACCTTGTGGTTCTTTAACTCTGTGGGAGCACCTCCAACAGGGAAGGCCTTCTGCCTCTGTTGCCAATTGAGTCTTGTGACTGGGTCTCCTCCCACCAATTATTTAATTCAATCAGCCCCGGGCAGGAGATCTTGCCAAACCTGTTGGCTCTCACTCTAAAGGCACTTAGTCATAGATCAAGGAGCAGACGCTGCTTAGAGCCATCTCTCTTACACTTGCTACTACATCCCTCTCCATCCACTCCCTCTCCCCATTCTCTGTGGTCCCCACCCCGTGACCCCTCTCCTCCCCCCGCCCCTCATCAGCAGTAACCCATGCCTGGGCAATCCTGGACCTTGGCTGAGTGTGGTAACAGCAGTAACCACCACCTCCATCGTGGTGTGCCAAGCCATGAACCCCAATCCCAGTACTGATTGGCTGGCAGCTCTCAGTGGGAGGGTCTACCACTTCAGGAGGTCCTTTGATCCCAGGAGGCGCCGCATTGCCTCTCCCCCTCCCCCCCACTGCCCAGTTAAGTGCCTGATTCTCTGGAGTCATTTAATTTGGGTGAGATAAATGACATGGGGAAATCAGGGATGCACTGCTGAGGCTTTGTAAGTCTCTGGCCAGACTATATTTGGAATATTGTAGGCAATTTTGGGCCCTTAAGGAAGGATGCGCTGACCTTGGAGAAGGCCAGAAAGAGATACACAAGGATGATATCTGGAAAGAAAATCTTGATGTATGAGGAATGTTTGCAGCCTCTGGGTCCGTACCCATTGGAGAAGGATAAGGGCGGATCTCATTGAAATTTATGGGATACTGAAAGGGCTGGATAGGGTGGACATGGGGAAGATGTTTCCATTCGCTGGAGAGACTAGAATCCGAGGACACAGCCTCAAAGTAAAGGGACTTTTAGAACTGAGATGAGGGGGAAGTTTATAGAATCTCTACTGTGCAGAAGGAAGCCGTTCGTCCTATTGAATCAGCACCAGCGACAATCCCACCCAGGCCCCATCCCTGTAATCCCATCTTTTCTGACACTCAGGGGCAATTTAGCATGGTCAATCAATCTAACCCGCACATCTTTGGATTGTGAGAGGAAATCGGAGCACCCAGAGGAAACCCATGTGGATATGAGGAGAATGTGCAAACTCTGCACAGACAATGACCCAAGTCAGGAATCGAACCTGGGTCCCTGGCGCTGGGAGGCCACTGTGCTGTCTAATTACTTTGCCTAGAGGGTGCTGAATCTGTGGAATTCATTGTCACAGAAGGATGCGGAGGCCAAATTGCTGAGGTTTACAGAATGGAAACAGGCCCTTCAGTCCAATGTCTCCAAGTTGCCCTTTTTTTAAAACCTTAAAACTTGTCCCAATTGCCCACATTTGGCCCATATCCCTCTATACCCATCTTACCCAGGTAAGATGTTTAAATACTTTTTAAAAGGCATAATTGTACCCGCCTCTATTACTACCTCTGGCAGCTGGTCCCAGATACTCAATTGCCCCTCTGGATACTTTTGTATCTCTCCCGTCTCACTCTCTAGATTTAGATTCCTCTACCTATGGGAAAAGATGTTGAATATCTAGCTGATTTATGCCCCCCATTATCTTATAGACTTCTATAAGATGTCAGAGATAAGTTTTTCACTCAAAGGGTGGTGAGTGAGTGGAATTGGCTGCAGTCGATGGTGGTGGATGTGAACTCGTTGGGGTCTTTTAAGAGATTTCTAAATGAGTACATGGGATTTAATGGGATTGGGAGTTATAGATAGTTCTATGGCCTGGTGGGTATGGATATGATCGGCGCAACTTGGGGGTTGAAGGACCTGTTTGTGCTGTAGTGTTCTATGTTCTAAGATCACCCCCTTAGACTCCCGTGTTCCAGAGAAATAAAGTCTCAGTCTATCCAGTCTCTCTTTATAACTCAAACCAACAAGTTCCAGTAGCATCCTAGTAAATCTTTCCTGCACTCTTTCTAGTTTAGTTGAGGTCTTTCTAGGTCATTGAATGTATTTAAAACAGAGATAGATAGGTTTTTGATTGGTATGGGGATCAAAGATTACATGGGAAAAGCAGGAGATTGACTTTGAGAAATATATATCAGCCGTGATTGAATGGTGGAGCAGACCCAACAGAAAGAATGGCCTAATTCTGCCCCTATATCACATGGTGTTATCTCACTGGCTTTCCAGCTGCTAGTGCAAGAATCCAGAGTCTGGCAGCACAAATGTCCCCTGTTCCAGTGAGATTCATTCCGAGCAAAGGCTATACAGGGGGGTTTGAACTGATTCAGAGGTGGGGGTGGGATCCTGAGTAGCTTGGACGTTAAGAGGGACAAGAATGGGGGGGGTCATAGACGAGGACTGTAAAGCACAGCATCATATGGGTGGAGTAGAGCATGGTTTGAAATGCGTATACTTTAATGCAAGAAGTATTCGCAATAAGGTGGATGAACTTGCAGCTTGGATCAGTACCTGGAACTTCGATGTTGTGGCCATTTCAGAGACATGGATAGAGCAGGGACAGGAATGGTTGTTGCAGGTTCCGGGGTTCAAATGCTTCAGTCAGAGTAGAGGAGGAGGTAGAAGGGGGCGAGGAGTGGCATTATTAGTCAAAAAGTGTATCACAGTGACAGGAAGGAAGTTTGATGAGGACTTGTTTGTTGAGGTAGTATGGGCTGAGATTAGAAATAGGAAGGAGAGGTCACCCTGTTGGGAGTCTTTTATAGACCTTCTAAAAGTCCTAGAGAGGTAGAGGAAAGGATTGCAAAGACGATCCTGGACAGGAGTGAAAGTAATAGGGTAATTGTTATGGGGGACTTTAACTTTACTAATATCGATTGGAATAGCTCTAGCTCTAGCTCGTTAGAGGGGTCAGTTTTTATACAAAGTGTGCAGGAAGGTTTTTTGACTCAGTATGTAGATAGGCCAACTAGAGGTGAGGCTACATTGGATTTGGTGCTGGGCAATGGGCCAGACCAGGTGTTAGACTTGGAAGTTGGTGAACATTTTGGTGATAGTGACCACAATTCGGTTACGTTCACCTTAGTGATGGATAGGGATAGGCATGAAGCTGGGGGCAGTAGTTATAGCTGGGGGAAGGGTAATTATGAGGCCATTAGGAGAGAATTAGGGTGCATAGGTTGGACTAGGAAACTACAGGGACTGGGAACATCTGAAATGTGGAGCTTATTCAAGGAGCAGCTACTGCGAGTCCTTGATAAGTATGTCCCTGTCAGGCAAGGAGGAAATGGTCGAGTAAGGGAACCATGGTGTACTAAAAAAGTTAATTTGCTGGTTAAAAGGGAAAAGGAGGCTTATGTCAGGATGAGGCTTGAAGGCTCAGTTAGTGCACTGGATAGCTATAGATTAGCCAGGAGGGAGCTAAAGAGTGAGTTGAGAAGAGCTAAAAGAGGACACGAGAAGACTTTGGCTGATAGGATCAAGGAGAATCCTAAAGCTTTCTTTAGATATGTTAAGAATAGAAGATTGGTTAGGGCAAGATTAGGGCCAGTCAGAGACAGTAGTGGGAAGTTATGCGTGGAGCCTGAAGAGATTGGAGAGGCACTGAACAAATATTTCTCTTCAGTATTCACGCAGGGAGACGTAAATGTAGTTGTGGAGAACACTGGGATACAGGGTTGTAAACTGGAAAGTAATGAAGTAGATAAGGAGGAGGTGCTAGATATTTTTGAGGGTTTGAAAATAGATAAGTCCCTGGGTCGGACGGGATTTACCCTAGGATTCTCTCGGAGGCGAGAGAGGCGATTGCAGAACCTCTGGCTCTGATCTTCAGGTCGTCATTGGTTACAGGTATAGTGCCGGAAGACTGAAGGATAGCGAATGTGGTCCCATTGTTCAAGAAGGGGAATAGAGACTTTCCTGGGAATTATAGACCAGTAAGTCTTACTTCTGTTGTGGGCAAAGTATTGGAGAGAATTATTAGGGATAAGATTTATAGTTATTTAGAGAGAAATGAATTGATTGGGGATAGTCAGCATGATTTTGTGAAGGGTAGGTCATGCCTTACTAACCTTATTGAGTTTTTTGAAAAAGTGACCAAAGAGGTGGATGTGGGTAAGGCAGTTGACGTGGTTTATATGGACTTTAGTAAGGCGTTCGATAAGGTTTCCCCATGGAAGGCTTCTGCAGAAGATGCAGATGTATGGGATTGAGGGTGATATAGCTAATTGCAACAGGAATTGGCTAGCTGATAGAAGACAGAGGGTGGTGGTTGATGGGAATTACTCATCATGGAGATCGGTTACAAGTGGTGTACCTCAGGGATCTGTTTTGGGGCCCCTGCTGTTTGTAATTTTTATAAATGATCTGGATGAGGGTATAGAAGGATGGATTAGTAAATTTGCTGATGACACCAAAGTTGGAGGAGTGGTAGATAGTGAAGAGGGGTGTTATAGTTTGCAGAGAGACTTGGACAAGTTGCAGAGCTGGGCCGAGAGGTGGCAAATGGAGTTCAATGCGGAAAAGTGTGAGGTAATTCACTTTGGCAGGAAAAACAAATGTGTAGAGTGTAAGGCTAATGGTAGAACTCTTAATAGTGTTGATGAACAGAGGGATCTTGGTGTATATATGCATAGATCCCTGAAAGTTGGCAATCAAGTCGATAAGGTTGTTAAGAAGGCATACGGAATCTTGGCTTTTATTGGTGGGGGATTGAATTTCGAAGCTGCAATGTCATGTTGGAACTGTACAAAACTCTGGTGCAGCCGCACTTGGAGTATTGTGTACAGTTCTGGTCCCCACACTATAAGAAAGATGTGGCGGCATTGGAGAGGGTGCAGAGGAGGTTTACCAGGATGTTGCCTGGTATGGAGGGCAGGTCTTATGAGGAGAGGCTGAGGGATTTGAGGTTGTTTTCGTGAGAAAGGAGGCGGCTAAAAGGAGACCTTATTGAAACATATAAGATGATTAGAGGTTTAGATAGGGTGGACAGTGATAGCCTTTTTCCTAGGATGGAGAAAGCTAGCATGAGGGGACATAACTTTAAATTAAGGGGTGGTAGTTATAGGATGGATGTAAGAGGTAGGTTCTTTACCTAGAGGGTGGTAAGGGTATGGAATGCCCTGCCTGCTGCAGTTGTAGATGCGCCAGGTTTGGGGGCGTTTAAGAGGTCAGTAGATAGGTTTATGGATGAAAAGGCAATGGTTTAGGTTAGATGGTCATTGCTTTTTCTTAATTGGTCGGCGCAACATCGAGGGCCAAAGGGCCTGTTCTGCACTGTAATGTTCTCTGTTCTGTGGAAGGAGGTGGCAGCTCACATTCTTCAGTCTTTGAGTCCTCAATGTCAGAGGTAACAAATGACCAGCAGAGGTGATTTTCTTCCTGCTGCATCGATAGCCACTCTACCTCCACTTTCCATCTAGTGTTGGAGAAAACTGCATCATGATGAAAGGTCCATTCAGTTATACAGCTGTAATTAAAAATCAATCTCCCAGATAGACTGAAATCTAGTTTGCTGCAGGCAATTCTGTGTAATCTCCTGCAACTCACTACAGGCCCAGACATTCTCCACTTTAGCTTTCATTGTGTTTTTAGCCTTGCCATTTTGGCTAACCTCATTAGCAGCAAACTGAATACTTTCTCTTTATTTTGGTATAGCACTGGATTAGATGCCACGTAAAGCTCCCTCTACACTGTTGCCCATCAAACTTTCCCAAGACAGGTACAGCACAGGGTTAGAAACAGACTAAAGCTCCCTCTACACTGTCCCCCATCAAACACTCCCAGGACAGGCACAGCGCAGGGTTAGATACAGAGTAAATCTCCCTCTACACTGTCCCCATCAAACACTCCCAGGACAGGCACAGCGCAGGGTTAGATACAGAGTAAATCTCCCTCTACACTGTCCCCCATCAAACACTCCCAGGACAGGTACAGTTCAGGGTTAGATACAGAGTAAATCTCCCTCTACACTGTCCCCATCAAACACTTCCAGGATAGGTACAGTACAGGGTTAGATACAGAGTAAATCTCCCTCTACACTGTCCATCAAGCACTTCCAGGACAGGCACAGTGCAGGATTAGATACAGAATAAAGCTTTCTCTGCATTGTCCCCCAACAAACACTCCCAAGACAGGTACAGCATGGGGTTAAATACAGAGTAAAAGCTCCCTCTACACTGCCCCCATCAAACACTCTCAGAACAGGTACAGCATGGGGTTAGATACAGAGTAAAGATCCTTCTACACTGCCCCAGACCAGAAGAACAGTGAAAGTGAAGTCCACAGTACTTCTCATCAGGGAATAAGGATAAATAATAATTAAAGATTACCAGTGTTGTGAGGGAAAGATGTTAAAATGACACTGAAGGATGGGAACAGGCTTTGAAAGAACAATGGAGGAGGGGAAAGTAAAATGTCTGTTTATGGAGGGGTCTTCTTGTTTTCCAGGCTGCTGTTGGTTTGCGAGAGATCAGTGGGAATGAACATTATGGGAAAATCATTCTTTTCCATTGCCAGAGAGTCTGGCCTTGTGGTGCAGTAATGTCTTGAGGTTTAATAAGAGCGGTCTGGCATTGATGGAAAGTCAGACTCCTCCTGTTATCAATTCCTGTGAAATTGCCTCCATCCATCTCCTGCTTAACTCGGTTACAATATCCCAGCAGACCTGGGTTGTAAATATTGGGCCATGTTTCCCCTGAGTTTGCTGAAGGTTTGGCATTGTCTGCACCAGAACCCTCCCCTGTAATTTAACTTGGCATAACCTCTGCTAAACTGATGTACGTTCACTCCCAGCATCCCCCATCCACCTAGCCATCCCTGCTCGGCACTGCCATACCACAGTGCCCTATCTGGGGGACATGACTCCACATGCTACCAGAGAATTTTACAGAACATGACAGCCACATTTGATCTGCCACATACACGTTAGTGCGGTGGAAGTCACTTTGCTGCCCAGCCTTCAAACTTATTCCTTTTTCAAAAGCTTCACTTTCTGAACACTTCCTGTTCAAGGGGTGTTATGAAATCTGCTGACAAAATCATTTCTGACACAGTAGTGTTTTCCCAAAATTCATTCCATATTTAATCCTGTGCTGTACCTGTCCTGGGAGTATTTGATGGGGACAGTTTAGGTGGAGATTTACTCTGTATCTAACCCTGTGCTGTACCTGTCCTGGGAGTATTTGATGGGGACAGTTTAGGTGGAGATTTACTCTGTATCTAACCCTGTGCTGTACCTGTCCTGGGAGTATTTGATGGGGACAGTTTAGGTGGAGATTTGCTCTGTATCTAACGCTGTGCTGTACCTGTCCTGGGAGTGTTTGATGGGGACAGTTTAGGTGGAGATTTGCTCTGTATCTAACGCTGTGCTGTACCTGTCCTGGGAGTGTTTGATGGGGACAGTGTATTGGCTTGGGAGAGGAGAGGATGGAATAAAAGGGAAGTTTTGTGGTAGGGTGGAGGGCAGGAGAGATTAAATGAAAATTGTTTCATGGTACAAAAGCCAAAGAAAGTTGTAATATTGGCAAAGTCTAGAAATGAAGGATATGTCTAGAGGAGATGCGAATGTCAGGATAATAGTGATTCAAATGTGAAGGAAAGGGAATGAAAAATATTGATGAAAAAATCCATAAGCAGCTTTAGAAATGAGTGAAATAAAATGGCAGCCGATGTTGCGATTAAAAGTTGTTGAGGTCAGTGTAGAAGAGTTTTCAGTAAAAGATGAAGCACGGTTTCTCGAGTTAGAATGAATTTCACTAGAACACTATGGCAGGTCAAGGACTGAAATGTCAGAAAGGGAGCAAAGTGCAGGATTGAATTGGCAAATTGGAGTTTAAAGCTTTTTCCCAGGGTGGAAGAGTCAATTGCAAGAGGTCATTGGTTTAAGGTGCGAGGGGCAAGCTTTAAAGGTTGTACAAGGCAAATTTTTTACACAGAGGATGGTGGGTGCCTGGAACTTACTGCCGGGGGAGGTAGTGAAGGCAGATAGAGCAGTGACTCTATCTTTGTCCTGAGCGTCTGGACAAATACATGAATAGGGTAGAAATAGAAGGATATGGTCCCCGGAAGGGTAGAGGGTTTTAGTTAAGATGGACACCATGGTTGGTGCAGGCTTGGAAGGCCAAAAGGCCTGTTCCTGTGCTGTAAGTTTCTTTTGTTTTGTATTTTAACTCTGAAAAGTGTGAGGTGACACACTTTGGAAGGAGTAATTTGACAAGAAGTTTCCTGTGAAAGGTCTGACATTGGGATGTTCTGAGGAACAAAGGGATCTTGGTATTTTTGTCCACAGATCTCTGAAGGCAGAACGCCAAGGTAGTGAAAAAGGCATATGGAGCACTTGTCTTTATCAATCCAGACATAGATTACAAAAACAGAAGTCAACTTTTGGGTTCGTAGAGAACTTGGGTGAGGCCACAGCTGGAGTACTGTGTGCAGTTCTGGTCACCACATTATAGACAGGATGTGACTGCACTGGAGGAGGGGGTGCAGGGGAGATTCACCACGATACTGCCTGGGATGGAACAGTTAAGTTATGATGAAAGGTTGGATAGGCCTGAATTGTTCTTGTTAGGGTAAAGAAGGCTGAGGGATAACCTGATTGAGGTGTACAAGATTATGATAAACATGGACAGGATAAGGAGCAGCTGTTCTCTTTAGTTGAAGGGTCAGTTACGAGGGAATACATGTGAAAAGTAAGGGGTGGCAGGTTTAGGAGGGTTGTGAGTAAAACCTTTTTTACCCAGAGGGTGGTGAGGGTCTGGAATGTGCTGCCTGGGAGGGAGATGGAAGCAGAATGCTTCACGTCCTTTAGAAACGACCTGGATGACTCGGCACATCATAACATTCAGGGCTATGGGCCAAGTGCTGGCGAGCGGGATTAGATGGGCAGGTTAGGGCATTTTATGCATCATTGCAGACTCGATGGGCCAAAAGTCCTCTTCTACTCTGTAGTGCTCTGTGATTCTGTGAAGCTTGGCGCTGTGCTTGCAAGGTCAGGTAGAGGTGATTCCCAATGTGCTGCTCCAGGTCTGCGTTTGGACCCCTCCCTAAAAGGTTGGAGGAGCCCCCACTGTGAGCAGTGAATAAAGTTGACTGAATCGAAAGACGTACAAGCAGATGACTGTTCCTTCTTGGGAGGAGGTTTTGGGGCATTGCACGGTTGAGTGAGAGGAGGTTAAAATAAAAGGACCTACACCTCCTGTCCCTGCGTGGGAAGGCATTGTGAGAATTGGAAGGTGCTTGGGGGTGATTTTTTTTTAAATTCATGGGATTTGGGTGTCACTGGTTGGCCATCAGTTGTTGCCCATCCCTAGTTGCCTGAGGGAGAAAATTTAAGAAAGGAAGTGAGGATAATCCAGGAAATTATAGGCTGGTGAGCCTGTCATTTGCAGTGGGGAAGCTTTTGGAGAAGATCCCAAGGGACAGGATATGTGCACATTTGGAGGAAAATGGACTAGTTAGTGACAGGCAGCATAGTTTTATACAGGGAAGGTCAATCTCACCAACTTGATTGAGTTCTTTGAAGAGGTGACAGAAAATTGATGAGAGGAGGGTTGTGGATGTATTTTATTGTGGACTTTAGTGAGGTGTTTGACAAGGTTGCACATGGCAGACTGGTACAAAAACTATAATCAATGGGATTCGAGGTGAGCAGGCCAGGTGGATACAGACAGCGAGCAGCATTGAAAGCATACTTTTCAGAATGGTGACCTGTAGCTAACAGTGTTCTGCAGGGATCAGTGCTGGGACCTCTGATGTTTGCAGTATATATAAATGATCTGGAGGAAAATGGTGGTTTGATTAGTTAGTTTGCAATGACACGAAGACTGGAGGAGTTGCTGATAGTGCTGGGGATTGTCAGAAGATACAACAGGATATAGAAAGATTGGAGACATGGAAACAGGAATGGCAAATGGCGTTTAATTCAGACAAATGTAAGTGATGCATTTTGGAGGATCAAATTAGGTGTGAATTAAACTGTAAATGGTAGAACCCTTAGGAACGTAAATGTACAGAGAGATCTGGGTACACAGATCCACAGTTCCCAATAAGTGGCAACAAGATTGCCAATGTTGTTAAGAAAGCAAATAGTATGATTGCCTTCATCAGCTGGGACCTTGGATACAGGAGTTGGGAAATTCCGTTGCAGTTATATAAAACCTTAGTTAGGTCACATTTGGAGTATTGTGTGCAGTTCTGGTCACCACATTACCAGAAGGATATAGAAGCTTTGGAGAGAACGCAAAGAAGATTCACCAGGATGTTGCCTGGTCTCGAGAGTGTTGGCTCCGAGGAGAGGTTGAATAAACTCGGCTTGTTGTCACTGGAAAGACAGATTCAAAATCTACAAAATTATGAGAGGATGAAGAAGGTGGATAGTCAGAGGCTTTTCCCAGGGTGGAAGTTTTAATTACAAGAGAGCACTGGTTCAAGTGAGAGAGGGAAAGTTTAAGGGAGATGTATGGGAGAAGTTTTTCACACAGAGAGTGGTAGATGCCCAGAATGCGCTGCCAGAGGAGGTGGTGGAAGTAGGCACATTAGCAATCTTTAAGAGATATCTGGATGGGTACATGAATAGGGAGGGAATAAATGAATACAGATTGACAAGGAGATAAGTTTTTCTTTAGTTTAGTTAGGGCATCGTGATGGGCATGGGTTTGGAGAGCCGAAGGGCCTGTTCCTGTGCTGTTCTTTGTTCTTTAAGAGTCAACCACATTGTTGTGGCTTTGGAGTCACATGTAGGCCAGATCGAGTAAGGATGGAAGATTTCCTTCCCTAAAGGACATTCATGAACTAGATGGGTTGTTCTGACAATCAGCAATGGTTTCGTGGTCGTCAGTAGATTGCTAATTCCAGATCTGTTTTACTGAATTATGATGCCACCAAATAACATTAGCTGTCTTTCTGGATTAATAATAATATCACTAGGCCATCGCCTCCCCAGATAGAGGAATGTTATCAGTGAAGGGAAGACGGTTTTGGTTGTAGTTTCCTGTCTGGGTTGGCAGAAGTAGCAAAGGGTGAGCTATCGAATACGGAGGCTGATGGGGCAAAAGGTGAGAGCAAGGGAACATTTATTATGGTTCTGGGAAGGAAAGAGATGAGGCCAAAAGGGTGAGAAATAGATTAGACATCCTTACAGTAAGTGGGATGGGAGGAAGTGCTGCAGGGATCAGTGCTGAGGCCACAATTATTTACAAAATATATCAGTGACTCAGATGACTGAAGTGAATGTACAATTAGCAAGTTTGCAGAAGACACAAAAATAGGTAAGGAAGGGAAGTGGTGAGGATGAAACAAAGAGTCTACAGACGAATATGGACAGGTTAGCTGACTGGGCAAAATCTTAGCAGATGGAATACAATATAGGAAAATGTAAAGTTGTGCACTTTGGTAGGAAAAATAAAGGAGAGATTTGAAGTACGTAACTTCAGGAAGCGTAGAGGAGAACATGTCCCTGTCTACATCAACAGGATGAAGTAGAAAGGGTTAAGCCCTTCAAGTTTTTAGGTGTCCAGATCACCAACAACTTGTGAGCTGGTTGATCAGTGATAGTAATAGTTGATAGTTGATAGTGATAGCTGACACTATAAGAAAGCCCACCTATGCCTCTACTTTCTCAGGAGACTAAGGAAATTTGGCATGTCAGGAACAACAGATGGCAAATGGAATTTAATCCGGATAAATGCGAGGTGATGCATTTTGGCCGGAAAAATGTAGAAGAGAGTTATAGGATAAAAGGTAAAACTATACGGAGTATAGAGACGCAGAGAGACTTGGGGGTGCAGGTTCACAAGTCTCTGAAGGTGTCCTCACAGGTGGAGAAGGTGATAAAGAAGGCGTATAGTATGTTAGCTTTCATAGAAAAGGGTATAGAATACAAGAGTAGGAGTTTGATGTTGCAGTTGTATAGAACGTTGGTTAGGCCTCACTTGGAATACTGCGTCCAGTTCTGGTCGCCGTACTATCGGAAGGATGTGGAGTCCTTGGAGAGAGTGCAGAGGAGGTTTACCAGGATGCTGCCTGGTATGGAAGGACTGTCTTATGAGGAACGATTAAATAGACTGGGGTTGTTTTCCCTTGAAAGACGTCGGCTTAGAGGGGATCTCATAGAGGTGTATAAGATTATAAGGGGTATAGATAGAGTAAATGGAGGTAAACTTTTTCCACCTTCAGAAATGGATAGGACGAGGGGTCATGGCCTTAGGGTGAGGGGGGCTATGTATAAGACGAATATTAGAGGGCAGTTTTTCACACAAAGGGTAGTGGGGGTGTGGAATGCACTGCCGAGTAAGGTGGTGGGAGCAGGCACGCTGGGGCTGTTTAAGGGTCTCTTGGACAGCCACATGAGCGGTATGCAGATAGAGGGATATAGTAGGACTGTTTAACTATGGCTTTTTTTCCACAGGTAATTCGGTCCATACTTGACCAACAAGGAGCATGCATTCGGCAGGTGGTGCGAGGACAGCTCTTGGATGTTGATTCATGGGTTGCCTGGTGCTTCATGTCGTAAATGAGTGCTTTATGTGGACCATCTGAAGGGCACCATGACAGCTCAGAGACTATCGCTGTAGCTGTGCAGACACTTGGAATTGGGCCGGTGTCTGCGGGAGTTTGCGCGTTCTCCCCGTGGTTGCGTGGGTTTTCTCCGGGCGCTCCGGTTTCCTCCCACAACCCAAAAATTCGCTCTTAGGCTGATTGGGAAACAAATTGTCCCTATAGTGAGAGTCTTCCATATTAGGAATAACCTAAATCTATAATAGGATAATGGAATTGCTACTATATAGTTATGACGGCGGCGCGGGCTCGTTGGGCCGAAGGGCCTGTTTCCCGTGCTGTGTTGCTCTAAAAAAAACTCTCACCAACTCTTACAGATACAAGATAGAAAGTATTCTTTTTGGTTGTATCACAGCTTGGTATGACTGCTGCTCTGCCCAAGACCACAAGGAACTACGAAAAATCATGAATGTAGCCCAATCCATCATGCAAACCAGCCTCCCATCCATTGACTCTATCTACATTTCCTGCTGCCTCAGCAAAGCAGCCAGCATAATGAAGGACCTCACACAGCCCAGACATTTTCTCATCCACCTTCTTTCTTTTGGAAAATGATACAAAAGTCTGAGGTCACGTAACAAGCAACTCAAGAACAGCTTCTTCCCTGTCAGACTTTTGAATGGAGCTACCTCGCATTAAGTTGATATTTCTCTGCACCGTAGCTTTGATTGTTACACTACATTCTGCACTGTCTCATTTCCTTTTCTATGAATGGTATGCTTTGTCTGTATAGTGCACAAAAAACAACACTTTTCACTATATGTTAAAAATGTGACAATAAGAAATCAACTAAATTTGAGGGTCCTTGTGCATAGATCACAAAAATGCGAGCTTGGAATTTAAGTTGGGAGGGAAGGCAAATGAGATGTTGGCCTTTATTTCAAAGGGAATGGATTATACAAATAGGGAAGTCTTGCTAAAACTATATAAAACACTAGTTAGACAATTTTTGGTCCTTTTATCAAAGGAAAAATATACTAGCATTGGACGAAATCCAGAAAATGTTCACTCTGTTGATTGTGGGAATGGAAGGATTTTCTTATGAGGAGAGGTTGAATGGGTTGCCCTGTACTCACTGGCATCTAGAGGAATGAGGCAACCTTATTGAGACAGATAGGCAGGGTAGATGCTGAGAGGTTGTTCCCATTTGTGGGAGACTCTAGGACCAGAGGGTAGGTCTCAAAGTAGGGGGTCACCCATTTAAGACAGAGAATGAGGGGGAATTTCTTCTCTCAGAGATAGTTAATCTGGGAATTCTTTACCGTAGTGATCTACAGAGACTAGGCCAGGATTTGCCCATCCCTAACTGCCTTTGAACAAAGTGACTTACTGGGCCACTAAGAGTCAATCACGTTGTTGTAGCTCTATGCCAAATGTAGGCCAGGCCGAGTAGGGATAGAAATTTCCTTCCCTAAAGGACATTAGTGAACCAGATAGGTATTTCCGACAATCTACAATGGTTTCATGGTCACCTTTCAATCCAGTTTTCCAAAACTGAATAGAAATTTCACCATCAGCCACGGTGGGATATGAACCCACGTTCCCAAAGCATTACCTTGGGGTCTTTGGATTATTAATCCTGTGAGAATACTACGACACCATGGACTCCCCAAAATCACATGACTTGTACTCATCTCCCCAATGGACATTCCACTGACTGACCACATAACACAGGCTAAGTTCATTCAACCGAATTTATTGTGAAATATATGTTATCTGGAAGCAAGCATGAATCGGTGGATAAGACAGCAAGGCAGCACCTGATATTCAATTGTGGAGAAACAACATTAACAGAATATTAAGCTGTTCAGAGACTTACCTCGGCCTAATGCCTCAGATATGCTATCAAGGAAGTGACCTAGTTACGAACAGGTAGATTGTGGAATTATGCTACAGCAGAGAGAGACCACTCGGTGTTTTTGGGCCTCTGCCAATTCTTTGAAAGAGCTATCCAATTAGTGTCACTAGCCAGCTCTACAAACCTTTCCTTTAGAAAGTTACGACTGGAAGTGCTTTTCTCCATTCCCTTATTTCCCCGTATTCTGGATAACAGAATCCGACTGCAGAATTAAAACTTGCCTTTTCACCTTCACCACCACCCTCCAATGCTTTACCTAATGATCTGAAATCTGCTCTCCCTGGCTACTAACCATTCCCTCCAGTGGAAATGTCCTCTCCCTGCTTCCTCCATCAAAACCCAACACAATTACAAATACTTCTTTTGAATTCCCTCTTTAACACTCACTGGTTTTAGGAGAATCCTAGAATCAGAGAATCCTTACAAGACAGAAGAAGGTCATTTGGCCCATTGTCGATGCACCAACTCTCTAATAGAACATCTTACCCAGACCTTATCACCATAACCCCATGTATTTACCTCACTAAGCCAACCATATTTTTGGACACTAAGGGGCAATTTAACATGGCCAATCCCATTAACCTGCACATCTTGAGACACAAAGGGTCAATTCAACATGGCCAATCCACCAAACCAGCACATTGTTGAACACAAAGGGGCAATTTAGCATGGCCAATCCACCTAATCTGCACATCTTTTGATTTGATTTGTTTAATTATTGTCACATATATTAATGTACAGTGAAAGGTATTGTTTCCTGCAAACTGTACAGACAAAACATACCGTTCATAGAGAAGGAAATGAGAGAGTGCAGAATGTAGTGTTACAGTCATAGCTAGGGTGTAAAGAAAGATCAAATTAATGTGAGGTAGGTCCATTCAAAGGTCTGATGGCAGCAGGGAAGACCGGAAAATGCCACCCGAATTCAATGACCTTTGCATCATCCTGTTCCATCTGCTACATTGCCTGTGATGGGTGGATGTGCAAACTCTACGCAGACAGTGACCCAAGCTGGGAATCAAAGTTGCATCCCTGGCACTGTGAGGCAGCAATGTTAACCATTGTGTGAGTGGACTCCACATGTTCTCCCCATGTCTGTGTGGGTTTCCTCCAGATGCTCCAGTTTCCTCCCATAGTCTGAGAGATGTGCTGGTCAAGTGCATTGGCCATGCTAAATTCTCCCTCAGTGTACCTGAACAGGTGCCGGAGTGTGGCGACTGGGGGATTTTCACAGTGACTTCACTGCAATGTTCATGTAAGCCTACCCATGACACTAATAAATCAACAAACTTAAAAAAAGATGGGATAGGGGGTAGGGAGGGCATTTGACTTGATTTATTATTGTCACATGTATTGGTATACAGTGAAAGTATTGTTTCTTGTGCACTATAGACAAAGCAGACTGTGTATAGAGAAGGAAAGGGGAGGATGCAGAATATAGTGTTGCAGACAGAACTAGGGTGTAGAGAAAGATCAACTTAATGCAAGGTAGGTCCATTCAAAAGTCTGATGGCATCAGGGAAGAAGCTGTTCCTGAGTCGGTTGGTATGTGGCCTCAGAGTTTTATATCTTCCCCCCCACAAGAAGGTGGAAGAGAGAATATCCAGGGTGCACGGGGACTTTGCTTATGCTGGCTGCTTTGCCAAAACAATGGACGGGAGGCTGTTTTGTCTGGTGGATTGGCTACATTCACGACCCTTTTGTAGCTTCTTGCAATCTTGGGCAGAGCCGGAGCCATACCAAGCTGTGATACAACCACTGCATTTATGGCCCAGGGAGTTTGGGTATCACTTATTCAAACTTTGCATTTATGCTTTGCACAGAGCTCGATTACTGAGCTCAAACTTGGGGAGTTAGGAATTGCCAGCTGAAAGAAAGCTCGGAGCCCTTCAGGATTCACCAGCCTGTGCTGGGATCTATGATGTTGTTGGAGTTGCTGACTAATGGCAATGATCATTCCCTATTAATTAGCCCCACAACAGACCCAAACCTTAGCTGATGGAAAACCCCAGAGGGATAGTGCACTGGGAACCAAAGGTTCAAAGTAATTTGTTCCTCACCATATGCTGAGCTTGTCATATGCTGTGGCTCAGATTAATCATCAGCTGCATTCCAGAATAATACTTTCTGAAATAAATCTATCTCATTTGTTTTCAAATAAAACAATGCTAACAGTTCTGTCAGCCCCCTTTCACCCTGAGAGCTTCCATGAAATCAGCACTCTTCTTCACTCATTTACTGTTTGTATTTATTTATTGATTTTAATGTCACAAGTAGGCTGACATTAACACTGCAATGAAGTTACTGTGAAAATCCCCTACTCTCCAGTGCCTGTTGGGGTACACTGAGGGAGAATTTAGCATGGCCAATGCACGCTAACAGTCTTTCTGACCCAGGGGAAGCTCATGTAGATACGGGGAGAACATATGGGATCTGCGCAGACAGTGATCAAGCTAGCACGAGGGGACACAGCTTTAAATTAAGGGGTATGAGTTATAGGACGGATATCAGAGGTAGGTTCTTTACTCAAAGAGTGATTAGGAGTGGAATGCCCTGCCTGCAGCTGTTGTAGATGCGCCAAGTTTGGTGGCGTTTAAGAGGTTAATTGATAAGTATATGGAGGAGAAGGGAATGGTTTAGTTTGGAGGGGCATTGTTTTTTATTTTGGTCGGCACAACATCGAAGGCCGAAGGGCCTGTTCTGTGCTGTAATGTTCTATGTTCTATAAGCTTGGACTAGAACCTGGCTCCCTGGCATTTTGATGCAGCAGTGCTAACCACTGTGCCATCCTAACTGAAACTTTAACTTTTTAACTGAGAACAAATACTACCGAGTTCAGAATCAAATGGCCAGGTCCGTTTCTGGTGTAAATTTATCCTCATTTATTCTTCACTGGAGGTGTTTGCCGGGCTACACTCGTGATTGCTGGTCTCTTAATTCTTGCTGAAGAAAAAGGAAACAAAGGCTGAGACACATTTCCTTATCCCGAACTTTTACTGCAACCACTCAGCTGCATTGAGTCTGTTGGTATGTGATCTCAGTGCTTTGTAGTCTTGAGCAGAGTAGGAGCCATACCAAGCTGTGATACAACCAGAAGGACTGCTTTCTGTGGTGCACCTGTAAAAGTTGCTGAGAGTTGTAGTGGACATGCCAAATTTCCTTAGTCTTCTGAGAAAGTAGAGGAGTTGGTGGCTTTTTTTCTGTCAGGCATCATATAAGCCTCATCCTATCATGTGGTCACAGATGTAGTTGAGCTTATTGAAGGTTCAGAGGAGATCAATATCTCACTTAAAGGAGACGGTGAGAGGGCAGGTTGAGAATGTAGTTCAAAGATCACATGGATTCCTGATCTTCTTAAATAGAGCCATAGAGGTTTACAGCATGGAAACAGGCCCTTTGGCCCAACTTATCCATGTTGCCCATTTTTACCACTAAGCTGGTCCTGTTTGCCTGCATTTGGCACATATCCCTCTATACCCATCATACCCATGTAACTGTCTAAATGCTTATTAAAAAACAAAATTGTAGCCATCTCAGCTATTGTCTCTGGCAGCTCATTCCAGACATTCACCACCTTCCGTGTGATGAAACTGCCTCTCCGAACATTTTTGTATCTCTTCCCTCTCACGTTAAACCTATGCCCCCTAGTTTTAGACTCTCTTACTTTTGGGAAAAGCTATTGACTAGTTAGCTGATCTATCCCCTCATTCTTTTATAAACCTCTATAAGATCACCTCTAAGTCTTCTATGCTCTAGAGAAAAAAATCCCAGTCTATCCAGCTTCTCCTTATAACTCAATCCATCAAGTCCCATTAGTATCCTAGTAAATCTTTCCTGCATTCTTTCTAGTTTAATAATATCCTTTCTATAATAGGGTGACCAGAGTTGTACACAGTATTCCAATTGTGTCCTTAACAATGTCTTGTACAACTTCAACAAGACGTCCGAACTCCTGTATTCATTGTTCTGTTTCCATGTTGTAAAACTCTCCAACTCTATGAATTCCACTCTGTCAACTCAGAAACAGGCAAACTGGTGGTCAGACACAAAAGCAGAAAATGTCGGAAAATCTCAGCAGGTTTGACAGCATCTGTGGGGAGAGAATAGAGCCAACGTTTCCAGTCTGGATGACTCTGTCAGATGCTGTCAGACCTGCAGAAATTTTCCAGCAATTTCTGTTTTGGTTTCAGATTCCAGTGCCCACAGCATTTTGCATTTTATAAACTGTTGGTTTGGTTCTGCTACTGAATCCAAGTTTCTACACTCTGGGAGGGATTTTCTGGCTGCACTTGCTCTGCAACCAGAAAATCCTGCTGAGATCAATGGATGTTTGCATAATCTGTTCCCTCCATTGCCCATTATGATTCCTATGTGCAGACTCCCCTTTGTCTTTAACACCAGGACTTGGTTGGGTCGTTATCGGTGTGGATTCAATGGGTGGGATGGCCTCCTTCTGCACTGTAAGGATTCTATGATTCTATTGTTGCAAGTAAGGTTGGATATTTCACAGTGTTCTATGAAGCTCACCTGACCTGTAACGTTTTAGGTTGAATATGGCTGGGATGAGTCTGAGAGCTTTCACTCCAACTGTGATTCAACTGACCCACAAGGAACGTCTGTCAAAAACAAAGTTTAATGAAGAAGATTGCTGCCATATATAGTAAGATACTTAGCAAGAACTTTTAACAATTACAAACAGGAAACACAACAGCCACAATAACATACAACTCTTAAAAAAAATTTCTAATGTGCTTTAAATAAAACCAACATCCAATACCAAAAAACCCTCCAAATAAACACAATCCAGCATGGGTTAATGGCTACTTGTTATAGGAATCCAGCCTCCTGTGTTGGGTGCTGAAAATTCCTTGTGGAGAATCTCAGGAGAGGTTGTAGTCGAATCTGTTTCCCAAAACACAGCTTCTTAAAGAGGAAAGGGAGAGAAAGAGACTGCTTCTCAGCTTGCTGCCAAAACACACTGCCCACAAATGAAACTGAAAGCCCAAAGAAAAAAAATCCCTACTTACTGACTACTACAGTCCACCACCTAATGATAGCATGTTTTTTAAAAGCCTTTCTTAAACGAACACTCACATGACACTACAAACTTTTGTACTTCAAAGAGATTTCATTAGTTGTACACGTCAGAGGTGGATTTACACTATATGAGACCCTGGCCCCTCTCTCTCCCAATGACACCACGCACTCTCACCCCACAGAATGCTAAGGCACAAGCCAGAAGAATGCACAAATTGATCATGCCTTAATGCTTTTGAACTTGTGAATACATGCCTGTATGAATAATTGTTGAATTGAAATCCAAGTTTACTTTGCGTCAGAAGAAAGATAAAGGTGGCCAATATTACAAGGTGTATCTTAACTATGAAGCTGTGGCTCTGGATCTCAAACCACACTCACTCCAATCTTCTCCAGCTGATTTCCACTCACAAACATTCCCTCCTCCTTCAAAATGCAACCTTGCCCCCTCACACTCTCCTTCCTGGTAGCATAGTGGTTAGCACTGCTATCTCATAGCTCCAGGGACCTGGGTTCGATTCCAGCTTTGGGTCACTGTCTGCGTGGGGTCTGCATGTTCTCCCCATGTCTGCATGGGTTTCCTCCGGGTGCTCCAGTTTTCTCCCACACTCCAAAGATGTGCGGGTTAGGTGGATTGGCTCTGCTAAATTGCTGCTTAGCAACAGGGGGATTAGCAGGATAAATATGTGGGGTTATGGGGATAAGGCCTGGGTGGGATTGTTGTCGATGCAGATTTAGAACATAGAACATAGAACAATACAGCACAGAACAGGCCCTTCAGCCTTCGATGTTGTGCCGACCAAAATAAAAAGCAATGCCCCTCCAAACTAAACCCTTCCCTTCTCTTCCATATACTTATCAATTAACCTCTTAAACGCCACCAAACTTGGCGCATCTACAACAGCTGCAGGCAGGGCATTCCACTCCCTAAATCACTCTTTGAGTAAAGAACCTACCTCTGATATCCGTCCTATAACTCATACCCCTTAATTTAAAGCTGTGGCCCCTCGTGCTAGCTTTCTCCATCCTAGGAAAAAGGCTATCACTGTCCACCCTATCTAAACCTCTAATCATCGTATATGCTTCAATAAGATCCCCTCTTAGCCGCCTCCTTTCTAACGAAAACAACCTCAAATCCTTCAACCTCTCTTCATAGGACAGAGCAGTGGTTGATGGGCTGAATGACCTCCTTCTGCCTTATAGGGAGTCTATGACTCTGCAATCCTCCAGTCCCTATCACTCTACCGACCCCCCTTCATTCCACTCTCCTCCCCTCGATTCCCTCACACTCTCCTATTCTCACTAACCTTGCTCGCTTGAGGGGTCTGAGGCTGTATCCTGCCTCACTCACCGTCTCCCCAAGCCAGTAAGGCTTGATTCTGTATCTTGCCTCACTGTGTCTGGCTGACCTGCTCTCCTCAAGTCACCCCGAGCCAGCCCCAGGTAGGTATCAACAACATAGGCATAACTAGGAAAGTGGTTCTACATCACCAGTTAGACACTAAATTAAGAAACAGAGCCTTGCTTTAGCTCAGTTGGCTGAATGGCTGGTTCATGATGTAGAGGCAACACTAACAGCACAAGTTCAATTCCCGTACCAGCTACAGTTACCCCTTGCTTGAGTTGTGGTGATTTAACCCTAAGGTTAAACCACCACCAGTCATCTCCCAACCCCACAAAGGGGAGAACAGCCTATGGTCACCTGGGAGGATTGAGACTTTACCTTAAATCTCTGGATTGATACCTGAGGCATATGCAAATTGGCATGGGGATAAAAATCGAGAGCTGAATGTGTGACTCAGAGACTGGCGTGGGAGAAATGAGTTTTGGTTCTTGGGACCAGTGCAAGGAAAAGTTTAAAGTTTATTAGTGTCATAAATAGGCTTACATTAACACTACTGTGAAAATCACCGAATCGCCACACTCCAGCGCCTGTTCAGGCACTGTGAGGGAGAATCTAGAATGGCTAATCCATCTAACCCGCACATTTTTGGAGCATGGGAGGAAATCCAAGCAGACTCAGGGAGAACCTGCAGACGCCACACAGACTGTGACTCAAGCCAGGAATCAAACCTGGGACACTGGCACTTTGAGGCAGCAGTGCTAACCACTGCTCCATTGTGCTGCCCCTGTATTGCTGTATCACTGGGAAGGCCTACACCTGAACCATGCTGGGGTTGATGATCAAGTTAGCTGCATAAGTAGCGGAGCTTTAAACTAAGTAGCAAACAATCTGAGGGTGGATGGAGTCAAACAACATGGATAAGGTAAGAGATGAAGATATTCCTGTAGGGAATGACAGACACTGGGAAGGGGAAGGGAGTACAAATCTCAGAATAAATCAGCAGATAAAGGTTAGATTGAAGTGACAAATGTAATGAAAAGGTCATAAGGAAAAGCTTGATATCTGAATGTGCGCCGCATTCGAACCAAAACAGATAAACTGAGAGTGCAAGAAGCAATAAATGAGTACGATCAGATTGCCATTCCAGAGAGATGGCTGCAGGATGACTGGGATATTGAAGAGTACAGGAAGGTTAGGAAGCATGGAAGAGGTGGAGGGATGGTTTTGTTAATTAATGATGACATTGGTCCACTGGAGAGGAATCAGCCAAATTCAGGAAACCAGGATGTAGACGCAGTTTCAAGTTTAAAGTTTATTTATTAGTGTCACAAATAGGCATACATTAACACACTGCAATGAAGTTACTGTGAAAATCCTCTAGCCTCCATATTTCGGCATCTGTTTGGGTGCACTGAGGCAGAATTCAGCGCAGCCAAAGCACCCTAACTAGCACGTCATTTGGACTATGGGAAACTGGACCACCCGGAGGAAACCCATGCAGACACGTGGAGAATATGCAAACTCCACACAGACAGTGACCTGAGCTAGGAATCGAACCCGGGTCCTGGCGCTGTAAGGCAGAAGTAGATTTGAGAAATGATAAAGTCAATGGGTGGGCATTTTCTGGTTTTTTAATCCACGCGAATTATATTTGGATTCAAAGGGCAGACTTTCCCCGTCCTGTCCACCATGGTAATAATAGCGGGCACTATAGGACTATGCAAAATTCCATTCACCTAGGGTGGGATTTTGGTCTTGGGGTTGTTGGGGCTGGAAAATCCTGATAGGAGTCTTTGAATATTTTAATGACAGATGTTTATTACAAGTAGGGAGAGGGAGGATGGGAATGGAGGGTGAAATGTTATCATGGGTTAGGCAGGAATGCGGGGATTGAGGATTACCATCAGATCAGCCATGATCTCATTGAATAGTGGAGCAGGCTCGAGGGGCCAAATGGCCCACCCCTGTTCCTAATTCACAAACACATTCTACTTTCTGAAGAGATTAAGGAAATTTGGCATGTCCACTCTGACTCTTACCAACTTTTACAGATGCACCATAGAAAGCATCCTTTCTGGTTCAATCACAACTTGGTATGGCTCCCGCTCTGACCAAGAAAGGGTTGTGAACCAGCCTCCCATCTGTTGACTCTGTCTACACTTCCTCCACTTTGGAAAAGCAGCAGCATAATTAAGGACCCCATGCACCTGGACACTTTCTCTTCCATCTTCGTGCATCAGAAAAAAGATACAAAAGTCTGAGGTCACGTACCAACAAGCTCAAAAACAACCTCTTCCCTGGTGCCATCAGACATTGAATGTATTCAAGAGGCGGCTGGATATAGCATTTGGGGCAAACGGAATCAAAGATTTTGGGGAAAAAGTAGGATTAGGATATTGAGTTAGAAGATCAGCCATGATTGCAATGAATGGTGGAGCAGAACCAAAGGGCTGAATGGCCTCCTTCTGCATGTTTCTATGTTTTGAATGGATCTATCTTGCATTAAGTTGATCTTTCTTCACTCCCTAGATACGACTGTGACATTACATCCTGCACTCTCTTCTTTCCTTCCCTATGTACAGTATGCTTTGTGTAGCGCACAAGAAACAATACTTTTCACTGTATACTAATATGTATGACAATAATAAACCAAATCAAATCAAATCATTGAACTGCAGAGGAAACAAGTCACCCTCCATCCTGAGGGACTGTCTATGAAGAGAAGAAAGATGGCACATCAGTGTAAGTTGTGTTGTTAAAGTAGGTATCCAAGTAACAGTAACTGATCCAGTGGATCAACTGTATTCAGCTCATAGTAACCAACGATCAGTTGCATAGCAAAACCTTTGAATAACAGCTGTTCAGCTGCTGGATGGGATTGTTGTGGTTTAATTTGTAGAGTTAATCTAGGCACAGAACATTAGAAATAAACAAGCCTTGGTCTGGCATGGCAGCACTGTGGTTAGTGCCGCTGCCTCACATTGCTAGGGACCCGGGTTCAATTCCCGGCTTGTGTCAATGCCTGTACAGAGTCTGCATGTTCTCTCTGTGTCTGTTTCCTCTGGGTGCTCCGGTTTCCTCCTGCACTCCAAAGATGTGTTGATTGGTCATATTAAATTGCGACCCGGTATCCGGGAGACTAGCAGGATAATTTTTTTTTAAATTCATTCATGGCACATGGGCGTCGTTAGCTCATCAGCATTTACTGCCCATCCCTCATTGACCGTGAAGGACAATTGAGAGTCAACCACATTGCTGTGGCTCTGGAGTCACATGTAGGCCAGACCAGGTAAGGATGGCAGATTTCCTTCCCTAATGGACGTGAGAGCATCAGTTGGGTTTTTCCAATAATTGACAACGGTTTCATGGTCATCAGCCAGATTCTCAATCTTAGATATTTTTTACTGAGTGGCACAGTGGTTAGTATTGCTGTCTCACAGCGCCAAGGACTTGGGTTCAATTCTGGCCTCGGGCACTGTCTGTGTGGAGTTTGCATGTTCTCCCTGTGTCTGTGTGGGTTTCCTCTGGGTGCTCCAATTTCCTCCCACATTCCAAAAATGTGTGGGTTAGGTTGATTGGCCATTGATTGCCCCTTATTATCAGGGGGATTAGCAGGGTAAATATGTAGGGTTATGGGGATAGGGGCTGGTTGGGATTGTTGTTGATGCAGCCACAATGAACCAAATGGCCTCCTGCATTGTAGGGATTCTGTTCTGTTGTTTTATGAAAAGTGTGACCTTTTATTTTTAAACAATGGCCCTGAGTTTTAGATTCTCTGACAAGAGGAAACATCCTGAAAAACATTCAGCAGGGGGAGACCCCCTCAGGATCTTAAAGGTCGCAATCAAAGCCGTCTCTTACTTGTCTAAGTTCCAGTGGACACAAACTGAATCTCTTTAACCTTTCCTCATGAGACAAGTCCATCCAAAATGTTCCGAATGGGATTGCCTCGGATTTGTAAAGGGGCCAATGATTCACAGAAATAGCTGAGGGAATTAGATCCGTCTACAGGTCCCGGGGTAATTGAAAACATTGCCAGTGTGGTTTGCAGTACTCATTCCTTTAACTCCCCAACTAGGCCACTGTTTATATGTGTGTCTGTCTGTCTGTGTCTGTGTGTGTATTTGTGTGTGTGGCTGTGTGAGAGAGACTGTGTATGTGTA
Organism: Sphyrna mokarran; assembly: GCA_024679065.1. Taxonomy (NCBI): domain Eukaryota; kingdom Metazoa; phylum Chordata; class Chondrichthyes; order Carcharhiniformes; family Carcharhinidae; genus Sphyrna; species Sphyrna mokarran. Next base: position 105,898,785 of record JAGIQG010000009.1, on the reverse strand, counting down.
TGTGTGAGAGAGAGTGTGTGTATGAGAGACAGAAAATGTGTGTGTGTGTTAGAGAGAGAGAGAGTATGTGTGTGTCTGTGTGAGAGACAGAGTGTGTGTGTATGAGTGTGTGTATCTGTGTTACAGAATATGTGTGTGTGTATCTGTGTTAGAGTAGGTTTGTATGTCTGTGTGTGGTGTATCTGTGTTAAAGAGTGTGTGTGTGTGTGTGTGTGTGTGTGTGTGTGTGTGTTGGAGTTGCTGGTGCAGCATAAACTGAGATGGAGAAAATGGAGGTAGTATTGATCTATTTTTGCCCCATAGTGGAGGTGATGCCCTGTGATGTGCACCCTTGTAGTTTAGGCAATTAGATTTGGCATGAGGATTTGACATTAAGACGCACTTAGTGTCAAATCCTCCAATCCTCTGGTCCAAATAATTCTATAGAATCCCAACAATGCAGAAGGAGGCCATTTGGCTCACCAAATCTGCACCGACTCTCTGAAAGAGTATCCCACACAGGCCCATCTCCCACTTTATCACTGTAACCCCACACATTTACCATGGCCAATCCACCTAACCTGCACATCTTTGGACACTAAGGGCAATTTACCATGGCCAATCCACCTAACCTGCACATCTTTGGACACTAAGGGCAATTTACCATGGCCAATCCACCTAACCTGCACATCTTTGGACACTAAGGGCAATTTACCATGGCCAATCCACCTAACGTCACTAACTTTAGGGAAATAAATCTACCATCCTTACCCGGTCTGGCTTACACCTGACTCCAGAGCCACAGCAATGTGGTTGACTCTCAACTGCCCTTTGAACAAAGGCAACTCGGAATGGGCAAAAATGCTGGCCAGCCAGTGACGCCCATTTCCCATGAATGAATAGAGACTAAACGAATGAAGCCCTGACAGGCAAGTTTGATTAAACCAAAGGGTAGCACAGTGGTTAGCACTTCTGCTTCACAGTGCAGGGACTCGGGTTCGATTTTGGCTTCAGGTTACTGTCTGTGTGGAGTCTGCACATTCTCTCTGTGAATACATGGATTTTCTCCGGGTGTTCTGGTTTCCTCCCACAGTCTGAAGACACGTTGGTTAGGTTGATTGGCCATGCTAAATTTCCCCTTAGTGGGTCAGGGAGATTAGCAAGGGTAAATACATGGGGTAAATAGGGTGTGGATGGGATTGTTTTTAGTGCAGACTCAATTGGCCGAATGGCTTCCTTCTGCACTGTACAGATTCTTTGATTCAAACCTGCAGATCTTTGGATGCTAAGGGGCAATTTAGCATGGTCAATCCACCCAACCTGCACATTTTTTGATCTGTGAGAGGAAACTGGAGCACCTGGAGGAAACGCACACAGATATAGGGAGAATGTGCAAACTCCACACAGACAGTGACCTGAGGGCAGAATTGAATCTGGGTCTCTGGCACAGTGAGGTTGCAGTGCTAACTACTATGCCACTGTGGGGCCCTCAAGAAAGGGAGAAGGCAGTTTGTGTGAAGATTTCAGCTACAAGTCCCAGCCTCCATTCTTAAAGGCAATCCTGTTAGGTTGTGAGTGTACTATGGATGTGTTTGTGTTTTATTCATTCATGGGACATGGAACATTGTGACTGGCCAGCAATTATTTCCCATCCCTGCATCCTTTGAAAATTAATGGTTTATAGGCCATTTCAGAGGGCAATTGCTATGGCTCTGGAGTCACATGTAGGCCAAACTGGATAAGGAAGGCAGATTTCTTTCTGTGAAGGACATTAGTGAACTAGATGGGTTTTTCTGACAATTGACAATGGTTTCATAGTCATCAGCAGATTCTTAATTCCAGATATTTTTTATTGAATTCAAATTCCACCCACCTGCAGTGGGTGTGTGTGTCTGTGTGAGAGTGTGTGTGTGTGTGTATATGTGTGTGTGTGTATGTATGTGTGTGAAAGACCCACACCCACATGCAACTCTGGAACATTAGCTGAGTTTCTGGACTAATAGCCTAGTGATAATACCACTGGGCCATCACCTCCCCTGAAAAGTGTGTTTGTTGCCAGTATGTGTTGTGAGTGTGTGCACATTGTGTGTGTGCATGTGAGTATGTTTTGTATGTCTTTTATGCATGTGTGTGTGTGAGTGAGTATGTGTCTTTTGTATGGGTGTGTAAATGTGTGTGTGTATGTGTAAGTATGTGTTGTAAGTGTGCATGTATGTTTTGTGTATGAGTATGTATGTGAGTTGTGTATGTATGTGTTATGTGTGTTTGTGTTAGTGTGTGTGTTTAAGTATGTGATGTAACTGTGTGTGTTTTATGTGTATGAGTATGTGTGTATTGTGTGCATGTATGTTTGTGTGAGTGCGAGTATGTGTTTTTTGTTGAATATGTGTGTTGTGTGTATGCTTTATGTGTACGTATGTGAAATAAGTGTGTCTTAGTGTGTGTGAATGTGCGAACATTATATGTGTGTATATTTTGTGTGTGAATGTGTGTGTAAGTGTATGATGTGTGTATGAATGTAAGTGTGTGTTGTGACTTATGTGTGTGTGAAAGTATGTGTGTGCATGTGTATATATGTATGTTTTGTGTATATTTGTGTGAATGTGATTGTGTAAGTTTGTATTATATGTATCAATCTATGTGTTGTGTGTGCTTTGTGTGTGAATTGAATATGTCTTTTGTGTGTATGTGAGTGTATATTTTGTATGTGTGTGAATATGTGTGTATGAATGCAGGTGTGCCTGTATGTGCATGTAGGTATGTTTTGTGTATGTGTGTGTCTAAATATATATGTGTGAATGTGTGTGTTTGTGAGCATGTTGTGTATGTTTTGTGTGGAATATGAATGTGTGTTTTGTGTGTATGTGAGTGTGTGAAAATGAGTGTATGCTGTGAGTGTAAGTGTTTGTGAGACTGTGTTGTGTGTGGATGTGAATGAGTGTTTTCTGTGCATGTGAGCATATGTATATGTGCGTGTGAGTGTGTGAATGTGTGTGAGTTTTGTGTGTGTGTTTGAGAGTGTTGTGCGTGTTTTGTGTGGATGTGAATGTGTTTTCTGTGTATGTGAATGTGTGTGTTGTGTGTGTCTTGTGTGTGAATGACTTGTGTGTGTGTTTGTGAGAGTGTGTTGTGTTGTGAGTGTGTTTTGTATGTGAATGTGTTTTCTGTGTATGTGAATGTGTGTATTGTGTGTGTTGTGTGTGAATGACTTGTGTGTGTGTGTTTGTGAGTGTGTTGTGAGTGTGTTTTGTATGTGAATGTGTTTTCTGTGTATGTGAGCGTGTGTGAATGTGAGTGTGTATGTTAAGAGTGTGTGTTCATTTTCCGCCGGCAGATTTTAAGTAAAATGCCTCTCTCTACGAACCTGCACCTTTAAATCGATTTCTCTCCCATTCTCCTCCTTGGGAAGGAGATGCGAAAGCAGCCAACACTTGTGTGAGAGAGAGAAAGATAGATCCAGAGAGGGGTAAGAGATAGGGAGTAGAGGGGGTGCAGGAGGTGGGCTGGGACACTGAGTGAGAGAGCTGGGCCAGGAGCGGAGGTTGGATGGTGTCGCTAATTGGCGTTTGACGATATGCGGTACTGGGTGAGTCACACTGGAGGTGGCTGGCTTAGCTCTCGCCGTATCTCCACGTTGCCTTTAATCGCTCCTAGTGGCTGCATTTATTTTATACCGGCGTCCATGAACAAGCTGTGGGACTAAACTGCAACACCAAATCCCCTCTCCCCCTCCCCCTTCCCCCTCCACCCTTCTCCAACAACAACCAAAAAAAAACAGATACCACAGACGGGGCCAAAGGAAGGATGTCTTATGCCTCCTTTCGAGGTAATTACCTTCATTTTATCTTACAATGTTGTGTTGTGTTGTGTCAGGGAAGATGTATTAAATCCCCGTATTATTCATATCCCTTTCTTCCCCTACCTTGGGTTGTGATGACTTTTGTAGTTTTAAATCAACGATCTATTTTTCTTTCCTTGACCAAGAACAATAATTCAATCCATGCCTGCAGATGGCCTGTTTTTTTCTAAATAAACCATTTGTTATTCCGTTTTTAAAAATTACAAGACAGCTCAGTTCTCAGCTCCTGGAAACAGCATGGATGTTATTCTGAAATTGTATAGCACTTTGGACTATGTGACTGTTCTAGGCGTTCACATGTCAATGGATAAATTACTCCCAAGCTTCTCATTTCAATGTTAAAGTGTTTTGTGTGTGGAGGAGGAGAGAGGCCGGGAAGGAGACGGTTGCTGCGTTTTCTTAATGATATAGCGTTTCAGCACCGGGGACAGTTCCCAACGTAAATGGCCTGCAAGGCGCACGCTAGCCGGGCTCTCTCTCACTAGGATCTTGGTCGCTGTGACCTGGACTCAAGGCTCGCCTATCCTTATTTTTTAGCTCAGGGTTGCAGTTTTTTTCCCTTCGTGTGCTTATATCTGAGGGCGCTAAGCTGCTATGGTTGTCAAGGCGCTGTTGTAAAGTTGTCCTGCTGTTTCATTATGTAATCCACAGGTCACTTCCATGCCACATTTGAGGCCCGGGCAGAGATGCGATAGGCCGAAGGGCCTCCTCTTCCTCCTCCTCTCCCTCCTCCTCCTTCTTGCGTTGTATGGTGACGATAACGCAAGGTGGTGAAAGGACTTTCAACTCTGATCCGCTTTGCATGTGCCTGTGTATTTGTGTGTGTGTGTGAGAGACAGAAAGAGAGAGAGAGAGAGAGAGAAGTGTGGTTTGGATTTGATGTAACTGTATGTGTGTCTGAGAGAGAGATAGACAAGGCAGTAGTATGGTTTGGATTTGATGTATGTGTATGTAAGAGAGGGAGCGAGACTACGCCGAAGTGTAGTTCGCATTTGATGTAGGTGTGTGTGTGAAAGAGATGGGGATTAACCAACAGTGTAGTTTGGAGTTGGTGTAAGTGTGTGTGTGTGAGAGACAGAGAGAGAGAGACGAGGAAAGAATATAGTTTGAGTTTGTTGCAAGTGTGTTTGCGAGAGAAAGAAGGCAACAGTTTAGTTTGGATTTGTTCTAAGTGTGTATGTGTGTGTGAGAGAGACTGACAAGGCAACATGACAGTTTGCATTTGATGTCAATGTATGTGTGTGTGTGTGTGAGAGAGAGAGAGAGAGACAAAGCAACTGTGTACTTTGGTCTGATTTAAGCGTGTGCATGGGGGATGGGAGAAAAAGAGGGACGAGACAACTGTGTAGTTTGGATTTGATTGCGTTCGTGTGTGTGTTTGTATGTGTGTATAAGAGAGAGAGAGACTAGGCAAAATTTAGTTTGGATTTGATGTTATTGTGTATGTAAATGTGTGTGTGAGAGATGAGCCAACAGTGTAATTTAGATGTGTGTGTGAAGTATATATGTGTGCACGTGTGTTTGTTGTGTGTGATTTGATGTAAGTATGTGAGTGTGAGAGAGAGAGATTCCAGTCAACAGTGTAGTTTGCATTTGTTCAGATTTGTATGTGTGTGAGAGAGAGAGAGAGAGAGAGAGAGAGAGAAGGCAACTGTATAGTTTGGATTTGATGTAACTGTGTGCATGTGAGAGAGAGACTAGGCCACAGTGTGTAAGTGTATATGTGTATAAGATAGAGAGACTAGACAAAATTGTACTTTGGATTTGATTTTATTGTGAGTGTAAATGTGTGAGAGAGAGACTAGTCAACAGTGTAGTTTGGATCTGATGTGTGTGTATGCGTGTGTGTGTGTGTGTGTGTGTGTGTGTGAGTGAGAAAGAGAGAGAGACTAGGCAAAATTTAATTGGATTTGATGTTATCCTATGTGTAAATGTTATAAGCAAGAGAGAGAGATAAGCCAATAATGTAGTTTGGATGTAAGAGTGTGTGAAGTATGTATGTGTGTATGTGTGCGTGTGTGTGTGAGAGAGAGAGAGTGTGTGTGAGAGACAGCGAGAGACTCTAGGCAACAGTATCATTTGTATTTGTTCAAATGTGTGTATGTGAGAGAGAAGGCAACAGTGTAGTTTGGATTTGATGTGCGTGTGTGCGCGCGTGGGTATGTGTGTGTGTATGTGTGTGTGTGTGTGAGAGAGAGAGAGAGAAAGAGAGAGAGAGATCAGATAACTGTGTAGTTTGGATTTGATGTAACTGTGTGCATGTGAGAGAGAGAGACTAGGCCACAGTGTAGTTTGGATTTGGTGTAAGTGTGTGTAAGAGAAAGAGACTAAACAAAATTGTACTTTGGATTTGATTTTATTGTAAGTATAAATCTGAGAGAGAGAGACACACACACACTAGTCAACAGTGTAGTTTGGATTTGATATGTGTGTGTGTGTGAGAGAGAGAGAGAAAGACTAGGATTTGACTTTATTATGTGTGTAAATGTGTGTAAGCGAGAGAGAGAGATGAACCAACAATGTAGTTTGAATTTAAGTGTGTGTGAAATATGTGTGTGTGTGTGTGAGAGAGAGAGAGAGACAAGGCAACAGTGTAGTTTGGATTTGATATAAGAAGATGTTTGTGAGTGAGAGACAGACACTAGGCAAAATTTAATTCGGATTTGATGTTGTGAGTGTAAATGTGTGTAAGTGAGAGAGAGATGAGCCAACAGTTTGGATGTAAGTGTGTGTGTGAAGTATGTATATGTGTGTGTGTGTGTGTGTGTGTGTGTCTGTAAGATGGGGACTAGGCAAAGTGTAGTTATGTTTGATGTAATTGTGTCTGTGTGTGTGAGAGAGACACACACTAAGCAACAGTGTAGTTTAGATTTGATGTAACTGTGCGTGTGTGAGAGATACTAGGCAACAATGTAATTTGCATTTGATGTAAGTGTCTGATTTTGTGTGTGTGTGTGAGAGAGTGAGAGAGAGAGACAAGGTTGCTGTCTACTTTGGATTTGATGTAAGTTTGTGTATGGGAGAGAGACTGGGCAACGCTGGTTTGGATTTTATGTAAATGTGTCTGTGTGAGAGAGAGAGTGGGAAACAGTGTCGTTTGGATTTGATGTAACTGTGTGTGAGAGAGGGTAGGAAACTGTGTAGGTTGGCTCTGATGTAACTGTGTGTGTGTGTGTGTGTGAGTGAGTTTGGTTTTGCTCTAAGTGTGTGCGATGAGAAAGAGAGAGAGAGAGACTAGGGAACAGGATAGTTTAGATTTGATATGTGTAAATGAGTGTGTGTGAGAGAGAGTGACTGGGCAGCAGGCGAGTTTGGATTTAATGTTAAATGTGTGAGTGCGTGCTCTCTCTCCCATGAATCCATTTGATTACTAGGCCCCTCCCCACTTTGAATTTGATCTGATTCCTGATTGCAATGAAATCGTGTTTCCGAGAAAGATTTTTGCATTGTGATCTCCCGCATTCAGCAGGGCAGGTAGCCACTGAGTGTAAAGTCAGATCAGGTGTAGGAGGCTATTGGTGGGAATCTGAGCTGAGGAGGAGGCGGGGGGGGTGGGGGGTGGAAATGTGTGACACCAGCTCCCAAAGATGTAAAACACCAGTGGATCTCACAGAACGAACTGGCACATTCATATTAGCAAATAGCATCTGTCTGACATTGGAGCAAGAGAGACAGAAACAGCATAAGAGTGGGAGAGACGCGGTGCAGTTGAACTGTTCGGAGAATTAACTTCTTAAAGAATAGTGAATTTGAACAAGCTAACTGCCTAATGTTTGTTGCTTTGTCTGAGATATTTGAAGAGAAGTGAGCGGGCTTGCCTGCTGCAGATAGATCTCCATGTTCACACAGAGACGCTGCAATTTCTCATACTCTGAGTTACAAAGTGGGAAAGGGACAGCGGGTAGGATATGTCTGATAGAGTGACTCGGGGTCCATTGCAACGCATTCGAGACCTTTTCACACGTGAGTGAACATTACTCCAGGAATTTACCCCAACGAATGTCAGCAGTGAATGGGAATCCGCTATAAAAATACAACATAATGGATACTCGTCGGGTGAGACTGGAATCTAATCAAGGGATTCGGATGGTTTATATATAGAATAATGGATAATTGAGAGTGGGTTACAGACCGGAATCTAATCGAGGGATTTAGATGTTTGATATCCAGAATAATGGATACCTGGGAGAGAATTACAGATTGGAATCTAATCGAGGGGTTTAGATAGTTTTTATATAGAATAGCGGATACCTAAGAGTGAGTTACAGACTGGGATCTAATCAAGGGATTCAGATGGTTTATATGTAGAATAATGGATATCTGGGAGTGAGTTACAGACTGGAATCTAATCGAGGGGTTCAGATGGTTTATATATAGAATAATGGATATCTGGGAGTGAGTTACAGACTGGAATCTAATCGAGGGGTTCAGATGGTTTATATATAGAATAATGGATACCTGGGAGTGATTACAGACTGGAATCTAATCGAGGGGTTCAGATGGTTTATATATAGAATAATGGATATCTGGGAGTGAGTTACAGACTGGAATCTAATCGAGGGGTTCAGATGGTTTATATATAGAATAATGGATATCTGGGAGTGAGTTACAGACTGGAATCTAATCGAGGGGTTCAGATGGTTTATATATAGAATAATGGATACCTGGGAGTGAGTTACAGACTGGAATCTAATCGAGGGGTTCAGATGGTTTATATATAGAATAATGGATATCTGGGAGTGAGTTACAGACTAGAATCTAATTGAGGGATTCAGATGGTTTATATATAGAATAATGGATATCTGGGAGTGAATTACAGACTGGAATCTAATCGAGGGGTTCAGATGGTTTATATATAGAATAATGGATATCTGGTAGTGAGTTACAGACTAGAATCTAATTGAGGGATTCAGATGGTTTATATATAGAATAATGGATATCTGGGAGTGAGTTACAGACTGGAATCTAATTGAGGGGTTCAGATGGTTATATATAGAATAATGGATACCTGGGAGTGAGTTACAGACTGGGATCTAATCGAGGGGTTCAGATGGTTTATATATAGAATAATGGATATCTGGTAGTGAGTTACAGACTAGAATCTAATTGAGGGATTCAGATGGTTTATATATAGAATAATGAATATCTGGGAGTGAGTTACAGACTGGAATCTAATTGAGGGGTTCAGATGGTTTATATATAGAATAATGGATACCTGGGAGTGAGTTACAGACTGGGATCTAATCGAGGGGTTCAGATGGTTTATATATAGAATAATGGATACCTGGGAGTGAGTTACAGACTGGAATCTAATCGATGGGTTAATATGGTTTATATATAGAATAATGGATACCTGGGAGTGAATTACAGACTGGAATCTAATCGAGGGGTTCAGATGGTTTATATATAGAATAATGGATACCTGGGAGTGAGTTACAGACTGGGATCTAATCGAGGGGTTCAGATGGTTTATATATAGAATAATGGATACCTGGAGTGAGTTACAGACTGGGATCTAAACGATGGGTTAATATGGTTTATATATAGAATGGTAATACCTGAATGTGATGCTGTGTTTGCAATCTAATTGAAATGTTGAGATGGTTTATATAAAGAATAATGGATAAGAACATAAGAAATTGGAGCAGGAGTAGGCCATCGAGCTCTTTGAACCTGCCCCGCCATTCAATAAGATTATGGCTGATCTGAAGTGGATCAGTTCCACTTTCTCGCTTTTTCCCCAGATACCTGGGAACAAATTACAGACTGGAATCTAATCGAGGGGTTCAGATGGTTTATATATAGAATAATGGATATCTGGGAGTGAGTTACAGACTGGAATCTAATCGAGGGATTCAGATGGTTTATATATAGAATAATGGATATCAGGGAGTGAGTTACAGACTGGAATCTAATCGAGGGGTTCAGATGGTTTATATATAGAATAATGGATATCTGGGAGTGAGTTACAGACTGGAATCTAATTGAGGGGTTCAGATGGTTTATATATAGAATAATGGATACCTGGGAATGAGTTACAGACTGGAATCTAATCGAGGGGTTCAGATGGTTTATATATAGAATAATGGATACCTGGGAGTGAGTTACAGATAGAATCTAATCGAAGGGTTCAGATAGTTTATATATAGAATATTGGATACCTGGGAATGATGCAGGCATTGATCGAGCTGTGAGGCTGTGTTACATAATAATACATGAATGCTAGGTTTTTAGTCCTTGAGTGGATTGCATTCTTTATGGACTGGCTAATGGTGTTGGTGAGGCAGTGCGGAATTAGTGAACTGATTGTGTTCCATGTGTCACCCATCAGTCTCTGTGAATGGTTGGATTGACAGCCAATGCCTAGTGTAAGTGTGTGCCACAAGTCTGACCTTGACACCGAAGGTTTATAGCAGGTTCACAGAGAGAAATCATGCCTGATTGATTCTTGGAATGAATACAGAGAGAATATTGTCTATGAGTTGTTTGGAGAACTTGTTCACTGAAAACCCATTTACACCATTTTAACACATATATATTTATTTCTAATTTAAAAATCTTCCTCTTTTACTCCTCGGGCCAATCATTTTCCTTCTCATTTTTCACTGTTTGTGCAATTGCTTTTTCTGAAATAGTCCAGTGGTGCATTGGTTAAGTTTACCTAAAAATACTCTCCTTTCTCCTAACCATTATAAAAATTCTTCCTGTGATTCCTGTGTTTTTTTTTGCATCTGTCGCAGACAGTAAAAATGAATATTGATTGATACATGGGGGTGTCATTGTGGCACAGTGATTAGCACTACTGCCTCACAGCACCAGGGACCATGGTTCAATTTTGGGTTTGGCTCACTGTCTGTGTGGAGTTTGCACATTCTCCCCATGTCTGTGTGGGTTTCCTCCAGGTACTCTGGTTTCTGCCCACAGTCCAAAAGACATGTTGGTCAGCTACATTGACCATACTAAATTCTCCCTTGGTGTACCTGAACACGTGCTGGAGTGTGGCGACTAGGGGATTTTCACAGTAACTTCATTGCAGTGTTAATGTAAGCCTACTTCTGACACTAATAAAAATAATAATAAAAATTCTTGTGTGAATATGCAGCATCACTGATGCACTCAAGTGTGTGCATATGTTTTCGTTGTGCGCGTGTGGGCACTTGTGTGTATGTGTATATGCTAGTGTGAGTGTGTATGTTTGTGTATCTATATATATATCAGATACATTAAGAATAAATATATTGATGTAAATAACTCTGCAGTTTTATGTTGTGTTGTAGTGTGTGGGTGTATGCATGTTTAAGTGTGCATGTTTGTGTGTGTATGTGTTAGTATGTGTGTTTGAGTTTGTATGTGTGTGTGCATGTTTGTGTATATGTGTTAGTATGTGTGTTTGAGTCTATGTGGGTGTGTGTGCATTTTTGTGTGTCTGAATGTGTGAGTGTGCATGTTTCTGTGTGGTGTGGTTATGAGTATGTGTGTGAATGTGCATGTTTGTTTGTGTGTGAATGTGTATTTGAGTGTGTGTGTGTGTGTGCTTGTGCGTGCGAGTGTGTGTGTATATTTGAGTGCATGTGAGTGTGTGTGTGAGTGCATGTGGTGTGCGTGCGTGAATGTGTGTGTGTGTGTGTTTGAGTTCGTGAATGTCAACGTGTGTGTTCGTGTGTGTGTGTGTGTGCGTGAATGTGAGTGCATGTGTTTGAGTGTGTGTGCGTGAGTGAGTGTGTGTGTGAGTGTGCATGTGTGAGTGTATAAGTATGTGTGTGTGTTTGAGTCTATATTGATATTAATAACTCTACAGTTTTGTTTGTGATGTGCCCAGGACCTACTGTGACATACAGTTTGAGAGGCCACTGTTTCATTGATAATTAGATAAACTGCTTTTCACTGTGGGTGGCTTGGTGCCCCATTCAAATTTCACTCCACAATTGGGTGCGTGTTTTATTTCTTCACATAACGAGGCTGACTCTCGTGGGGTGCAAGACAGCAGTTTTAAATGAATCTATGTCAGACCAGTAGCTGCGTTCCATTCTGAAAGGTTGGCTCATTATCAGAATGATGCAGAGTTCTGGGTAATGTTTTAGCCGAATTCAATAAGGATGCCTAACGTTAGGAGTGCTGTAGCTGGAAATATTAAAGATACCTCAGCTGATAAAGTAAAACGGCAAATAAAAAGGAGGTACAGCAATTCTTAGAACTTGAAAGAAAGGAGGAAATATGACTTTTTGAATGCAGCACCTTTTTAAATCTCCAAATATCCTGAATCACCTTATATCCACTTTTCAATAGGTCTGACTTGATTTCATAGAATTTTACAGTGCAGAAGCAGGCCATTCGGCCCATTGAGTCTGCACTAACAATAATCCCACCCAGGTCCCATCTTCAAAACACCATGTATTTACCCTGCTAGTCCCCCTCCCCCCCAGAGGGAATTTAGCATGGCCAATCCACCTAACCTGCACAGCTTTGGACTGTGTCAGGAAACTGGAATACTCAGAGGAAACCCATGCAGACGCAGGGAGAATGTGCAACCTCCACACTGGGAATCAAACCCAAGTCCCTTGGCGCTGTGATGCAGCAGTGCTAACCATTGTGCCACCCCACAGTTTGATTTATTATTGTCACTTTTTTTGGGAAATAAGGGAAAATATTGTTGCGTGTCAATAATTAAACAGTTAAAGTGGGAAACATGTTCACATCAAAGTTACCTTATTGAGAGGAATTTAGATTTGATTTGATTTATTATGTCACATGCATTAGTATATAGTGAAAAGTATTGTTTTTTGTTCACTGTACAGACAAAGCATATAGAGTGGCATGATGCCGCAGTGGTTAGCACTACTGCCTCACAGCACCAGAGAACCGAGTTCAACTCCGGTCCTGGGTCACTGTCTGTACGGAGTTCATATGTTCTCCCCCATGTCTGCGTAGGTTTCCATTGGGTGCTGTGGTCCAAAGATGCGCAGATTAGGTTGATTGGCCATGCTAAATTAAACCTAGTGTCAGGAGTTTAGCAGGGTAAATGTGTGGTTACGGAAATAGGGACTGGGTGGGATTGTGGTTGCTGCAGTTTAGATGGGCCGAATAGCCTCTTTCTGCACTGTAGGGATTCTGTTTTATGTCTATGTTCATTGAATACATCGGGGAGAAGGAAACGAGAACTTGCAGAATGTAGTGTTACAGTCATAGCTCGGGTGAGGAGAAAGATCAACTTAAGTGCGAGATAGGTCCATTCAAAAGTCTGACAGGCAGGGAAGAAGCTGTTCTTGAGTCGGTTGGTACGTGACTTCAGACTTTTGTATCTTTTCCCCGATAGAGGAAGGTGGAAGAGAGAATGTCTGGTGTGCTGGGGTCTTTGGTTATGCTGGCTGCTTTCCCAAGGCAGCGGGAAATGTAGATGGAGTCAACGCAGAGGCTGGTTTATGTGATGGACTGGGCTACGTTTACAACCTTTTGTAGTTCCTTGTGGTCTTGGGCAGGGCAGGTGCTGTACCAAGTTGCTATACAACTAAAAAGGATGCTTCCTATGATGCGTCTGTAAAAAAGTTAGTGAGAGTCGTAGTGGATGTGCCAAATTTTCTTAACCTCCTGAGAACGTGGAAGCGCTGGTGAGACTTTCTTAACTGGCAGTTAAAAGAGTCTTTGGACTTGCGACACAATCTAGTTCCTGAAAACCATGTTTTAAGTCAAAATGTCGTAAATCGGAACCAATTTTCCCAACGATGTTGTAAAATGGCAGAGGATTTGAGAGTGGGTGGGATGGGGACGATGGAGGAGGAGGTGGCTATGTGGTGGTGGGTGGGGGTGGGAGGGGAGCTGGCTTCCTGAACCAAGATCCGACATTCTATTTTCGCCAAAAGAATCCAGAATTCTCTTGTGCAGTTAATTATAAAAAAAGGTAATGGAGCAATAAGTCAATATTAATCAAATCTAAGTTTTCAGAAAATGTTTGGAAATGCAAAGGTTCACTTAGTAAAAGTAGATGGGAATGGCAGCTGAGTGTCTTGAGTTGTGGGGGGTGGGGTGACCACAGCACTCGATGCTCACCTTCGAACCTGTTCGTTAGTGTGGCCTTGTCACATCATAACCAGTGTCGCAAAGTTGAAACGGGGGCTTGAATTTTTGACCATTCCCAGAAGTTGGAGTACATAAAATGGGAAAGCCCAGAGCGGATGGGTGGGCTGGAGCGAGGGAATGGATGGGGAGGGGAAGGGAGGTAAAGGAAGTGTAAGGAGACCAGATGGGGGAAAGTTAGTCATGCATTGCCATCATGTCCTGTAATGCCCCTATCAGGTGAAGAACTCCTGGAAGTGTCATCACTCTAATATAAAAACGTGGCCAACTTGGACACAGCAAACTTCTACGAACAAGAATGTGATAATGAACAGATCTGTCTCATTGGTCAATGTGCCAAAGTTAATTTGCCTGCTCCATTCAGTCGAGCCTTCTATGTTCACCTCAGACCGTAGATGAGATCATCATTTAGGCCTCATTTGTAAAATCTTGGTTAGGCTGCAGGTGGAGTATTGCATGCAGTTCTGCAGTACGCAGTTCATGTCACAATGCCAGAAGGATGTGGAAGCTTTGGAAAGAGTGCAAAATACATTCACAAAGATGTTCTTTGAAAGCAATCCCTCCAATAGTGCTGCATTAATTTGCAACTGCACTGTGGACTTAAATTTCCTGACCCCTAACCTTTGAACCCTCAGGATGACCCTGCTGCTAACTGAGCCTGGCTGTCCAACAACGAATATTGCCCTAGGATCAACAGATGGGTGAAGGAGGTGGTGGCGTCGTGATATTGTCACTGGATGAGTAATCCAGAGTCCCAGAGCAAGATCTGGGGACCTGGGTCGAATCCCACTATGTTAAATGATGAAATTTGAATTCAATATTTTAAAAAATCTGGAATTAAAAGTCTAAATCGATTTGTCAATTGTCGGGAAAACCCATCTGGTTCACTAATGTCCTTTAGGGAAGGAAATCTGCCATCCTTATCTATCCTGGCCTACATGTGACTCCAGAGCCACAGCAATATGGTTGACTGTTATATACCCTCTGAAATGGCCTAGCCACCCACTCAGTTCAAGGACAATTTGGGATGGGTAATAAATGCTGGCCCAATCAGCGATACCCATGTCCCATGAATGAACAAATTAAAAAAAGTCAAAATCACTCATTGCATCATAGAATCCCTTCAGTGCAGAAGGATGCCATTTGGCCCATTGAGTCTGCACTGACCCATAATCCCATTCAAGGCCTATTCCTGGGAGTAACCCCACATGTTTATCCTGCTAATTCCCTTGACACTAGTTTCAATTTTGCATGGCCAATTAACCTAACTCGCACATCTTCAGAATGTGAGAGCATCCAGAAGAAACCCATGCAGACACGGGGAAAATGTGCAAACTCCACACAGACAGTGACCCAAGGCCGGAATTGAATCCGAGTCCCTAGCGTTGTGAGGCAGCAGTGCTAACCACTGTGCCACCGTGTCCTCACAATTGAGCACCATATTTAGACTGGTACCTTAATCCACAATGGGGTTACAGCCTGTGATGATATGCTTCCTTTAAGAAATGTATGTTTAAAATTCAGGGGTATGTTTAAAATTCAGCTTTTTCTACAAGGTGCCAGTTTGCCTGAAAAAGAAACTTACAATTCCATGTAGAAAGTGCAATAATTAATAACTAATTTTTAGCAAGGAGTGTCTTTGTTTAATAGGAATTAATGCATTTCTCTTTACTTAGGGTTCCCTTAGGTTCAGAGTAGATTAGACTGATTGAGAAGAAATAGAGTCATGTGATTAATGGAAGGAGCTCGGTTTGCAGGGAATTCACACAGTTCTTTTTATTTAAAAAAAAATCAGTTTATTTTGAAACAATCTTTCTCCTAAGGTAGGAGAGTGTAAGTTTAAGATAGGACATAAGTTTAAGGTGAGAGGGGAGAGACACAAAAGTGTCCAGAGGGACAATTTTTTTCACACAGAGGGTGGTGAGTGTCTGGAACAAGCTGTCAGAGGTCGTAGTAGAGGCGGGTACGGTTTTATCTTTTAAAAAGTATTTAGATAGTTACATAGGTATGATGGATATAGAGTGATATGGGCCAAATGCAATTGGGATTAGTTAGGGTTTTTTAAAAAAAGGGTAGCATGGACAAAGTGGGCTGAAGGGTTGGTTTCCATGCTGTAAACCTCTATAACTCTGAGTTGCTGCCTGATTTTAAAAGAAGCAAGATCTTTCGCTCTGTTTCTCTCTCTCTCTCTCCAGAAGTGCACTGAGAACTCTATGACTGGCAATCTGAATATAAGCACGTAATCCTGTGTGTTGCTAACAAATTTTGATGAGGGGTTTTCAGTCTGTAAGAGGAGCTTAATTGGAACTCAAAAGCACAGGTTAGCCATTGAGAACTGTATCTTGTCATGTTTAAATATTGTTCAACTGTTAAATGTTAAGCTGATTCATTTGTTGTAGCTAAACTGTGTTGTTAAGTAGTTTCTTTTGATACAAGCCTCCCAGTTTGTCAGTAGAATCTTACTTGGCATGAAAGACCTTATCCTTACACTAATGCCAAAATAGCAAATAGTTGGGGTCTTGTCTGACTTCATAACACACCATGGGATATCTGATCCATACTCTAAAATATGGTTAACCTACTGGTTTATTAATTCAGAGGCCTGGATTATAAAGTCCATCATCGCTGTTGAATAATTTTAATTGTATTTTGCAGCAATTATTGTGGCCTTACCTGGACGCATGTGTATAGTTGTGGTTTCCCTACTTAAGGAAAGATATCATTGCCTTAAGAAGTTTTCTACAAAAGATCTCAGGTCTGGTGATCCTATGATGAAACGGATGCTCTAATGAGGAGAATTTAAATAGAATGGGCGAATATGTTGCGGAAAACAAAGATTTGCTGGTGCAAGATGGGGCTTTGACCATTGTGTGCTGAGATGAAATGACACTTCTTCACTCAAAGGTTAGTGAGTAAAGGCTCTCTGAATGCTCAGTCACTTCAGGAGTAAGTTAGCTATTGGGGCAAAACGGGAAAGCAGAAGAGAAAGAGAAAATTATCCTGAAAAAATACATTTCCTGAGACTTCTGGAATACCTAAAATGCAGAAGGAGGCCACTTGGCTCATCAAGACAGCAGCTATAATAATCCCACCCAGGCTTTATCCCTGTGACCCCACATAATTACCTTATTAATCCTCTGACATTAAGAAGCAATTTAGCATAGCCAGTCAACCTAACCTGCACATTCTTGGACTGCCCCAAGGGAGTCGAAGCCTTTCTTCTTGTACTGCCAATTGGTTGACAAGTTGATCCCACTTGGTTGAGGTGTTCCTTAGGAAGATGCACCAGTCAATGGTGACTGACAGCCAACTGCCAAACATTGTGTGAAAACTTAAAACAGGCGGCTGGTCTGTGATTGATCAAGGCATTGCCCTGAGGAATTAATTTGTTTAGCTGAAACAGGTGCAATGTGTCTACCTGTTCTTTCTGTCAGCAAAAAACAGAGCCCTGCGTATTAATATGTGTAACTTCCAGTACATAAAAATGTACCACACTGAGACCCCAAATGACAATCTTAGAATGGTTATCAGCAGAATGTTTAGCATACCGACGATTACTTAGCAAATATTGTCCGATCGTAGAATCACATCCTATGTTGGATTCTGTGCTTTTTGTTTTGCAAGCAGAAGCTGGTTGTGTATGGTCTTATCTTATCGGTCATGAATAGCAGAAAAGAACATGTTGTTTGATGTGACCCACTTGCTAACCAGTCAGCACTCTCTTCTCGTATAGTATGAAGTTGTTGTTTCCCCTGACATTGATATTCTAGCCATTGACCTAATGAATGCAGGATGAGAAGCTTTGACAACATATGCTTTTATAGCGACTATAGAAATTCTTATTTTGTGGCAGTGTAGGTACCTGTATTTTCTTTTTATTTATTCATAGATCATGGGTGTCACTGACAGGCCAGCATTTATTGTCCATCCCTGGTCTGATGTACTCCTGTTCCTATTCTTTTTGATCCTACGTACAGTTGCAGTCAGCATTGGGCTGGGCATGCTATGGACAACTAATCTGATACCATTTAGTTTCTAAAGCCACCGAGTCTAATTTCTACCCACTTGAGGAACATTCTACAGCCACCAGTAAAACTGCCAAATGCCATCTTCACCTTAGCTCTGGTTTTGGTTGCCATCACTGTGCATCCCCTGTGGGTAGTGCTTCAATCCTGAGAGAGACCAATCGGAGGGCTGCCTTTTCATTTTGAGAAAACAAGATTTGTTCTCATTTAAAATTTTCTTTGAACATGTTTAGGGTTGAGAATATTGGGATTGAGCAGGTGCTGGCATAAGATCATAAGATAGAGGAATACAATCAGGCCATTCGGCCCATCGAGTCTGCTCTGCCATTCAATCATGGCTATTTTTCTCATCCCCATTCTCCTGCTCTTTCCCCATAACCCCTGATTCCCTTATTAATCAGCAACCTATCTATCTCTGTCTGAAAGACACTCAATGATCTGGCCTTCACAGCCTTCTGCAGCAAAGAGTTTCACAGATTCACCACTCTCTGGCTGAAGAAATTCCTCCTCATCTCTGTTTTAAAGGATCATACCTTTAGCCTGAAGTTGTGCCCTCTAGTTCTAGCCTCTTCCACTAGAAGAAACATTCTCTCCATGTCCACTCTATCCAGCCTTGCAGTGTCCTGTGAGTTTCAATAAGATCCCTCCTCATCCTTGTAAATTCCACCAAGTACAGACCCAGACTCCTCAATCATTCCTCATACAACAAGCTCTTTATTCCAGAGATCATTCTTGTAAACCTCCTCTGGACCCTTTCCAAGACCAGCACATCTTTCCTTATAGAAAATAAATCATAAAAACCCTACAATGCAGAAGGAGGCCATTTGGCTATTCGAGTCTGCACCGATCATAAACCCATCCAGGCCCTACTCCCATATCTCTACACATTTACCTGCTAATCCCTCTAATCTATGCATCTCACGACTCTAAGGGGCAATTTTTAGCATGGCCAATCAACCTTACCTGCACATCGTTGCACATCGTTGCACAGAATTGCTCACAATACTGCAATGAGGTTTGACCAGAGACTTATGCAGCCTCAGAAATACATCCCTGCTCTTGTATTCTAGCCCTCTCGACATGAATGCTAACATTGCATTTGCCTTCTGACTGAACTTGCACGTTAACCTTAAGAGAATCTTGAACAAGATTCCCAAGTCTCTTTGTCTTCTGATTTTCTAAGCGTACCAAAGTGCATTACCAAGTGAAAAGTTCCTATCAAAGTGCAAAATCTCACACTTTACCACGTTGTATTCCATCTGCCATTTCTTTGCCACCCCCCTCACCATGCTCCCAACCTATCCCACTTTGTCAACACTACCTGTCCCTCTTCATATCTTTGTATCATCTGCAAATTTAGCAACTATGCCCTCAGTTTCACCTTCCACATCATTAATGTATATAGTGAAAAGTTGTGGTCCATCACTGACCCCTGTGGAATACTACTAGTCATTCTTTGCCATCCTGAAAATAGAATCATGGAGTTATTGAGGCCCAACTTGTCCATGCTGCCCGTTTTTTTAAACCCATAAACTAGTCCCAATTGCCCATGTTTGGCTCATATCCCTCTATATCCATCTTATCTATGTAAATGTCTAAATGCTTTTGAAAAGACAAAATTGTACCCACTTCTACTATTGCTTTTGGCAGCTTGTTCCACACACTCACCACCCTCTGTGTGAAAAGATTGCCCCTCTGGACCCTTTTGTATCTCTCCCCTCTCACCTTAAACCTATGCCCTCTAATTTTAGACTCCCCTACCTTTGGGAAAAGTTTCTGGGCTTGTCTGGATTTGAACCCGAGAGATCTTGCATATTAATGCTGTTGCCCTAAGCAAGAACTGTACCCCCAGACCAACGAGCCATCCGCTTATATCTAGGGGTATAATAACCCCTTATTCCCACTCTCTGCCTTCCGCCAGTCAGCTAATCTTCTACCCATGTCAGTACCTTGCTTCGAATGCCATGGACCCTTAACTTATTTCGCAGCCTCCTGTGAGGCACCTTGTCAAAGGAGTGGATGGGGTAGATGATTTGACCAGATGGAGATGGGAGGCCGGGTCAAATTGGGAAAGTGGTCCAACGAGAGCTGGCAAGCTCTTTCCATTTTGTTCTGAGGTTTTCACAAGTTTGGGACAGAGTTTTTCCCCTGGTAATTCATGGCTGGCCATGTATTTTTCATTCTCCTTTGGAACTGATTCCCGTCTATTGTTAATTCTCTTTGCTTTTCCATCAGTTGATTATAAAGTTAATCCGAACACCATGCATTATTGAAACGAATGACTGCTGCCTTTAAAAAATGCATGGCTTTGCGTAAGTGGGAAGTCCTCCATGGATCCCAAAAGTCAGCCTCTCTTTTTTTAATCTTCCATTCATTAATAGCACATCAGACCTGCCAGCAAGGCAGGAATTTGTTGCCAATTCTTAATTGCCCTTGGAAAGCTGGCAATGAATTGTCCCATTAAATCACCCTCTGTCTATGAGATATGCACATTTAGGGATGGAAACCTATCTGATTCCTTACCCGTGGGTCCTGGAAGTGAATCCCAAGATATTAGGAAGCCAGACTAGATCCCGACAATTTTTCTATTCGAGCATAAATGTGAGGAAAGAATACGTCCTTCCAGGAATGCTTCCACCGACAAGTTAGGGATCTTTTATAGTAATACAAAATAACTGTGTTAGAGCTAAACTGTATTTAATAACACAGTTTAGCTCTAACAAATGAAGCATCTTAACTATTAATAGTTGAACAGTATTTAAAAATGGAAATTCCAAATGAGTAACGTTTCTCTTACCGACTTACAACATCACTTTAAATACCGTTAGCAAACATAATACTTACAATAATATGTAGTTTCAAAGAGAAAATGAGTTTCAGCAGGAAACATCTGTCTTCAAGCAATTTCTAATCAGAACTCCAAAGCTATTTTTTCCCCTTCTATTGGCTCAGTTCTTCTCTTTAGTCATATCATCATATAACCTGTTGAACCAAACCCCACCAACCATCTTTTAATTGAAACCTTGGGAAATCTCCATCTACAAACAAAAATCCCAAAGCTCTATCCTAAATAAATACGACATTGTTAAAATGAGTAATTATCCTGCTCATCTGGTATCTGAGTGAAACATTTTCCAGACATACCAACCAACTATAGCAAAAGACTGACAGTCCCTTAAACATAAAATCCATATCTATAGCAATAACACACACCACAGTCCAGTGAGGATGAAGGAAAGACATGGTCTTTATTCATTCACGGGATGTGGGCATTCTGAATCACTGCTTGAACTAAATGTCTCACAAGGTCACTTCAAAGGATGTTATTGTGAGCCTGGAGTCACCTCCAGGGCTGTCTGGGTAAGGACGGCAGATTTCCTCCCCTAATTAGCACCAGTGAACCAAATGAGTTTTTATAATGATGGTTTCATGGTCATTGTTAGACTTTGTTTCATTCTGGATTTTTATCTCATGGTGGGATTCGAACCTGGCTTCTCGGGGCATTATCTTGCCCTCTGGATTACAAGTCCAGTGATGATACCACCACCTCATGTGTGCTCTCGACTTTGGAGGAAAGCTGGAAGGTATTGGTGTTACAATGCATCTGCTGCCCTAGTTCTGTAACATCATGGATTTGGAAGGTGCCATCAGAAGAAGCTCTAAGTTGCTGAGGCTCATCTTACGTACGGTTCTCAGTGGTGCTGCTGTAGCCCTTCCCACTGGTGGGGTAATCCAGGCCCACTCAAGTGTATGGAACAAATCACTGCGTTTTAACCCCGTCCCTCACCACAAAGGGGTAGAAAATTCTGTCCCGCGTTTTGATATTGGAGGATGTGTTGGTATTGATTTATTATTGTCACATGTATTGAGATACAGTGAAAAATATTGTTTCTTGTGCGTTGTGTAGAATAACATATTGTTCAGAGTGCATAGGAGAGAAAGAAACGAGAGGGTGCAGAATGTAATGTTACAGTCATAGCTAGGGGAAAGCCTCGCCCAATGGCCATATCCATTGTCCGGCCTCACCCGCTCCGATTCCATGGCGGGCGGATGGTAGCATTTTGGCTATAACACAATTTAATGTTAAGGTCCCTGTATTTGAGGAAAGATGTACTGGCATTGGAGGCAGTTCACAGGAGATTCATTAGATTAATTCCAGGGATGAAGGGTTTGTCATATGAAGAGAGATTGAAGAGTTTAGGTTTATATTCTCTAGAATTTAGAAGAATGAGGAGCAATCAAATTGAGGTATATAAGATGATAAAAGGTTGGGATAAAGTAGACATGGAGCGGATGCTTCCGCTGGTGGGGCATTCTAGGATGAGAGGTCACAGTCTTAGGATAAGTGGTAGCAAATTTAAAACAGAGTTGAGGAGAAACTACTTCTCCCAAAGGGTTGTGAATCTGTGGAATTCGCTATCCCAAAGTGCGGTGAGTGCTGGGACAGTGAGGAAATTTAAAGAGAAGTTAGCCAGATTTTGAATTGTTTATGGGTTTCAGGGTTATGGAGAGAAGGCAGGAAAATGGGAGTGAGGAGCATATCAACTATGATCGGAGTGGACTCGATGGGCTGAATGGCCTAATATTTCTCCTCTGTCTTATGAACTTATGAACATCAGAGAGAGTGACACAAACTCCAAAGCAGCTTAGCAATTGAAAATGCATCAAATTTACAATGTGTAGTGCATTCAGGTATCACCCATATTGTATATATAAACCTGGGAGTGATGTACAGACTGGAATCTAATCGAGGGATTCAGATGGTTTATATAGAGAATAATGGATGTCTCAGAGTGAGTTACAGACTGGAATCTAATCGAGGAGTTCAGATGGTTTATATAGAGAATAATGGATACCTGGGAGTGAGTTACAGACTGGAATCTAATCGAGGGGTTCAGATGGTTTATATAGAGAATAATGGATACCTGGGAGTGAGTTACAGACTGGAATCTAATCGAGGGGTTCAGATGGTTTATATATAGAATAATGGATATCTGGGAGTGAGTTACAGAGTGGAATTTAATCGAGGGGTTCAGATGGTTTATATAGAGAATAATGGATATCTGGGAGTGAGTTACAGACTGGAATCTAATCGAAGGGTTCAGATGGTTTATATATAGAATAATGGACACCTGGGAGTGAGTTACAGACTGGAATTTAATCGAGGGATTCAGATGGTTTATATATAGAATAATGGATACCTGGGAGTGAGTTACAGACTGGAATTTAATCGAGGGATTCAGATGGTTTATATATAGAATAATGGACACCTGGGAGTGAGTTACAGACTGGAATTTAATCGAGGGATTCAGATGGTTTATATAGAGAATAATGGATACCTGGGAGTGAGTTACAGACTGGAATCTAATCAAGGAGTTCAGATGGTTTATATGTAGAATGAGTTACAGAATCACTGGTCTAACTTGCCAATTGCAGCTCATCATAGAAGTATAGAATCCCGACAGTAGAGGAGGCCGTTCAGATCAATAGGTCTGTACTAACTCCCCAAAAAATTATTTTAGCAGGCCCAGAGCCACTCTATCCCTGTAACCCCATACATTTCCCGTAACGGATCCATCTAACCTAAGCATCTTTAGACACTTGGGTAGAATTTAACACAGCCAATGCACCTAACCTGCACATCTTTGGAGGAAGCTGATGAACGTGGAGGAAACCTCCCACAGGTACAGGACTGGTAGAATCCACACAGACAGTGACCCGAGGCTGGAATCAAATTTTGGCTCCTGGCGTTGTGAGGCAGCAGTGCGAACCACCGTGTCGCCCTCTGGTACCTTCCCTTATTCATTGCAGTTCCTCCCTCTGGCAGATGAGGTCACTCACGGAAGCTCTGGTACCTTAAATCTCATGTTTGACCTCTTTCTGGCAAATAAAACATGGCCGCCCCAGCTTATCAAAGTGCCTGTCCTGTTGTAAGTCTCCAGCCTCTGTGTCACTGTGCAGTGATGGGGATTGAACACGGCGCTGTAAGCATTGTCTAGTTCAGTGGGTTCGTGTTCCACTCTGAGACTGGAATGCCCAGTGCTCCTAATGTTAGGAATAAAAGGGTGGTTAGAGGAAAAATTGGACCTCTTCGAGACAGGGGAAGGGAACTGTGCTTAGAGCCCAAGGGAACGGGGGAGATCCTGAATGAATACTTTGCGTCGGTATTCACGAAGGAGAGGGGCTTGTTGACAGCTCCTGTCTCTGAGGGAGCTGTGGACCAGTTGAGGGAAATATCCATACTGAGGGAGGAAGTGTTAGAGCTTCTAGGTAGCATTAAAACTGATAAATCTCCGGGGCCTGATGGCATTTATCCCAGGCTGCTTAGGGAGGTGCGAGGTGAAATTGCTGGGCCTCTGACGTAAATCTTTGTCTCTTCTTTGGACACAGGTGAGGCCCCACAGGACTGGAGAATAGCTAATGTTGTACCGTTGTTTAAAAAGGGTAGTAGGGATAACCTTGGAAATTATAGGCTGGTGAGTTTGACGTTAGTGGCAGGGAAGATGTTGGAGGGGATTCTTAGAGATAGGATGTATAGGCACTTAGAGCATTGCGATCTGATTAGGGATACACAGCATGGATTTGTTAAGGGGAGGTCGTGCCTTCCGAATCTGGTAGAATTTTTTGAGGAGGTGACAAAAATGGTCGATGAAGGGCGAGCCATTGATGTCGTCTATATGGATTTCAGTAAGGCGTTTGACAAAGTCCCTCATGGGAGGTTAATTGAGAAGGTCAAGGCTCATAGAATACAAGGACAGGTAGCTAGATGGATAAGTAACTGGCTCAGTAATAGGAGACAGAGAGTAATAGTGGAAGGGTGTTTTTCTAGTTGGAAGTCGGTCACCAGTGGTGTGCCGCAGGGCTCGGTACTGGGACCTCTTCTATTTGTAATACATATAAATGACTTGGAAGGGGGAGTAAGTGGAGTGATCAGCAAGTTTGCAGATGATACAAAGATGGCTGGACTTGCGGATAGTGAGGAGCATTGTCAGGCGATACAGCAGGACATAGATAGGATGGTAGCTTCGGCAGACAGATGGCAGATGGAATTCAATCCTGATAAATGCAACGTAATGCATTTTGGGAGAAAGAATGTAGCGGGGAGGTATTTGAGAAAGGGTAGACCTATTAAGAATATAGAAACGCAGAGGGACCTGGGGGTGCAGGTGCACAAGTCTCTGAAGGTGGCAGAGCAGGTGGAGAAGGTTGTGAAGAAAGCATATGGTATGATAGCCTTTATAGGAAGGGGTATAGAGTACAAAAGCTGGCCTTTAATGTTGCAGTTGTATGAAACATTGGTCAGACCTCATTTGGAATACTGTGTCCAGTTCTGGTTGCCTTACTACCGGAAGGTCGTGGAGACTCTGGAGAGAGTGCAGAGGAGGTTTACCAGGATGCTGCCTGGTATGGAAGGTCTGAATTACGAGGAGAGGTTAGGCAAATTGGGACTGTTTTCCTTAGAAAGACGTAGACTCGGAGGAGATCTAATAGAGGTGTACAAGATTATGAGGGGTATAGATAGAGTAAACAGGGTTAGGCTTTTTCCTCGGATGGACTTGAATAGCACGAGGGGTCACGGGCTTAGGGTGAGGGGGGTAAGGTATAATTTGGATGCTACAGGGAGTTTTTTCACACAGAGGGTGGTGGGGGTATGGAATGCGCTGCCAAGTAAAGTGGTGGAAGCAGGCATTCTGGAGTTATTTAAGAAATACTTAAATGGGCACATGAACAGAATGGGAATGGAGAGATATAGAAAACTGATTTAAAATAGGGATCATATGTCTTGGGAGTTCCTGGGAAGTCAGTAAATAGATGATGATATTGATGTATTTACTTTTATCCTACAGGTGCTTTGGTCCACCTTGTTCTCTAACAAGGGGCATACACAAGATGGGTCGTGAGAGGGCTGCTCTTGGGTTTTTTTTCGAGTATCCTAGTGCTTCACGTCGTTAGTGTACGCTTGACCTGGTTCATTTGATGGGCAACACGACAGCTCAGTGACTATCGCTGTGCTGTGCAGATACATGGATTTGGGCCTGTGTCTGTGGGAGTTTGCGCATTCTCCCTGTGCTTGCGTGGGTTTTCTCCGGGTGCTCTGGTTTCCTCCCACATCCCAGAGGTGTGCTCTTAGGCTAACTGGCAAAACAAATTCTTCCTAAGTTGTCTCAAGTTTGGTTTTTAATCCATAGATCTATCGACAGGGATCACAGGTAGAGGTGGGAACATCGGGGTGGCGGCGCGGGTTCGTTGGGCCGAAGGGCCTGTTTCCCGTGCTGTTTTGTTCTTTGTACTCTGCTGTCATATCAACAGGGTGCCACATTGGGTTCCAATGGTGTTATTCGATGGTTATTCCTGATATTCTCTCTCACACTGCTACCACCTTCATCATAATCACCCTCACAAAGAACAGGAGTCTTCATCTCATTGATTTTCCTTGTTCCAAATGGTTACCTTATGTTTGTCACCATAACAACAGATCCTGCACTCAACGTGTAACAACTCTTTGTAGCATCTTCTTGATTTTTGGCTCGCAAGTCTAATTTTTTTATATTCTTCAGTACCTTTAAATTCAAAAGAAGAGAGGGCGAAATGGGGGTAAAAAGTGTGGCAATGTACTTGAAGAGATGGAAGTTTGAGGTGCGATGTGACTGGGACCATGTCTGAGCAGTGTCCTTCGGCACTGCCCCTTGGCACTTTAGGGGGATAATGCCAGGGGGTGGTGCCCAGGAACTGTCTGAGGACTCAGTGGCTATAGGGAAGCATAGTTTTTTTTTATTTATTTGTGGCATTATAGGCATCACTGACTGGCTCGCATTTATTACCCATCCCTTATTGCCACTTGAGAAGATGGTGGGGAGCTGTCTTCTTGAATCGCTGCAGTCCACTTTCTGTGGATTGACCCACAATGCCATTAGGGAGGGGATTCCAGGATTTTGACCCAGCGACTGCGAAGGAACAGCTTATATATTTCCAAATCAGGATGATGAATGGCTTGGAGAGGAATTTGCAGGTGATGGTGTTCCCATGTATCTGCTGCTCTTGTCCTTCCAGCTGGAAGTGGTCATAGGTTTGGAAGGTGGTATCTAAGGATCTTTGACTTTGGTTTTGATTTGATTTGATTTATTGTTGTCATATGTGTTAGTATACAGTGAAAAGTATTTTTTTGCATACTATATAAAGCATACCATTCATAGAGAAGGAAAGGACAAAGTGCAGAATGTAGCATAGGCAGTGATTCGAGCCAGGAGTCGAACCTGGGTCCCTGGCACTGTGAGGCAGCAGTGTTAAACACTGTGCCACCGTACCCATAGAGGAACAGGGAGATCTGGGCACCTGTCCACATATCCTTGAAGTAAATAGGAAAGGTATAGAAATTAATTAAAAAGGATTATGGAAGATTTTCCCTAATTTGATTTGATCTGATTTATTATTGTCACATGTATTAGTATACAGTGAAAAGTATTGTTTCTTGAGCCCTATATAGACAAAGCATACCGTTCATATAGAAGGAAAGGAGAGAGTGCAGAATGTCGTGTTACAGTCATAGCTAAGGTCTAGAGAAAGATCAACTTAATGCAAGGTAAGTCCTTTCAAAAGTAGACAGAGTCAATGGATGAGAAGCTGGTTTGTGTGATGGACTGCGCTTCATTCATGATTTTTTGTCGTTTCTTGTGATCTTGGGCAGAGCAGGAGCCATACCAAACTGTGATACAACCAGAAAGAATGCATTCTGTGTGCATCTGTAAAAGTTGGTGACAGTCATAGCGAACATGCCAGATTTCCTTTAATGAATTTCTGCAGTGCAGTTTCTAGATAGTACACATTGCTGCTACTGAGCGTTGGTGGTGAAGGGAGTGGATGTTTGTGGATGAGGTGCCAATCAAGCGGGCTGCTTTATTCTGGATGGTGTCGAGCTTCTTGAGTGTTGCTGGAGCTGCACCCATCCAGGCAAGTGGGGAGTATTCCATCACACTCCAGTCTTGTGCCTTGTGGATGGTGGACAGGCTTTGGGAGTCAATAGTGGTGTGGTTACTGGATTTGTAATCCAGAGACCCAGAGCAGGATCTGGGATCCGGGTCTGAATCCTATCATGGCAGATGATGGACTTAGAATTCACTAAAAATCTGGAATTAAGAATCTCATCATGGCCATGAAATCTTTGCTGATTGTCGTAAAAACTCAACTGGTTTTAGGAATGGAAATCTGCCGTCCTGGCTTATTGTGACTCCAGAGCCACAGCAATGTGATTGACTCTCAAGTGTCCTCTGAATGGCTGAGTGAGGCGCTCAGTTCAAGAGCAATTAGGGATGGGCAATAAATGCTGGCCCAGCCAGCGACACCCATATCCCAGGAGCAAGTAACAAAATAATTGTTGATGGGAGTTTCTGTTGGGCAGATCTATGGAGAGTAGGGATATGGTGGGGTGGTCAGGGGAAGGGTGGGGGGGGGTTTCCCTGTGGGAGCGGGGTGCCACACCTAAACTTTTGCTCCATTCAGGTCAATGGAAGAGGACTAAAGCGGAGAGAGGGTGGGGGGAGAATTTCCATCTCTCTTCTCGGTGGGAGGAAAAGCTAGTGTGGGGGAGAGGTGGAGGGTGGTGAGGAATTCCGCATTTGGATTGTCCTAGACAAAAATGTAATGGAGTTCCTGTGGAGAGAGTTCGGGAATCCCCGTTACTATACATTTAAATATCATTAGTAGGCTTCCCCATTGTCAAACAGGGAGGCAGCTAGGTGGCACAGTGGTTAACACTGCCGCCTCACAGCGCCAGAGACTCAGGGTTCAATTCCCATCTCAGGTCACTGTGCGTGTGGAGTCTGCACTATCTGCATGGGTTTCTCTGGTTTCCTCCCACAGTCCGAAAGTCGTACGAGTTAGGTAGATTGGCTACGTCGAATTGCCCCTTAGTGTTAGGTGGGATCAGCAGGGTAAATATATTCCTTGTGGGAATGGGGCCTGGGTAGGATTGTGGTTGGTGTAGACGGAAAGACCTCCTTCTGTACTGTAGGGATTCAAGGAAAGTTCTGGGGAGTCAGAGAAGTAGGCGGGAGGCTGGCAGAGGGAAGTGCCAGGGATAGGGAGGGGTGGGTGAGGGGCAGGGAAGGCAGTGGCTGGGGAAGTTCAGAGTTGGCCAGAGAGCTGGCTGGAGAGGAAGTGGGAGGTTGGGGGGTGTTTGGTAGGAAGAAATATAGTTTGTAGCACAATGCATAGGTGCACTTACTGTGCGCAGGGAGGTGTGGGGGGTGAATGTGGGGATGGGTGGCTGGTGGTGGCAAAAGTGAGGGCAGTAGTGCTGCAAGTGTAGGGTGGTGCAATTGGGGGCAGGGGGCAGAGGCTTGACGAGAAGCAATCCTCAGTGCAATGTGTGGGGAAGGAGGAGGAGATGAAGAAGGTGGAGGAGGAGACGGAGGAGGAGAGCACAGATCAGTACTGAAACAAGCAGGTCTATGCTTCCCCCCCGCCACCCCTCCTACCCAACCTCCCGTTCTCACACCTTTCTGCTTCATTGAGCTGATCTCCCCTCCCCCGAGGAACAAGTTGCAAAGGTATTTAGCACAACTATAAATGGAGTGAGTGGGGAAGGCCAGCACACTCTGTTTGCAGGCACTGACAGGAAGGAAAGTGTGCCAATGTGTCACGTGAAGAACACACACTGATTTCACAGCTCCTTCTGCCCCTTCTACACACTCTCCTCTCTCTCTCTCTCTCTTTATTCCTGCGGTTGCCGTGGCAATGCCACGTTCAATGGCAAACACATAGCACCCTGCTCCTGTATCACCATGCCATTCTCCCCGCTTCCTGAATGACAATTCTACAGCCAGGCTGCAGTGAAGCAGGCAGCATCCCACAGTATGGATAGCCAGTCTCAAAGAGAGGAGTGAGGAGGGAGAAATGGGGGAGGGGGGCTGTGAAATACAGACCTGGCACGGAGGGTGGTGGTGAGACTCTCTCTCCCCCACTCTCTCCCTCGCACTCCCACTCTCTTCCTTGCACTCCCACTCTCTCTCCCCGGCACTCCCTCTCTCCCCTGCACTCCCTCTCTCCCCCAGCACTCCCACTCTCTCCCCTGCACTCCCACTGTCTCTCCCACACTCCCACTCTCTTCCCCACCACTCCCCCTCCCCACTCTTTCCCCCGTACTCCCACTCTCTGCCCAGCACTCCTACTCCCTTCCCCACACTCCCACTCTGTCTCCCCGCACTCCCACTCTCTTCCCACACTCCCCTCTCCCCACACTCCCGCGCTCTCTCCCCCGTACTCCAACTCTGTGCCCAGCACTCTTACTCCTTCCCCACGCTCCCACTCTCTCGCACTCCCACTCTTCTCCTCTCTCCCCCGCACTCCCCTCTCTCTCTCCCCGCACTCCTACTCTCTCCCCCGCACTCCCACTCTCTCCCCCGCACTCCCACTCTCTTCCCGCACTCCTACTCTCTCCCCCGCACTCCCACTCTCCCCCGCACTCTCTTCCCCGCACTCCTACTCTCTCTCCCACTCTCCCCGCACTCCACTCTCTCCCCGCACTCTCTTCCACCGCACTCCCACTCTCTCCCCCGCACTCCCACTCTCTCCCCCGCACTCCCACTCTCTCCCCGCACTCCACTCTCTTCCCCGCACTCCTACTCTCTCCCCCACACTCCCACTCTCTTCCCCGCACTCCTCTCCCTTCCCACACTCCACTCTCTCCCCCGCATTCCCACTCTCTTCCCGCACTCCTACTCTCTCCCTGCACTCCCACTCTCTTCTTGCACTCCCACTGTCTCTCCCACACTCCCCACTCTCTCCCCTGCACTCCCACTCTCTCCCCCGCACTCCCACTCTCTTCCCCAGCCACTCTTCCCCGCACTCCCTCTCTCTCCCCTGCACTCCCACTCTCTCCCCCGCACTCCCACTCTCTCCCCTCCAGCCCACTCTCTCCCCGCACTCCCTCTCTCCCCCTCCACTCCTCGCCTCCCACTCCCACTGCACCCCACTCTCTCCCCTGCACTCCCACTCTCTCTCCCACTCTTCCCCGCACTCACTCCCTTCCCCGCACTCCCACTCTCTTCCCCGCACTCCATCTTCCCCTGCACTCCCACTCTTCCCTGCACTCCCACTCTCTACCCTGCACTTCCCACTCCCACACTCCCACTCTCTCCCCACACTCCCACTCTCTCCCCACACTCCTACTCTTTCTCCCCTGCACTCCCACTCTCCTCTTGCACTCCCCGCACTCCCACTCCCTTCCCCGCACTCCCACTCCCTTCCCCGCACTCCCACTCCCCTCTCTCTCCCCGCACTCCCACTCTCTCCCCCGCACTCCACTCCCTCTCCCTGCACTCCCACTCTCTACCTGCACTCCCACCACACTCCCCACTCACTCTCACCCCACACTCCTACTCTCTCCCCGCACTCCATCTCTCTCCTTGCACTCTTACTCTCTCTCCCATACTCCCACAGTCTTCCCAGCACCACTCTGTCTCCCCCGCACTCACTCTCTTTCTCCCACACTCCCACTCTCTCCCATGTCTCCTACTCTTTCCCTGCACTGCCACTCTCTCCCCTGCACTTCCATCCTTTCACACACGCTCCCACTCTCTCCCTCATACTCCCACTCTCTCCCCTGCACTCCCACTCTCTCCCCTGCACCACTCTCCCTCATACTCCCACTCTCTCCCCCGCACTCCCACTCTCTCTCCCCCGTACTCCCACTCTCTGCCCAGCACTCCTACTCCCTTCCCTGCACTCCCAGTCTGTCCCCGCACTCCTCTCTCCCCGCACTCCCACTCTCCCCCGCACCCCACTCTGCCAGCACCCACTCCCTCCCGCACTCTCTCCCCCCACACTCCTCTCTCTCCCCTGCACTCCCACTCTCTCCCCCGCACTCTCACTCTCTCCTTTGCACTCCCACTCTCTCTCCCACCCTCCCACAGTCTCCCCTGCACTCCCACTCTCTCCCCCGCACTCTCACTCTCTCCTTTGCACTCCCACTCTCTCTCCCACACTCCCACTCTCTCCCCCGCACTCCCACTCTCTCCCTGCACTCCCACTCTCTCCCTCCCCCAGCACTTCCACTCTCTCTCCCCAGCATACCCACTCTGTCTCCCCCGCACTCCTACTCTCTTCACCACACTCTACTCTCTCCCCCGCACTCCCACTCTCTCCTTTGCACTCCCACTCTCTCCCCCGCACTCCCACTCTCTCCTTGCACTCTACTCTCTCCCCGCACTCCCACTCTCTCCTTTGCACTCCACTCTCTCCCCCACACTCCCACTCTCTCCTTTGCACTCCCACTCTCTCCCCCACTCCCACATCTCCCCCGCACTCCACTCTCTCTCCCACTCCACTCTCTCCCACACTCCCACTCTCTCCTTTGCACTCCCACTCTCTTCCCACTCCCCAGTTCCCCTGCACTCCCCACTCTCTCCCCCGCACTCCCACTCTCTCCCCCGCACTTCCACTCTCTCCCCCTGCCCCAGCACTTCCACTCTCTCTCTCCCCAGCACACCCACTCTTTCTCCCACACACCCACTCTGTCTCCCCCGCACACCCACTCTGTCTCTCTGTCTCCCCCGCACTCCCACTCTCTCCCCCACACTCCCATCTCCCCCACTCCCACTCTCTCTCCCCTGCATCCCACTCTCTGCCCAGCACTCTCACTCTCTCTCCCCCGCACTCCCACTCTCTCCCCCGCACTCCCACTCTCTACCACTCTCTGCCCGCACTCCCACTCTCTCCCCTCCCCCAGCACTTCCACTCTCTCTCCCCAGCATACCCACTCTGTCTCCCCCGCACTCCCACTCTCTTTCCCACACTCCTACTCTCTCCTCTGCACTCCCACTCTCTCCTTTGCACTCCTACTCTCTCCCCCACACTCCCACTCTCTCCTTTGCACTCCCACTCTCTCCCCCACACTCCCACTCTCTCCTTTGCACTCCCACTCTCTCTCCACACTCCCACAGTCTCCCCTGCACTCCCACTCTCTCCCCCTCCCACTCTCTTCCCCACACTCCTACTCTCTCCCCCGCACTCCCACTCTCTCCTTTGCACTCCCATCTCTCTCCCACACTCTCACAGTCTCCCCTGCACTCCCACTCTCTCCCCCGCACTTGCACTCTCTCCCCTGCCCCAGCACTTCCACTCTCTCTCTCCCAGCACACCCACTCTGTCTCCCCGCACACCCACTCTGTCTCCCCGCACTCTCACTCTCTCTCCCCCACACTCCACTCTCTCTCCCCCACACTCCCCTCTCCCCCGCACTCCCACTCTCTCCCCTGCACTCGCACTCTCTGCCCAGCACTCTCACTCCCTTCCCCGCACTCCCACTCTCATCCCCCACACTCCCACTTCTTCCCACTAACCTGCTCTCTCTCTTCACACTCCCACTCTCTCCCTCTGCTCCCACTCTCTCTCCTGCACTCCCACACTCCCATTCTCTCCCCCCACACTTCCACTCTCTCCGCTGCACTCCCATCTGTCCCCCGCACTCCTACTCTCTTCCCCACACTCCCACTCCCTCTCTCGTACTCCCACTCTCCCCATTTTCTTCCCTGCACACTCTGTATTCTGTATCTAACCCTGTGCTGTACGTCTTCTGGGAGTGTTTAATGGGACAGTGTAGAGAGAATTTTATTCTGTATCTCACCTTGTGCTGTACCTGTCCTGCTAGTGTTTAATGGGACAGTGTAGAGGGAGCTTTACTCTATCTAACCCTGTGCTGTACCTGTCCTGGAAGTGTTTGATGGGGACAGTGTAGAGGGAATTTTATTCTCTAACTCATGTTGGTCTTGTATCTGGTGTTTGTGTTGAGAGTTGCAGTAGGGCTTGGGGCTGTGTTCAGTGATAGTAGGAGATTAATCTTTGCTGTGTAGAATTGCCTGGGTATTTATTCATGCTGTCATACTGCTGCGTTCTCTGTTGGTGTAATAGGGGTTCCCTCGAGGGTCCTGTCATCAATCCCGCTCTGTCAGTGTTACAGAGTTTCTGCAGGAATTCTCTGAGGAGATTACTGCCACTGTGCTTCCCACAGGCCAGGACGCTCTGAGCAAGTGTACTCTCTTAAATATGTCCTTGAGTGTTTTTTTCTCTTTTTTTTTCTTTTTTTCATTGTCAAATTATTGGAGCATAGAAATGTCACACTTTCCTCTGTTGAATCAGATAGTACACAATGGTTAGCACTGCGTCCTCACAGTGCCAGGGTTCAATTCCCACCTCAGGTCACTGTGTATGCGGAGTCTGCACATTCTCCCCGTGTCTGTGTGGATTTCCTCTAGGTACTCCTATTTCCTCACACAGTCCACAGATGTGCAAGTTACATGGCCATGCTAAATTGCCTATTAGTGTCCCAAAGATGCGTAGGTTAGGTAGATTAGCCAGGTTAAATTGCTTTTCATATCCAAAGATGTGTCAATTAGGTAGATTAATCATGGGATTTGTGTGGTGTTACGGAGATAGGGCAAGGGATGGGCCTGAGTAAAATGCTCTGTTGGAGAGTTGGTGCAGATGTGGTGGGCTGAATGGCCTCCTTCTGCGCTGTAGGGATTGTTTGATTTCTGGGATTCCACACCCATGGTCAGTTGCAGTCATTTCTCAGGTCAGGTGGACCACGTTCAGCAACATCTATTTTTATATTGCATTTACCACAGTAAAGTAACCAAAGGCGCTTCATGTTCATTGAGAATTGACTCTGGACTGCATCAGGAAATATTGAGCCAAGGACCCACAATCTTGACAAAGAAACTGCTTGCAGCATTGTTTTGTGGAGCTGCTGCTGGGGAAGTTAATGAAGAGAATTCCAGAGATCAGGGCAGAGAGAGAAAGAGAATCATCGAATCCCCACAGTGCAGAAGGAGGCCATTCCACCCATGGAGTCTGCACCGATCACAATCCCTAGGACTCAAGTCCTATCCCCGTAATCCCAGACATGTACCCTGCGAGAGCTCCTGGCATTATGGGGCAAGTTAACATGGCCAATCCACCTAACGCACACATCATTGGAGTGGGGAAGGAAACCAGACACCTAGAGGAAACCCACGCAGACACGGGGAGAATGTGTGTTCCTAATATTTTGTATGTTTTGCCTTAGCAGTCTCAACTATATTTATCCCCACACCATGGTGAGATCCAGCATTCTTGCAGATTGTGATCAAATTACTCTCTATCTTTATTTGTGTGGGAATGCAGGGGCAGGGGATGGTGTGATTCATTTGTTTAAATTTCTGTGCCC
Source organism: Sphyrna mokarran (assembly GCA_024679065.1). Classification (NCBI taxonomy): domain Eukaryota; kingdom Metazoa; phylum Chordata; class Chondrichthyes; order Carcharhiniformes; family Carcharhinidae; genus Sphyrna; species Sphyrna mokarran. The sequence continues at coordinate 105,863,648 of JAGIQG010000009.1, read as the reverse complement.
CAAGTGAACATGTAGCAACTGAAAAGAACTAAGGCAGGAGAGGCTATTATGCCGACTCTCATTTTGGCTTTGGGACGGCACAGTGGTACAGTGGGTTAAGCACTGCTGTCTCTCAACGCCAGGGATCCAGGTTCGATTCCTGGCTTGGGTCAGTGGAATCTGCACATTCTCCCCGTGTCTGCATGGGTTTCCTCCTGGTGCTCCAGTTTCCTCTCACAGTCTGAAAGATGTGTTGGTTAGGTGTATTGGCCATGGTAAATCCTCCCTCAGTGTACCTGAACAGGTGCCAGAGTGTGGCTACTGGAGGATTCTCATAGTAACATCATTGTGGTGTTAATATATGCCAATTTGTGACACTAATAAATAAACCTTAAAAACTTTAAACATCAATGGGCTCCTTAATGTGGTAAATCTTCAGCGTGATTGCCGACAGACACACTGTTGATTCTTATGTACACCAGTCGACAGTAATGCTGTGTGAGTGCGCACTGATGTTCGGACATTTGCCTGATGTCTTTTTACATATTCTCCAGGCCGGGCACACACCCACCTGAACAATATGAAATCCTGCTCACTGTTTCGGGAATGCTCCCCGCAGGTTATTAACAGAATCATCAAATTCCTACAGTGCAGAAAGAGTGGCCAGTCAGCGTATCGAGACTGCACTAACTCTCCAATAGAATATCCTACCCTGGCTGATCTCCCAACCTATCCCCACGTATTTACCCTGCTAATCCCCTAACCTCCACAGCTTGGGACACTAAGGGACAATTTAGCATGGCCAATCTACCTAACTAGCACGTCTTGGGACACTAAGAGACAATTTTGCATGGCCAAGTTATCTAATCTGCACATCTTTGGAGGAAACTGGAGCACCCAGAGGAAACCCACACAAACACAGGGAGAATGTGCAGACTCCGCACAGACAGTGACCCAAGCTGGGAATTGAACCCAGATCCCTGGCACTGTGAAGCAGCAGTGCTAACCAATGGGCTGCCATGCGGCTCTTTTGTTGTTGGTTTATTATAGTAATGGTGTTCCTGGCTTGTTGGGGCAAATGATGGAGAAGCAGACAAATGAGCTGGAGCCCTTTGTCTCTTCTATTTAGCTGGCGACAGGAGCGAATGGCTGTTAATGGAGCTGCTGGTCTGTGCAGTGTTGCGGCACTGACAGTTGACTTGTTGATTAGTGTTGTGTTATGGAGCATATCACTGCACTCTGATCTAAAACTAACTGCACTGGAGTTGCTCCAGAGACCATTTAGCCCTCTCCCCCACCCAAGACAACAGAGGCTGCTGCTGGCTGTCAGTCTGGGCTGAATGTGGCGCTCACCCCATCCCCTGTTCTCCCTCCCCCCCTTTCCTATCTCCTCAGCACCCATACAAGAGGTGAAATTTGGGTCTGAAAACTGGCAACATTTGGTGTCGAGCTCCAATATCTGTTCCCGGCTCCATTGACTCCTGGGACCTCACTGACTGATGGAATTTCGTCCTCCAGTGGCTCCCAGCTCCATCTGGGACGCAGAAATGTGAAAAGAATGGATGGCACGGTGCCTCACAGTGCCAGGAACCCGGGTTCGATTCCCGGCTTGGGTCACTGTCTGTGTAGAGTCTGCACATTCTCCCCATATCTGCATGGGTTTCCTTCGGGTGCTCCGATTTCCTCCCACAGTCCAAAAGATGTGCTGGTTAGGGTGAATTGGCCGTGCTAAATTCTCCCTCAGTGTACCCAAACGGGCACTGGAATGTAGCAACTAGGGGATTTTCACAGTAACTTCATTGCAGTGTTAACGTAAGCTTACTTCGACAATATAAGTAAACTTTAAACTTGTTTTCCAATCCCTCTAGGGCCTTGTATTCCTTCCTCATAGAATAGCTACAGGAGGCCATTTGGTCCATCTAGTCTGCATCGACAACAATCCCACTTAGGCCCTATCCCCATAGCCCCATGTATTTAGCCTGCTAATCCCCCTGACACTAAGGGGCAATTTAGCATGGCCAACCAACCTAACCCACACATCTTTGGAGTGTGGGAGGAAACTGGAACACCCGGAGAAAACCCACACAGACATGTGGGAGGACAAAAGAACACATGAACTAGGAGCAGAAATAGGCCATTTGGCCCCTTGAACCTGCTCCACCATTTAATATAATGATGGCTGATCTTTTTGTGGACTCAGCTCCACTTACACGCCTGCTCACCATACCCTTAATTCCTTTACTGTTCAAATATTTATCTACCCTTGCCTTAAAAGCATTCAATGAGACCTCAACTGCCTCACTGGGCAGGGAGTTTCACAGATTCACAACTCTTTGTGTGAAGAAATTCCTTCTCAACTCAGTCCTAAGTCTGCTTCCACATATTTTGAGGCTATGCTCCCTGGTTCCAGTTTCATCCACCAGTGGAAACAACTTCCCTGCTTCTATCTTATCTATTCCTTCATAATCTTGTGTTTCTATAAGATCTCCTCTCATTCTTCTGAATTCTAATGAGTAAAGCCACAGTCTACTCAGTCTTTCCTCATAAGCCAATCCCCTGAACTCTGGAATCAACTTAATGAATCTTCTCTGTACTCCCTCCAGTGCCAGTATATCCTTTCTCAAATAAGGAGATCAAAACTGTACACGGTACTTCAGGTCTGGCCTCACCAGCACCTTACACAGTTGCAATATAACCTTGCTGTTTTTAAACTCCATCCCTCTAGCAATGAAGGACAAAATTCCATTTGCCTTCTTAATTACCTGCTGCACCTGCAAACCAATCCTTGAGATTCCTGCACGAGGACACCCAGGCCCTTCTGCACTCAGCATGCTGCAATTTTTTACCATTTAAATAATAATCCATTTTGGTTATTCCTACCAAAATGGAAGACCTCACATTTACCAACATTGTACTCCATCTGCCAGACCCTCACCCATTCACTTAGACTATTTATATCCCTTTGCAGATTTTCAGTGTCCTCTGCAACCATCTTAGTATCATCTGTGAGTTTTGACACACTACACTTGGTCCCCAACTCCAAATCACCTATGTAAATTATAAACAATTGCAGTCCCAACACTGATCCCTGAGGCACATCACTGGTCACTGATTGCCAACCAGAAAACCCCCCATTCTTTGCTTTCTGTTAGTTAACCAATCCTCTATCCATGCTAATATTATCCGTAACACCATGCATCTTCATCTTACGTAGCAGTCTTTGGTGAGGCATCTTGTCAAATGCCTCCTGGAAATCCACATACTCCACATCCACAGGTTCCCCAGTGTTCACTGCACATGTAATGTTCTCAAAGAATTCCACCAAATTAGTCAATCATGACCTTCCCTTCATGAGAAAGTACAAACTCCACACTGACAGTCACCCTAAGGATGGAATTGAACCCAGGTCCCTGGTGCTGTGAGTCAGCAGTGCTAACCACAGTGCCCCCCCTCTCTGTAACCCACTGAGAAATCTGTATTGCTTGAACAATCTGCCTGTTGGTTGTCCCTAGAATTAATCCCTCCACCATGGCCAGGCCTCTGTTTGCCTAGGCCATCAGTTCTGGAGTTTCCTGTGTAATCACCCTCACACGCATCTCCTGCCCCATCGTCTACCACCCTTCCCTCTCTCTGACCTTTCTCTTTCCTCATCCTTCAAACTGACCTACCTCAAAGCTTTGCCTCTGCGTCTCCTTCTGAGGCTGGGTGTGAAACTTTACCTAAATTCCATCAAGGAGCAGGAAGAGGCCACTAGGGAAGTCATAGCCTAGTGATATTATCGCTGAACTATTAATCCAGGGGCTGATTTGATATTCTGGCACCTGGGTTTGAATCCCTCCATGATAGATGGTGGAGTTTGAATTCAATAAAAAATATCTGGAATTAAGAATCTACCGGTGACTATGAAACCATTGTCGATTATTGGAAAAGCCCATCTGGCTCATTAACGTCCTTTAGGGAAGGAAATCTGCTGTCCTTACCGGTCTGGCCTACATGTGATTCCAGAGCCACAGCAATGTGATTGACTTTCAACTGCCCTCCAGGGGTGACTAGAGATGGGTAGTAAATGCTAGGCAGTCAGTGATGCCCATGTCCCACGAATAAATGAAAAAACAATTTAGCCTCTTGCGTCTGCTCCACCATTTAGCAGGTTCAGAGCTGATCTGAGAGTAATCTCAAATTTGTAACCCTCTCACCCTTCCATAGCCTTTCCACCCCCCTCATCACTCAAGGATCTATCTAACTCCACCTCAGAAGTATTCAAAGACTTTGTTTCTGATGACTTTTTGACATTTGAGGGTAAGGACTTTGTGTCATGATGTCCCTGTGAAGTGGCTTGGAATGGTACATGATGTTAAGGAGCGAGGCGGTGGGAGACCATTGTATTGATCGAGTGTAACGCAATATGGAACAGGTAACCATGTTGCTGTTGGGGGCCAAATTTGAAGACTGCGGGTCTCCGTTGGAGACAGTGGGGAATTATCAATGCCCAGTTCTCTGACTAAGTCTAACCAGCCCCTTAAATACAGGTCCATTGAAAATACTGTTCCCTGCTCCACATGACTCATGGACATCTGAGTCACAGGCTAGGCTGACTGCACAGAAATGATCATGAGTCAAAGAATGTGCGGGAAACATGGAACTAGCTGTCATCAATGCAATAAAGTCATGGAGATGTGCAGCCCTTTGGACCAACTCCTCCAACGCTGACCAAGTTTCCTAACCTGATCTAATCCCATTTGCCCTGTGTTTGGCTCATATCCTTCTAAATCTCTCCTATCCATGTACTCTGTCCAAATTGTCTTTTAAATGTTGTAACTGTACCTGCCTTTACCACCTCTTCTGGCAGCTCATTCCATACATGCACTACCCTCTGTGTGAAGAAGTTGCTCCTTAGGTCCCTTTTAAATCTTTTCCTTCTCACCTTCAACCTATGACTTCTAGTTTTGGACTTCCCTGAGGAAAAGACCTGAGCTATTCTATAGCTCATGATTCTATAAACCTGTTATAAGGTCACCCCCTCATCCTTCTATGCTCCAGGGAAATAAAGAATGGTATAGCACAAGAACTGGCCCTTCAGCCCTCCAAACCTGCAATGATCGTGTTGCCCCATCTAGACCAACTGCTTGTATCTTTCTATTCCCTGTCTGTTCATGTACCTATTCAGATAAGTCTTAAATGTCGCTATTGCATCTGCCTCAACCACCTCACTTGGCAGTGCATTCCAGGCCCCCATTACCCACTGTGCAAAAAACTTCCCCTGCACATCTTCACTGAACCTTTCCCCCTTATCTTGAATTTGTACCCCCTTGTAATTCTCATTGCTGCCCTTTGAAAAAAAATTCCACTGTTCACCCTAACTATGCCCCTCACAATTATGTAAACTTCTATCAGGTTGTCCCTCAGCGTCCATGTTTCCAGGGAGAACAATCCCAGTTTATTCAATCCCTCTTCATGGCTAATACTCTCCATACCAGGCAAACATCCTGGTTTCTGTAGTCTCTCCAAAAAGTCCCAACTTATCCTAGGGGAAAATGATGGCCAAGTGGTATTATTGCTAGACTATTAATCTGAAAATTCTGCTAATATCTTGGGGTCTCGGGTTCGAATCTCACCACGACAACTAATGGAATTTGAATTCAATAAAAAAACTGGAATTAATAATCTACGGATGATAATGAAACAATTGTTGGAAAAACCCATCTGGTTAACTAATGTTCTTTAAGGAAGGAAATCTGCCAACCTGACCCAGTACGGCCTCATGTGACTCCAGAGCCACAGCAAATGACTCTCAAATGCCCTCAGGCAACTAGGGATGGGCAATAAATGTTGGCTAGCCAGTGACGCCCATGTCCCATGAATGAATTAAAAAAGTCTCTCCATATAATTCAAGCCTTCCAATCCCAGTAGCGTTCTTGCAAATTGTACACTTAATTACAACAGTATTAGGCAAGAACTGAAGAACGTGGATTGGGTGCAAATGTTGAGGGCAAATCAACATCTGGCATTCAGGACCAGCAACATCAGGGATTCAAGACCAGCACATTCCTATAAGGATGAAGCATAAGGCTGGCAAGTTTAGAGAACCTTGGATAATGAGAGATATTGTGAACCTGGTTAAAGAAAAAATGCAAGCATTTGTCAAGGCTAGGAAGCTGGAGTACACGAAGCAAGTGTGGAATACAGGGCAAGTAAAAATAAACCTAAACAAGGAGTAAGGAAGGCTAAAAGGGATCATAAAAATCATTGGCCAGCAGGATTAAGAAAAGTCTCAAGGCTTTTTATACATATATAAAGAGCAAGAGGGTAGCCAGGTAGAGGGTTGGCCCACTCAAGGACAGGGTAGGGAATCTATGCATGGAGCCAGAGGAAGTGGGCAAGGTATTAAATGAGTACTTTGTGTCACTATTCACCAAAGAGAAGGAGTTGGTGGATGATGAATCTGAGATTGTTTGAGTCATGTTGAGATCAAAAAAAGAGGAGGTATTGGGGTTCTTGAGAAACATTAAGGTAGACAAGTCCCCAGAGCCTGATGGGATATACCCCAGAATACTGAGAGAGGCAAGAGAGGAAATTGTTGAGACCTTAAGAAAAACCTTTGCATCCTTCCTGGCTACAGTCCCAGAAGAGAGAATAGCCAATGTTATTCCTTTGTTTAAGAAGGATAAAAGAATAATCCAAGTAATTATAGGCCAGTGAGCCTTACACCAGTGGTAGGGAAATTATTGGAGAAGATTCTTTGAGACAGGGTTTACTCCCACTTGGAAATAAGTGGATATATTAGTGAGAGACAACATGGTTTTTGAAGGGGAGGTCGTGTCTCATTAACTTGATTGAGTTTTTTGAGGAAGTAACAAAGATATTGATGAGGGTAGGGCAGTGGTTATTGTCTACGTGGACTTAAGTAAGGCCTTTGACAAGGTCCCTCATGGCAGACTGGCTCAGTCATAGAAGACAGAAGGTAGCAATGGAAGGGTGCATTTCTGAATGGAGGGCTGTGACAAGTGGCATTCTTCAGGAATCAAAGTTGGGACCTTTGTTGTTTGTAATATATATAAATGATTTGGGGGAAAATGTAACTAGATTGATTCGTAAGTTTGCGGATGACACAGGGATTGGTGGATTTGCAGATAGAGTTGAAGACCATCAGAGAATACAGCAGGATATAGATCAGTTGGAGGCTTGGGCAAAGAGGTGGTAGATGGAGTTTAATCCAGATAAATGTGAGGTAATGCATTTTGAAAGGTCTAATACAGATAGGAAATATACAGTAACTGGCAGGACTGTTCAGAGTATTAATAGGCAGAGGGATCTGAGTGTTTCGGTCCACAGGTCATTGAAAGTGGCAATACACGTGGAAAATGTAGTCAAGAAGGCATATGGCACGCTTACCTTCATTGGCTAGGGCACTGAGTTTAAAAATTGGCAAGTCATGCTGCAGCTTTATAGAACTTTAGTTAGACCGCGCTTGGAATATAATGTTCAATTCAGGTTCCCACACTACTAGAAAGATGTGGAAGCTTTGGAGAGAGTACAGAAAAGATGTACCAGATGTAAGCTTGGATAGAGGGCATTAGCTACATGAGAGGTTGGAGAAACTTCATTTGTTCTCACTGGAGCGACGGAGATTGTTGGGCAACCTGATAGAAGTCTACAAGATTATGAGAGGTATGGACAAAGTTGATACTCAGAAGCTTTTTCCCAGGCTGAAAGAGTCAATTACTAGGAGGCACAGGTTAAAGATACGATGGGCAAGATTTAAAGGAGATATACGAGACATGTTTTTTACACAGAGGGTGGTGGGTGCCTGGACCTCGTTGACGGGTGAGCTAGTAGAAGCAGATATGATAGTGACTTTTAAGGGGACTCTGGGCAAATATATGAATAGAATGGGAATAGAGGGAAATGTTCCCTGGAAGATTAGGGGGTTTTAATTAAATCAGGCAGCATGGTCGGTGCAGGCTTGGAGGGTCAAACAGCCTGTTCCTGTGCTGTAATTTTCTTTGTTTTTTATCATTTTTGCACCTATCCAATTTAACAACAAATCGGGAGAGAAGTGTCACTTAAGAGGAAGGCACCAGTTAGACGAAGTAAAGATTTTTGTGTGGCACAGGTCATGTTTGTTCTGGGTCCCAGGGTTGTAGCTCCAAGCCCCACTTTGGGGAATTTGAGCACAGAAATCTAGGTTGTCACACCTAATACAGGACGGAGTAAGATGTTAAAGTGTAGAGGGATCTTTACTCTGTATCTTAACCCCATGCTGTATCAGTCCTGAGAAAGTTTAATGGGGACAGTGTAGAGGGATCTTTACTCTGTATTAACGCCATGCTGTATCTGTCCTGAGAATGTTTGATGGGGACAGTGTAGAGGGATCTTTACTCTGTATTAACCCCATGCTGTATCTGTCCTGGGAGTGTCTGATGGGACGGTGTAGAGGGAGCTTTACTCTGTATCTAACCTGGGAGTATTTAATGGGGATAGTATTGAGGAAGTTTTATTCTGTATCTAATGCCATGCTGTAACTGCTCTAGGACTGTTTGATGGGGATAGTATTGAGGAAGCTTTACTCTGTATGTAACCCTGTGCTGTACCTGTCCTGGGAGTGTTTAATAGGGACAGTGTAGAGGAAGCTTTACTCTGTATCTAACCCCGTGCTGTACCTGTCCTGGGAGTGTTTAATGGGGACAGTGTAGAGGAAGCTTTACTCAGTATCTAACCCCGTGCTGTACCTGTCCTGGAGGTGTTTGATGGAGACAGTGTAGAGGGAGCTTTATTCTGTATCTAACCCCGTGCTGTACCTGTCCTGGGAGTGTTTGATGGAGACAGTGTAGAGGGAGCTTTATTCTGTATCTAACCCCGTGCTGTACCTGTCCTGGGAGTGTTTGATGGAGACAGTGTAGAGGGAGCTTTACTCTGTATCTAACCCCGTGCTGTACCTGTCCTGGGAGTGTTTGATGGGGACGGTGTAGAGAAGCTTTACTCTGTATCTAACCTCATGTTGTACTGTCCTGAGAGAGATGATGGGACAGTGTGGAAGACGATTTCTTCTATATTTACTTCTGAGAGAATATTTGTTGGGTTCATGTTACATGAAATTATAATTGATGAAATCACCCAATCCATATCCTAAATTAAATTGTGTGTGCATCTCTCACCCCCATGCACTGCTCCTCCGAGGGAGTGTGAGATAGCAGGTATTTCTTTTGGAATAACCAGCAGGGCAGAGGATTTGGAGACAGTGTGGTATGTCCACATGGCAAGGGTGACCTATATATCTCCTCAAGCATTCTGTGTGCCTTGGTCCCACACTGACTGTGTTCTAGCCCATCCCAAATCGCATTCACTCCATCATCTGCTGATCTACCTTGGCTCCCAGTCCAACCAGACCCTGATTTTAAAATATTCTCATTCTCCTTTCATTGGTTAGAACATTAAATACAGGAGTTGGGCTGTCTTATTGAAGTTGCACAAGATATTTGTGAGGCACTGGATAAAAGCAAATTACTGCAGATGTGGGAATCTGAAACCAAAAGAGAAATCTCAGCAGGTATGGCAGCATGAGGAGAGAAAAGAGCTGACATTTTGAGTCCAGATGACCCTTTGTCAAAACTCAGCAAGACCACACTTGGAATACTGTGCATAGTCCTGGGCACCCTATTATAGAAAGGATATTATTAAACAAGAAAGGGCGCAGAAAATAGTTACTGGGATGCTACCTGAACTTGATGGTTTGAGTTATAAGGAGAAGCTGGATAGACTGTGAATTTTTTCCCTGGAGCGCAGGAGACTTAGGGGTGATATTAAAGATGTCTATAAAATAATGCGGAGAATAGAACAGGTAAATAGTCAGTATCTTTTCCCAAAGGGAGGGGAATCATACTAGAGGGCATAGGTTTAGGATGAGAATGGAGAGATACAAAAGTGTCCCGAGCAGTAATTGTTTCACACAGAGGGTGGTGAGTGTCTGGAACGAGTTGCCAGAGGTAGTAACCAGTGGAGCTGGTTACAATTTTGTCTTTTAAAAAGCATTTGGAGAGTTACATAGTTAAAATTGGCACTGAGGGAAATGGGCCAAATGTGGGCAATTAAGATTAGCTTAGTAGTAAACACTGGGTGGCATGGACCCGTTGGACCGAAGAGCCTATTTCCATGCTGTAAACCTCTATGACTCTATGGTCTTCATTCCTTATTTCTATAATCTTCCCCAGCTAAGATATATCCGGGATCCCCCAATCCTGATTTCTTGCATGGTAGTGATCAAGCTGACATTCACCAGCACAGCTGTGCAAACAAACACTGCAGTGCAGAACTGTTATATGAGGCTTGTCCAATGTTTTTGCTAGGGGTTGGAGGACAGGGGTGGGGGATGTTGTGGTGGGGTGTGGGGTTGTGAGGTGGTGGGGAGATAGGGGGAGGGGGTTGGGGTGGGGTTTCTGGTTTATTTTCTCACTCAGGTGATTGATAAACACATTTCAGAAAGATATGGTTTGGCACAACATTGGACACAAATTTCCAAAACATTGAGGCGTGAAGGAAAGGAAAAACTTGTTGGGCAAAAATAAAGTGAAGTCCAAGTAGTTGTTAATAATGAGAAATAAATATGCAATAAAAATAAAAAAAAATTGAGTGTAAGAGAGTAGGGGTGGGATCCTGCAATCTCGTTTGTATTACCCTACTGCCAGCGAGAATGGGGGAATTTGGTGCTCAGCCAAAGCTCCATTTACTGCAGCAGCACTGGAGAACCCAAAGCGCAGGCAAGGACTGAGGTCTCTGGCAAGAGTGTAGAAATCCAGCTTACTTCTAATTTCGGGCGCTCATTCACTCACCCTCATCCATTGTGTGAGTGGGCATGTGAGTATGTGTTGAAGTGTTGGCATGTTTCTCTCCCAGGCTTGCAGCTCACTGTGAGCCCCTCAGAAGCCAACATGGAAGAGAAATGGCCTGTGATTGGAGAAACGTTTCCTTTGTAGAATCTTTAACTTCATTCATCTGCTCTATCAGCATTTCTTAAAAGGGTTCTGTGTACTGCTTGGAAGGGCTGAGGGATGCAGGTTGGAGGAGTCTGCATTAGACTCTTCAAAACTAACCAGTAGTTTAGACATCTGTCAAGGCTCTCAAACAGCCAAACTAAAGGCTGAGCTGTCCCGTGCAAGAATGAATGAAACCCTTGCGGAGAAAGTAAACAATTAACCAGATGTTGTTCTGCATCTCGCATTTGCCAAGGCTTTGTAGTGCACACCTCATCCATAATCCACTCTATAATGTCTTACAACTTTTTCGCCTTTACGATCTGGTTGTTTCACTTGGCAGTTTGCTGTTTACCAAAAATAGCAGCCGGTCACCATAATTGCTTAATGGTCACCTATCTACCCACCACTCACAGCACCATCATAAGTTACAGGCTGCAGTATTTCATAACTAACTGTAAAAGGGGGGAACTGCCACTTTCATCCACTGCCTCCTATCTACAGTTCACATTTCCACTCAACGGGACTGATTTAGAAAAGCTCCTAAAACTCAGCCACTCGCATGAAGATTGCAAAGGATGCAGCGACACTGTGGTTAGCACTGCTGCCTCACTGTGCCAGGGACCCGGGTTTGATTCCTGGCTTGAGTCACTGTCTGTGTGGAGTCTGCAAGTTCTCCCCGTGTCTGCGTGGATTTCTTCAGGGTGCTCTGGTTTCCTCTCACGGTCTGAAAGATATACTGGTTAGAGTACATTGGCCATGCTAAATTCTCCCTTGGTATACCCGAAAAGGTGGCGGAATGTGATGACTGGGGGATTTTCTTAATTGCTGTGCTGTACAGCGAGTGCAGCAAAGATTTACCAGACTAATTCCTGGAAAGGCAGCTCCATCATATGAGGAGAGACTAAGTTGGTTAGGATTATATTCACTGGTGTTTCCAGTGTTAATTCTTTTTTATTCATTCGTGGGCATTTATTGCCCATTCCAGTTACCTGAGGGCAATTGAGAGTCAACTACATTGCTATGGCTCTGGAGTCACATGTAGGCTAGACCAGGTAAAGACAGCAAATTTCCTTCCCTAAAGGTCATTAGTGAACCAGATCGATTTTTCCGACAATGACCATCAGTAGGTTCTTAATTCTAGATTTTTTAAATTTAATTTAAATTCCACCATCTGTTGTGACTGAATTTGAACCTGGGTCCCTGGAAGGTGAGCTAAGTTTCTAGATTAATAATCAGGCAATAATACCACCAGGCTATCTAGCCTACTTGTGACACTAATGAAAGAAAAAGCCCTGTCGCCAAAATGGTGCAGGGTTCCCGCTACATGCTGTGCCTTCCCTCTGCCCACACCACTGAAGAGACTGAAATGAGAGGAGGAGTAGGGGATATATCTGGATCCATGCACTGGCTGCCAACTTTCTCTCCCAGCCAACTCTGTTCACTTGGATGCTCCCTGGTCCGGAGGGATTGTCTCAATAGGTCAGATTAGAATTCCAGTCATCGGAATTTAGAAAAATGACAGGTAATCTCATTGCAACATAGATGATTCTTAAGTGGCTTCACATGGTAAATACTGAGAGGGTGTTTCCACTCATGGCAGAATCTAGAACCTCTGAGGGTATTGCCTCAGAATAAAGGGGGTGCTAACTTAAGGGCTGTGAGTCTTTGGAACTCGTTGCCACAGACAACTGTGGAACCGGCTCAGCCTGAGAAAGATTTCTGTTCAGTTTGGGAATCGAGGGATTCGGGGTAAGGGCAGGCAAGTGGAGGTGAGGGACGTCGAATCAGCCATGATTCACAGAATGGCATAGCAGGCTTGAGGGGTCGAATGGCCTACTCCTGTTCGTTACGGGCTGTGTGATTCTGAGTCAAGAATCCAAGATCTAGCTCTGTACATCCCAGCAGCTGATGATATTTATTCATTTGTGTCAGTAAATGAAGGCAGCCATTTATTTATGTAACTGTGATGCTTGGGGAGGAGATTTCTTAATTGAGGCAATTAAATTGATCTTTGTGGGAAACATTATTGATATAACTTATGATTGGTGAGTGAGACACACTTGGCGATTAATTTAACAATAATCTGGTTATTTAAATATTTGTGATCTGTGGGGGATGGAGGTTGCACGACAGATTCATGAGGGATCACACTCACATAATTATATAATTCTGTTTATTAACGTAATTCGTTCACATGGGAGCTGACTAACTCTGACCAGCTGACGGACACCAGGATTTCGGATTATAAACCACAGCAGCACGCCCTGTCGGGTAGAAATCAGGAACAACAGCAGGAAAAGATTAAAGTGTTCTGCTTGCTTGGCAGCATCTGTGGGACAGAGAGAGAGAGAGAGACACAGCAGAGACAGAGAGAGAGGGACAGAGAGAGACAGAAGAGAAAGAGAGAGAGAGACAGGAAAGAGAGAGAGAGGGAGAGAGGAAGACACAAGAGAGAGACAGAGAGACAGGGGCATGAGAGAGAGAGGGATAGGAGAGAAAGAGGAAAGAAAGAGTTCAAGAGAGATATCTAGGAGAGAGGAGAGAAAGAGACGAGGACAGATAGAGAGAGAAAGAGAGAGAGAGATTCAGAAATGTGAGAGAGAGAGATAGACAGGAAAAAGAAAGGAAAGAGAGGAATGAGAAGGAAAGAGAGAGAGAGGAGAGAGTAGAGAAATATAAAGAGGTCAGAGAGAGAGAGAAAATAATACTGATGCTTCAGGTGAGTGACTTTCCATCAGAATTGGGAATGGTTTGAGATGTGAGCCCTGGACCGGAATGCTACCACTTTGTCTGCCATGGAAACTGAGTGGGTGGAGGTCCGATTATGGAAACCTCTGTTGACCTTAGAATTTCCAGTCTTGCTTGACTGAAGTCATTAAATCCCATCCCTGGAATATTGTGTGCAAGGGAAGGCAATGGCCTAGTGGTATTATTGCTAGACTGTTAGTCCAGAAACTCAGCTAATGTTCTGGGGACTGAGGTTTGAAACCTGCCACAGCAGATGGTGGGATTTAAATTCAATAAAAAAAATCTGGAATTAAGAATCTCCTGATGACCATGAAATCATTGTCAGAAAAACCCATCTGGTTCATTAACGTTCTTTAGGGAAGGAAATCTACAGTTCTTATCCGGTCTGGCCTACATGTGATTCCAGAGCCATAGAAATGTGATTGACTTCCAACTGCCCTGTCAAGGGCAACAAAGAATGGGCAATAAATGCTGGCCAGCTAGGGATGCCCATGTCCCACAAATGCATTAAGAAAGGTTTCGGTGTCCTTATCAGAGGAAGATTGTCCTTGCTATAGAGGGAGTCAGTTAGGATTATATTCACTGAAATTTAGAAGAGTGAGAGGCAATCTCAGAGTAATGTGATGTCAGATTTCTGTATCTTTTTCCCAATGGAAGAAGTGGAAGAGAGAATGTCCGGGATGCGTGGAGTCTTTGATTACGCTGGCTGCTTTGCCAAGGCAGCGTGAAATGTAAACAGAGTCAATGGATGGGAAGCTGGTTTGTGTGATGGATTGGGTGACATTCACGACTTTCTGTAATTTCTTGCGGACTTGAGCAGAGCAGGAGCCATACCAAGCTGTGATACAACCAGAAAGGATGCTTTTGTGTGATGTACCTGTAAAAGTTGGTGAGAGTCACAGCCGACAGTTCCCAGATTCTGCCTGATTTTATTAATCACTTTAAATGTAACTTGGTGTTGAATGTGTAGCGTATACCAAGTGATTGTAATGGCATTGCTTCCATAAATAATGGACAAAACATTTCAAAGCAATTAGTTCCAAGCAACAAAAGCCACCCTGTCACCGTCTAGAGATTGTAACACACTGTGACAGTTCAGGGACTGTAACACATTGTGACACTCCAGTCTCTGTAACACATTGTGACAGTTCAGAGTCTGTAACACCATTGTGACAGTCCAGGGTCTGTAATAGCATTGTGAAAGTCTAGGGACTGTAACACCATTGTGACAGTCCAGGGTCTGTAATAGCATTGTGAAAGTCTAGGGACTGTAACACCATTGTGACAGTCCAAGGATTGTAACACCATTGTGATAGTCGGTTTGTAAAATCCAGTGGGTGGTTTTAGCCACGTTGAAAATTTTCAAAGTGCGCGGCTGAGATTCTGCTGATAGGAAATTAGTTTGGCAATTGGAAGATTTATAGAATGTACAATTTTTGTAATAATTACACCGAGCAGCAATTTATTTTTCATATAGATACAGAATCAGTGAGGGACACCTTATTTATATTGACATTTTTCTGCACATACGACAGCCATTCAGCCCATCATACCTACAATTCTGACTGTCCTTTTATGTTTTATGTTTTATGTTTCTTCTGCTGCTTCTGTAATGTTATCTCATCCCTCTTTTAATGTGGTGATCAGAATTACATTCAGTGAATAACCTAATCGTGTTTTATGCTCATCCATTATAATCTCCCTGCTCTTATATTCAACACATGGACCAAAAAACAATGCAATGTCTATACTTCACGCTGTCTCAGAAAAGCAGCCAGCATAATCAAGGACCCCACGCACCCCAGAAATTCTCCCTTCCAACTTCTTCCATTGGGAAAAAAATGCAAAAGTCTGAGGTCACATACCAACCGACTCAAGAACAGCTTCTTTCCTGTTGCCATCAGACTTTTGAATGGACCTACCTCGCACTAAGTTTATCTTTCTCTACACCCTAGCTCTGACTGTAATACTACGTTCTGCACTCTTTCCTTTCCTTCTCTATAAACTTTGTTTGTATGCTTTGTTTGTATAGCATACAAGAAACAATACTTTACACTGCATGCTAATATGTGTGACAATAATAAATCAAATCGAACAAAGGAAAATTTTCCATAACCCTTTTTGATGAACTCCTGTATCTGTCCTATTTACTTCAAGGATGTGTGGGCAGATGCCCTAGAACCCCCTGTTTCTCTATGGGCATGATGGCAAAGTGGTTAGCACTACCGCGTCACAGCTCCAGGGATCTGTGTTCGATTCCAGCCTCGGATTACTGTCTGTGTGCAGTTTGCATCTTCTCTCCATGTCTGTATGGGTTTCCTCTGGGTGCTCTGGTTTCCCATCACAATCCAAAGATTATTGGTTAGGACGCATTGGCCATGCTAAATTCTCCCTCGGTGTACCCGAAACAAGTGGCAACTTGAGGGTTTTCACAGTAACTTCATTGCAGTGATAATGTGAACCCACTTACGACACTAATAAATAATCTTTAGAGTCTCAATGTCCTCCCATTTGTTGTGTAGCTATTTGTCCTCTCGAAAAGCATTAGCTCATTACTTCTCCAGATTAAACTCCACTGACCACTTTTCTGCTCACCTATCTAGTACATTAGAATCATAGTGCAGAAGGAGGCCATTCAGCCCATAATGTCTGCACCAACCATAATCCCAACCAGACCCTGTCCCCACAACCCCATGTATTTACCCTACTAGTACTCCTGACAATAATGGGCAATTTAGCATGGTCAATCAACCTAACCTGAATATCTTTCAGACAGTGGGAGGAAATCCATTGATATCCTCCTGCTGTCCACCGACTGTTCTCTTTATCGTCTGCAAATTTCTTAATTGAGCCATGTACAATTAAGTTAAAACCATTGGCACATGCCATAATTGTCAAAGGACCCAGAACTTGGACCTGAAACTCTGGAACAAGAACAGGAAAGGCTGAAAAATCTCAGCAGGTCTGATAGCATCCATGGAGAGAGAATACAGCTAGCGTTTTGAGTCTGGGTGAGCCTTCGTCAGATGTCCTGAGACCTCAATAAATACCATCCCAATCCCAAGAATGCCCATCAACCAGTAACTACCTACTCTTGACCACTAAGCCTACTTTGGATCCAATTTGTCATTTTTTTTAATGAAATTTGATTTATTGTTGTCACATGGGGGACACGATGACCTCGTGGTATTATCACTAGATTGTTAACCCAGAAACTCAGCTAATGTTCTGGGACCTGGATTCGAATCCCACCACGTTAGATGATGGAATTTGAATTAAGAATCTACTGATGACCATGAAACCATTGTTGATTGTCGGAAAAACCCATCTGGTTCACTAATGTCCTTTAGGGAAGGAAATGTGCTGTCCTTACCCAGTCTGGCCTACATGTGACGCCAGAGGCATAGCAATGCATTGACTCTCAACTGTCCTCAAGGCAACTAGGAGTGGGCAATAAATGCTGGCCAGCCAGTGACACCCATGTCCCAGGAATGATTAAAAAAAGTATTAGTATACAGTGAAGAATATTATTTCTTGGGCACTATACAGACAGAGCATACTATACATAGGCGAGGAAAGGACAGAGTGCAGAATGTAGTTTTATAGTCATAGCTAGGGTGCAGAGAAAGATCAACTTGATATAACATAAGGCCATTCAAAAGCCTGACAGCAGCAGGGAAGAAGCTGTTCTTGAGTCGGTTGGTATGTGACCTCAGACTTTTGCATCTTTTTCCTGATGGAAGAAGGTAGAAGAGAGAATGTCTGGTGTACAAGGTGATCATGCTGGCTGCTTTTCCGAGGCAGCGGGAAGTGTACACAGAGTCAATGGATGGGAGGCTGGTTTGCATGATGGACTGGGCTATGTTCACGACCCTTTGTAGTTTCTTGTGAAAGTATACCAAGCTGTGATACAACCAGAAAAAATGCTTCCTATGGTGCATCAGTATAAGTTGGTGAGAGTCATAGCTGACATGTCAAATTTCCTTAATCTCCTGAGGAAATGAACCTTGTACTTTGAGAAGTCTGTCCTTTATGGATGCTGTCACAAGCATTGGTAAAATTCTCGCAGACTGCATCAAATCCTTGTCATCTCTACCAACTCTTCAATCAAGTTAGTCAAGTTTGCGTTTCCCTTTTTCCCTTTGATTATTCTGTGTCTAACCAGTGATTCATCCTGTTTCTCAGGATGTTTTGCCCATTGTTATGGCCTTATGACTGGTTCTGTCATTAATCGTTTTATCTGAAGCTCCATTTGTAATCATCGGTACATAGTTACCCTTCCTCCAACAGGGCATCTGAAGACTGAGAGGATTGGAAAATAATGATTAGGGCCTTCTCTGATGCTTCTCTGGAACATGCATTTTGGAATGCTCTCTATCTCCTCGCTAAATGTCTCCCACTGTTCTGACAATGATGCATCTTCAAGAAACCGTTTCTGAGCCAAATGTTTGCCGATTCAAACCTGAATTTGACTTTTTCTCAGTTGAAAACTAATATTATTAGCCTTTTTCCTATCAGTAAATCAAACAACGATGAGACAGAGTACTGGAATGAGATAGAGAATCTGGTCAACTTGTATGGCAACAATAATCTCTCCTTCAATGTCAACAAAACAAAGGAGATTGTCATTGATTTCAGGGAGCATAAAGGAGAACATGTTCCTGTCTATATCAACGGGGATGAAGTAGAAAGGGTCGAGAGCTTCATGTTTTTAGGTATCCAGATCACCACCAACCTGTCCAGTACTTCCATGCCACCACTATAGTTAACAAAGCCTACCAACACCTCTACTTTCTCAGAAGACTAAGGAAATTTGGCATGTCAGCTACGACTCTCACCAACTTTTACAGATGCACCATAGAAAGCATTCTTTCTGGTTGTATCACAGGTTGGTATGGCTCCTGTTCTGCCCAAGACCACAAGGAAGTACAAAAGGTCATGAATGTAGCCCAATCCATCATGCAAACTAGTCTCCCATCCATTGACTCTGTCGATGCTTTCTGCTGCCTCGGCACAACAGCCAGCATAATTAAGGATTCCATGCACTCCGGACGTTCTCTCTTCCACTTTCTTCCTTCGGGAAAAAGATACAAAAGTCTGAGGTCACTTACCAACTGACTCAAGAACAGCTCCTTCCCTGCTGCAGTCAGACTTTTGAATGGACTTAGCCTGCATTGAATTGATCTTTTTCCACACCCTAGCTATGACTGTAACATTACATTCTGAGATCTCTCATTTCCTTCTCTATGAATGTTATGTTTTGACTATATAGTGCGCAAGAAACACTGTATACTAATACATGTGACAACAATAAATCAAATCAAATCAAACATTGTATTTTCCATTCCTGGGAGCTGGGAGTCATTGGCAAGACCAGCACTCTTTACCCATTCCTCATTGCCCCTTGAGAAGGTGGCGGTGAGCCGCCTTCTTGAACTGTCGCAGTCCCTGTATACCCACAGGACTTTGATCCAGTGACACTGAAGAAACGGCCAATATATTTCCAAGTCAGGATGGTGAGTGACTTGGAGAGGAACTGCAAGTGGTGGTGTTCCCAAGTATCTGTTGCCCTTGTCCTTCTAGATGGTTGTGATCATGGTTTTGCGAAGTGCTACAAAAAATGAGACAGCATAAAAGGAAACATTAAAAGAGATTCCCTCTGTCTTCTGGGGCAGTCAAAAAGGATCCCAGGGCTGTATTTGGAAGAAGACCTGGGGGACCATCCCCAGTGACTTGGACAACATTAATCCCTCCAACAAAAGCACAGGAACATGGGTTTAAAAAGGATATACGCGGCAGGTTTTTTTTCACTGAGGATGATGGATGCCAGGAACTCGCTGCCGGGGGAGGCAGTGGAAGCAGATATGATAGTGAGTTTTAAGAGGAGTCTGAACAAATACACAAATAGGATGGGAATATAGGGATATGGTCCCAGAAGGGGAGGGGGTTTTAATGGGCAGCATGTCAGTGAAGGGCCAAAGGGCCTGTTCCTGTGCTGTAATTTTCCTTGTTCTTTGGACCATTTATCTGATCGTGATCAGATTTCTGATTGTTGGAGCTTGGTGTGCACTATTTGACAGCCACACATTTCCAGCATTGCTATGGTGATGAGATTTCAAAAGCACCTCTTTGGCTGTAATCACTTTGTTTTAAGAGTTAGTAAACGGGCTAATGAAATCATAGAGTCATAGAGGTTTACAGCATGGAAACAGGCCCTTTGGCCCAACTTGTCTAGGCAGCCCCTTTAGTTTAAATCCCTAAGCTAGTCCCAATTGCCCGCATTTGGCCCATATCCTTCTATACCCATGTAACTGTCTAAATGCTTTTCAAAAGACAAAATTGTACTCACCTCTACTACGACCTCTGGCAGCTCGTTCCAGATTCTCACCACCCTCTGTGTGAACAAATTGCACCTCTGGACATTTTTGTATCTCTCCCCTCTCCCCCTTAAACCTACGCCCTCTAGTTTTAGACTCCCTGCCTTTGGAAAAAGATGTTGATTATCTGGCTGATCTATGCCTCTCATTATTTTATAGACCTCTATAAGTTCACCTCTAAGCCTCTGACGCTCCAGGGAAAAGAGTCGTAGTCTATACAGCCTCTCTTTATGACTCAAACTATCAAGTCCCGGTATCATCCTAGTAAATCTTTTCTGGACTCCTCCTCATTTAATAATATTCTTTCTGCAATCAGGTCAACAGATTTACATGCTTCCGCTCTCGTTTGGCCATTGTCACACTGGGTTGATGCCAATGAGCCTCTGAGGAACTGTCTGCCCTCTTTGGGAAGACAGTGGCTGGCCCCAAAATGGCTAATGCCTGCCTTTGCCACTGGCATTGGGGAGGCAGCTCCCAGCCCTTGAAGATGGTTGGCACCTTTCAAGAGCTGAGCAGGCCTCCTGCTCAAGTAGAATATTTATACTTCCAAATAACAACTGAGGTAGGGGCTGAGAACCAGGATTAATCCAAGTGTAATCCAAACCCCAAATGCAAATCCAACATCAATGAAAAATCTGTGATTTTGTTGAGGTGACAGAATCATACAACAGGGAGGCCATTCAGCTCATCATTGCTGTGTTGCAACTTTGAAAGAACTCAGTAACAAAGCTGTTCTCACAATGCACGTTTTCCCCATTCAAGCATATCTCCAATAAAGGCATTATCACAGAATCATAGAATTGTACAATGCAGAAAGGGGCCCTATCCCCATAACCCTACATATTTACCCTGCTAATCCTCTGACATTAAGGGGTAATTTAGAATGGCCAATCAACCTAACCCATACATCTTTGGGCTTGGAAGGAAACCAGAACACCTGGAGGAAACCCACGCAGACACAGGGAGAATGTGCAGACTCCACATAGACAGTGACCCAAGCCGGGAATTGAACTCAGGTCTTTTTACATCTCACAGGGAGTCATTGGATTATTGATTAGTCTGTATATATCTCACAGGCAGTTATTGTATTATTGATCAGTCTCTCTGTATTCCACAGGAAGGTATTGGATTATTGGTCAGTTTGTATATTTCACAGGGAGGTACTGGATTATTGATCAGTCTATGTATTTCACAGGCATTTATTGTATTATTGATCAGTCTCTGTATATTCCATAGGGAGGTATTGGATTATTGATCAGTCTGTATATCTCACAGGGAGTTACTGGATTATTGATCAGTCTGTATATCTCACAGGGAGTCACTGGATTATTGATCAGTCTCTGTGTATCTCACAGGGAGTCATTGGATTATTGATTAGTCTGTATATCTCACAGAAAGGTATTTGATTATTGATCAGTCTGTATATCTCAAAGGGAGGTATTAGATTATCGAGAAGTCTGTATATTTCACAGGAATGTATTTAATTTTTGATCAGTCTGTGTATCTCGTACACTGTTATTGGATTATCAATGAGACTGTGGGCCTGATTTTACCATAATGTTGCGCCCATTTTCGGGTGTGAAATCGTGGTGAATTCAGGCCTTTAGTGTGAACTGCACCCGAATCCGAGTGACTTTACCGACTCCCGATTTGGGCGTGGATCCAGTCCACGACCCAATCAGGCAGCGCAATGATTAAATGCATTTAAATCGATTTAATGAACCGCGCACCCAACTCTACTGCCAAATCCCACTTTACAGTCTTCGGATCAGCGCTGTTACCAACCTGCAGAATAAAAATCCGAAGCTGATTCCTATTCTGCAGGGGAACCTCCGAAGTCCACCCTCCTTGAATACCCTTTGCTGATTCCCACTAACCATCCCGGCAGACCTGAACCCACCCCCCCCGCCTCCATTTCCCTGCGATCGCTCCCCCCTGGAAAGCAGCCCCCCAGCTCGGCAGACCAACCCCGCCCCGCCATCGGACACCCTCTGGGAGGAAGGCCTTCTTGGCAGACCTGCTCCCTGTGATTGGACTCCTTCTGTGTAGCAGGCCCCCCCCCCTCCCCCCCTTTAGCAGAGCACACTCACAACCTACATCGTCGACTGTTGTCTCCCTTCACCATCCTTCGACCTGCAGTCCTTCAAGAGCCTGCAGCACCTTCCCGGCTTCCACTGGCGTCTGCCGGAGGAGGGGGCTGGGGGGGGGGGGGGGCTCAGATGGATCTTTTTTTTTGGGGGGGGAGGTGTGATGGAGGATGGGGACGGATGGACTTGGGAGAATCTCCAGTACACAACCCCCTCCCCAAACCAGAGATCCATCCGAGCCTGTCCGCCTCCTCCAGCAGATGCTAGCGGAAGGCCAGGAAGGTGCTGCAGGCTGTCCACTGACTGTAGGTCTGGAGGATGGTGGAGGGAGAGCAATGATCGAGGTAGGTTGGGGGAGTGCCTGCCTCCCAGGAGAGGTCCGATGGTTTGGGGGAGAGGGTGATTGTTTGCCGGGGGTCCTCTTCCCAGGGGTGAGGTGGGGAGGGGGGGGGGGGGGATCTGGTCCAGCTCATCCTCTTCCCCAATTCCCTCCTGCTCCTTTCTGCTGTTTTTCCCTGGTTCAGATTTTTTTTCAAACTGCACACGCGCAGTTCAGAACTCCAATCGTTCCGGCGGTGCTAAACCCTGCCTACAGCGTGGACCTGATCGGCAAAAAGCGTAAGAGCGCGTTTCATGCACGGATCCAGCCCTTAGCATCCAGTTGGTAAAATCAGGCCCTCTGTATATCTTAAAGGGAGATATTGGTTTATTAATCAGTCTATACGTCTCACGTGAAGTTATTAGATTATTGATTAGTTTGTGTATCTCACAGGAAGGTACTGGATTATTAAACAGTCTGTATATCTCATTGGGTAGTATTGGATTATTGATCCGTCTGAACTTTTCACAGAGAGATATTGGACTGATCAGTCTCTAAACCTCACAGAAATACATTGGATTATTGATCACTTTCTGTGTGTCTCAGAGAGGTATTGGATTATTGAACAGTCTTTATATTTCAAAAGGAAGTGTTGGATTATTGATCAGTCTCTGTATACTTTACAAGGGACTATTGGTTTATTATTCAATTTGTTCATCTACCAGGGAGATATTGGATTATTGATCAGTCTCTGTGCTCCTTCAGGGAGATATTCAATTATTGATCAGTCTGTGTATCTTGAAGGGAAGTATTTGGATGATTGATCAGTCTGTATATCTCACAGTGAGGTATTGAATTATTGATCTGTCTTCATATCTCACAGTGAGGTATTGAATTATTGATCTGTCTTCATATCTCACAGGGAGGTATTGGATTATTGATCAGTGTGTATATAACACCGGAGATACTGGATTATTGATCAGTCTACATATCTCACTGGAAGGAATCAAATTATTGATCAGTCTGTATATCTCAATGGAAGGTATTGCATTATTGATTGCTCTGGATATCTCAAAGGAAAGTATTGTGTTATTGACCAGTCTATATACCTCACAGGGATTTACTGGATTATTGATCAGTCAATATATCTCACAGTTGGTGTTGGATTATTGATCAGTCTTTGTATATCTCATTGGGAAGTATTGGATTACTGATGAGTCTGTGTATCTCATTGGAAGGTATTGCATTATTGATTGTTCTATATATCTCAAAAGTGAAATATTTGATTATTGATCAGTCTGTACACCTCACAAGGAGGTAATGGATTATGGATCCATCTGAATAATTCACAGAATGGTATTGGATTATTGATCAGTCTCTGAAGATCTCACAGGGAGCATTCAATTATTGATCAGTCTGCTTATCTTAACGGGAAGTATCTGCATTATTGATCAGTCTGTATATCTCACAAGAAGGTATTAGATTATTGGTCAGTCTGTATATCACACAGGGAGGTATTGGATTATTGATCAATCTGTATATCTCACAGTGAGGTATTGAATTATTGATCAGTTTGTAGATCTCACAGGGTGGTAATGGATTATTGATCAGTCTGTATGTCTCACATGGAGGTATTGGATTATTGATCGGTCTGTATGTCTCGCATGGAGGTACTGAGTTATTGTTCAGAGTGTATTTCTTACAGAAAGATATTGGATTATTGATCAGTGTCTGTATACGTCACAGGAAGGTACTGGATTATTGATCAGTCTGTAGATCTCACAGGGAGGTATTGGATTATTGATCAGTCTGTATGTATCAGAGGGAGGTTATGGATTATTGACCAGCCTTTGTATATCTCATGGGAGGGTATTGGATTATTGATCAGTCTGTATATGTCATGGAAGGGTATTGGATTATTGATCAGTCTGTATATGTCATGGAAGGGTATTGGATTATTGATCAGTCTGTATATCTCACAGGGAGGTATTGGATTATTGAGCAGTCTTTGTATCTCACAGGGAAGTATTGAATTCTTGATCAGTCTGTATACCTTATAGGGAGGTGTTGGATTATTGATCAGTCTGTATATCTCACAGGGAGGTATTGGATTCTTGATCAGTGTCCATTTCTCGCAGGGAGATTTTGGGTTATTAATCACTGGGATGATGGAAGTTGATGGGCAATTGATAGAAGTCTACAAGGCTATGAATGGCATAGATAGAGTAGATAGTCAGAAGCTTGTTCCAGGATGGAGGGATGAATTACTAGAGGGCATAGGTTAAGGTGTGAGGAGCAAGATTTAAAGCAAATGTACAAGGCATGTTTTTTACACCGAGGGTCGTGGTGCCTGGAACCTGTTGCGGGAGGAGGTAGTGGAAGCAGATCCAATAGTTACATTTAAGGGAGTCTGGACAAATACATGAATAGGATGGTAGTAGAAGGATATGGTCCTGGGAAGGGTTGTGTGTTTTAATTCAGATGGAGACCATGGTCATTATAGGGGTGGAGGGCCAAAGGGTCTGTTCCTGTGCTGTAAATTTCTTTGTTCTTTGTTCCTTTTGCCTGTCTGGCTTATATGTGACTCCAGAGCCACAACAATGTGGTTGACTCTCAATTGCCTTCAGGCAACCAGCAACAGGCAATAAATGCTGGCCAGCCAGCTACACCCATGTTCTGTGAATGATTTCAAAAAGTACTTTGGTGACCTTATAATGTTTTTGTAACGATTATGGGGAATGATATTCTTGCTAAAGAGGGAGCACAGCAAAGGTTTACCAAGCTGATTCCTAGGATAGCAGGTCTGTTATAGAATCATTGGAATCATCGAAAACCTGCAGGGCAGAAGGAGGTCATTCGACTCATTAAGTCTGCACTGACTGCAATCCCATCTAGGTTCTATTCCCATAACCTCACATATTTACCCTGCCTAGTCCCCTTGACACTGGGTCAATTTAGCATGGTCAGTCAGGCTGACCCATCGGAGGAGTGACTAAGACGGTTAGGATTATATTTTTGTGACTCCAGAGCCACAGCAATGTGGTTGACTCTCAACTGCCCTCTGAAATGTCTAGCAAACCACTCAATTCAGGGGCAGTTAGGGATGAGCAACAATCCCATGGTCCACATCCCATGAAAGACTAAAGACTGGAAGGATAATGGATTTCCTCCACTGAAGGACATTCGCCAACCTGTTGGGTTTTTACGGCAGTGGTGTTGTTTTATTCTTTATGATATGAATATTCTATGCTAGATTATTCAGTTAATTAAATTTAAACAGTGCCCCGGATGCTGTGGTGTGATTCGAGGTGCGAGTGGAACTCATGTCTCCAGAGTATGAGCCCCAGACTTCGTGTTGCTGGTCCATTAATTTCACCATGAATGTGGCCAGTGAAGTTCCTGCGATCAAGCGTTACTGCTTGTCATTGTGTTTTAATTCATCTACAGAATGCTGGCTAGGCCCAGCATTGCCCATCCCTAGTTACCCCATCAGAAGGTGGTGGTGATGAACCTTCCATTGCAGCAGTCCCTGTGGTGTAGGTACACGCAGACTGCTGCTAGGGAGGGTGTTCTAGGATTCTGATCCAGCAGCTGCGGCTGATATTTTTACAAGTCAGGGTGGTGAGTGACTTTGAGGGGAACTTCCAGGTGTGGTGTTTCCAGGTATCTGCTTCTAGATGTTAGATGTAGATGGTATGCAGGGCTGTCACTGTTTGTTGCTGATGGAAGGGGTAGCAATCCCTTTCCTGAATGGTGTTGGGTTTCTTGAGTTTTGTTGAACATAGAAGAAAGAACAGTACAGTACAGCACAGGATCAGGCCTTTTGGCCCTCCAAGTCTATGCCGATCATGGTGTCTGCCTAAACTAAAACTGTATGCACTTACAAAGACCATATCCTTCCATTTCCATCCTATTCATGCAGTCGTTTGGTTGCTTCTTTAATGCTGCTATTGTATCTGCTCCCACCACCTCCCCAGGCAGTGTGTTCCAGACATTCACCACTCTCTGTGTAAAAAATTTGCCTTGCACATCTCTTCTAAACTTTTCCCCACACGCTTCAAACCCATGTTCCCTTGTACCTGACTTTTTTATCTTAGAAAAGAACATCTGACTGTCCACTTTGTCCACACCACTATAATTTTGTAAACCTCTATCAGGTCACCCTACGACCTTTGTCATTCCAATAAGAACAAACCTGGGTTTATTCAACCTCTCCTCATAGCTAATACCCTCCAGACCAGACAACATCCTGGTAAATAGCTTTTGTACCCTCTCCAAAGCATCCACACCCTTCTGGTAGCACGGCGACCAGAATTGTATACAATATTTCTAACGAGACCTAAGCAAGGTTCTGTACCGCTGCAGATGACCTGCCAATTTTTATAGTCAATGCCCCATCAGATGAAAGTTGCGTAGGCGAGTGGAGAATATTCTATCATCTGGCTTATATCTTGTAGATGGTGGACCAGCTCTGGGGAGTCAGGAGGTGGGTTACTCACCACAGAATGGTTGCAAACAGACGCACAATGGGAAGTCCTGGCATTCTCAGCCTGAAACTCTGGGGGAACTGTTAATGGGTAGGATTCTCCAATTATACCTATTTCCACTCTGCAGCAAGCAGAAATGGAGAATTTGGCGCTCAGCCAAAGCTCCGTACATTGTAGCAAACTGGAGCATTCCAGCCATGGATGAGATAGAAGGGCTTTGATGAATATCTTTGCATTCCTGGCACAGGGATCATTTGTGTCACAAACCTTTGTCGTATCAGGCAGGGACAGGAGAGGAATGGGTTGGGAAGAGGGAAGGATGAAATTCCCTTGCCAGCTGAGACCAGTGTCAGAGACACTATCATTTCTCTCGGGACCTCCCAGAGGAACACACTCCTGTCACATGAAGCGAAGGCAGTGTATCTGAAGGCAGCCAGTGTTAATGGGGAAATCATGGGAACAAAGATCTCATTTAAAAAGAAGTAGAAGGAGGTTTCATCATTGTTAAAAACAAATCAGGAGCTGGTGTCAATTTATAAAATGATGAGGATAATTTTTTTTTAAATAAGGAATTATTTTGATTGAGGTCACCGGAGTATTGTGAGTGGGAGGCATTCTATTTCAGTGCACTGTGAAACTGATCCAATGCCTCTTGGCTCAGCCGAAATAACGCAACCAGACAGGAAGTGAGAGATGTGGGAGAAAATCCTCACAGGAGAGATGATGATGCTGATGAGACAGAGCAAGGTTCCCAGGGAACCCAGAGAGTGAGGAAGACATGCTTAAGTTTAAAGTTTATTTATTAGTGTCACAAGTGGGCTTACATTAACACTGCAATGAAATTACTGTGAAAATCTCCTAGTCTTCATCCTCCGGCACCTGTTTGGGTACAGTGAGGGAGAATTTTGCATGGTCAATTCACTGAAGCAGCATGTTTTTTAGACTCTTAGAATCCCCACAGTGCAGAAGGAGGCCACTCAGCCCATTAAACCTGCACCAAGAATGCTCTTACCCAAGTCTTATCCTGGTAACCCTATATATTTAGTCTGCTCGTCCCCCTAACACTAATGGATTATTTAGCATGGCCAATCCACCCGACCCGCGTAACTTTGGACTTTGGAGGAAACCAAACCACCCGGAGAAAACCCATATAGACACGGGGAGAATGTACAACCTCCACACAGGCAGTGACCCAAGCTGGGAATTGAACACAAGTCCCTGGCACAGTGAGGCAGAGGTGCTAACCACTGTGCTACTGTGCCAGACTATGAGAGGAAACCAGAGCATCTGGAGGAAACCCATACAGGCATGTGGAGAGATGGATGTGGGGGGACCACAGTGGTAGGGTACTATGACAATTGACTCCCACATCAATCCAAACTCTGTGCCACTCAGTCCTGAACATACTGAAGATCCAGTCTCCATTGGGGAAGAGAACTGTGAAGATTAACCAGGCTCTGAAAGAAGAAATTCTTCCTTGTCAGCATCTTAAATGGGCCACCCCTCAGTATCCTAGCTCTAGATTCCCTCACCTGGAAGGGTAGAGGGGAGAGGATCTACCCTTGTTCACCCTCACCCCCTCACTCCAAACCTGGTATAAAGAATAGGAGCTGATCTTTCCGAATCACCTCTTCCTGCGGGGCAAACACTCCCAGGAAGTAGCCAAATGTACTTCCTCTGAACTGCCTCTAATCCAAGTCTGACTCTTTCCTAAGTAAAGAGACTAAAACACATGGACATGTGAACTAGG
Organism: Sphyrna mokarran; assembly: GCA_024679065.1. Lineage (NCBI taxonomy): Eukaryota > Metazoa > Chordata > Chondrichthyes > Carcharhiniformes > Carcharhinidae > Sphyrna > Sphyrna mokarran. Next base: position 105,834,931 of record JAGIQG010000009.1, on the reverse strand, counting down.
AGCAGGATTTAGCCATCTGGCTCCTTGAGCCTGCTCCGCCATTCAATAAGATTGTGGCTGATCTTTTTGTGGACTCAGCTCCACTTACGGCCTGCTCACCATAATCCTGAATTCTTTTACTGTTCAAAAATTTACTATCTTTGCTTTAAAAACATTCAATGAGGTAGTCTCAACCGCTTCACTGGACAGGGAATTTCGCAGATTCGCAACCTTTTATGTGAAGAAGTTCCTCCTCAACTCTACTGTACGTCTGCTTCCCCTTACATTGAGGCCATACCCCCTAGTTCTAGTTTCACCTGCCAATGGAAACAACTTCCCTGCTTCTATTTTATCTTTTCCCTGCGTAATCTTATATGTTTCTATAAGATCTCCCCTCATTTTTCTGAATTCCAATGAGTATAGTTCCAGGCTACTCAATCCCTCCCCATAAGCCCATCCTCTCAACTCTGGAATCAACCTAGTGAATCTCCTCTGCACCCCCTCCTGTGCCGGTATATCCCTTCTCAAGTAAGGAGACCAAAACTCCAGAACTCCACACAGTACTCCAGGTGTGGCCTCACCAGCACCTTATACAGCTGCAACATAATCTTGCTGTTTTTAAACTGCATTCCTCTAGCAATGAAGGACAAAATTCCATTTGCCTTCTTAATTTCTTCTGCACCTGCAAACCAACTCCTTGAGCTTCCTGCACAAGGACACCCATCACAGCAGCACAGCACACCTTGCCCTGTGCACAGCAGCATGCTGCAATTTTTTTTACCATTTCAATAATAGTCCATTTTGCTGCTATCCCTACGAGAATAGATGATCTGATATTTTACCAACATGTTCATGAGTAGGTATGGAAAAAACATAGTCCCTTGTGAAAGGAACAAATAACAGAGGGAACATAGAGTTGGAGCTGGTTGACACCAAGGGTCATAAAAATCAGGGATGTCTTCCCTGTAGGTTTGTGGATGACAGAGGGTCAAATGAAGTTTTCAGGTCTGAACTCTATGAGCTTTCATTAAAGAAGTGTACCAAAGGATGTTCAATTCTGCTCCTGCATTGCTCAATATAGGAGCAGAATTAGGCCATTCTGCCCATAAAGTCTGCTCTGCCATTTAATCATGGCTGATCAGTTTCTCAACCCCCATTCTCCCGCCTTTTCCCTGTAATGTTTGATCCCCTTACCAATAAAGAATCTATCTATCTCTGTCTTAAATATACTCAATGACCTGGCCTTCACAACCTTCTGTGGTAATGAGTTTCACAGGTTTACTGCCCTCTGGCTAAAGAAATTCTTCCTCATCTTGGTTCTTAAAGGTTGTCCTTTACTCTGAGGTCGTGCCCACGGATCCCAGTCTCTCCAACAAATGGAAACATCCTTCCCACGTCCACTCTAGCCAGGCCTTTAGGTATTCTGTAATTTTCAATGAGATTCCCACCCCATTCTTCTAACCTCCATTGAGTACAGACCTAGAATCCACAACTGCTCCAACACTAAAAGTTTAATCCAAAGTTGGGGAGTCTGTAATATCACACTGTGCATAGGTTGAGGAGACTGTAATATCACACTTGCTTGGGGATGGGGGAGTCTGTAATATCACATTGTGCTGTGGTTGGGGAGTCTATGTTATCACACCGTGCTGTGGTTGGAGATTCTGTAATATCATATTGTGCTGAGGTTGTGGAGTCTGTATTATCGCATTGTGCTGAGGTTGGGGAATCTGTAATATCACATTGCGCGGAGGTTGGGGAATCTGTATTATCACACTGTGCTGAGGTTGGGGAGTCTGTAATATCACATTGTGCTGGGGCTGGGGAGTCTGTAATATCACACTGTGCTGAGGTTGGGGAATCTGTAATATCACATTGTGAGGAGGTTGGGGAATCTGTATTATCACACTGTGCTGAGGTTGGGGAGTCTGTAATATCACATTGTGCTGGGGCTGGGGAGTCTGTAATATCACACTGTGCTGAGGTTGGGGAGTCTGTATTATCACATTGTGCTGAGGTTGGGGAGTCTGTAATATCACACTGTGCTGGGGCTGGGGAGTCTGTAATATCACACTGTGCTGAGGTTGGGGAGTCTGTAATATCACATTGTGCTGGGGTTGGGGAGTCTGTAATATCACACTGTGCTGAGGTTGGGGAGTCTGTAATATCACACTGTGCTGGGGCTGGGGAGTCTGTAATATCACACTATACTTAGTTTGGGGAGTCTGTATTATCACATTGTGCTGAGGTTGGGAAGTCTGTAATATCACATTGTGCGGAGATTGGGGAGTCTGTAATATCACACTATGCTTAGTTTGGGGAGTCTGTATTATCACATTGTGCTGAGGTTGGGAAGTCTGCAATATCACATTGTGCGGGGGTTGGGGAGCCTGTAATATCACATTGTGCTGAGATTGGGGAGTCTGTATTATCACACTGTGCTGAGGTTGGGGGGTCTGTAATATCACATTGGGCTGGGGAGCCTGTAATATCACATTGTGCTGAGATTGGGGAGTCTGTAATATCACACTGTGCTGAGGTTGGGAAGTCTGTAATATCACACTGTGCTGAGGTTGGGGAGTCTGTAATATCACACTATGCTGAGGTTGGGGAGTCTGTAATACCATATTGTGCTGAGGTTGGGGAGTCTATATCACACTGCCCTGGGGTTGGGGATCTGTAATATCACACTGTGCTGGGGTCGAGGAGTCTGTAATATCACACTGTGCTGGGGTTGGGGAGTCTGTAATACCACACTGTGCTGGGGATGGGGAGTCTGTAATATCACAATGCGCTGGTGTTGGGGAGTCTGTAACACCACATGTGCTGGGGATGGGCAGTCTGCAATATCAGACTGTGTTGGGATTAGGAAATCTATAATATCATACTTGCTGGAGTTTGGGAGTCTGTAATAGAACATAGAACATAGAACATTACAGTGCAGTACAGGCTCTTCGGCCCTCGATGTTGTGCCGGCCAGTGGACCCTCTAACCTAAACTATTCGAATATCATCCATATGCCTATCCACCGACCATTTGAATGCCCCCAAAGTAGGCGAGTCCACAACTGCTGCAGGCAGGGCATTCCACGCCCTCACCACCCTCTGTGTAAAGAACCTGCCTCTGACATCCGTCCTATAATTACCACCTCTTAATTTAAAGTTATGTCCCCTCGTGTTGGTCATCACCATCCGAGGAAAAAGGCTCTCACTATCCACCCTATCCAGTCCTTTGATCATCTTATACGCCTCAATTAGGTCACCGCGTAACCTTCTTCTCTCTAATGAAAATAACCTCAGGTCCCTCAGCCTTTCCTCATAAGGCCTTCCCACCATACCAGGCAACATCCTGGTAAACCTCCTCTGCACCCTTTTCAATGCTTCCACATCTTTCTTATAATGCGGCGACCAGAACTGTACGCAATACTCCAAGTGCGGCCGCACCAGAGTTTTGTACAGTTGTAACATAACCTCACGGCTCCTAAATTCAATCCCTCTACCAATAAAAGCTAACACACCGTATGCCTTCTTAACAACTTTATCAACCTGGGTGCCAACTTTCAAAGAGCTATGTACTTGTACCCCAAGATCCCTCTGCTCGACAACGCTATTAAGGGTCCTTCCATTAGCCCTATATTTCATATGCCTGTTATTCCTACCAAAGTGAATCACCTCACACTTATCCGTATTGAATTCCATTTGCCACCTCACGGCCCAGCTCTGCAACCTATCTATGTCCCTCTGCAAACTGTAACATCCATCCTCGCTGTCTACAACTCCCCCCACTTTGGTATCATCAGCAAATTTACTAATCCAACCCTCTACACCCTCATCTAGGTCATTTATAAAAATGACAAACAGCAGTGGCCCCAAAACAGATCCTTGAGGTACACCACTTGTAACTGCACTCCAGGTTGAATATTTCCCATCAACCACCACCCTCTGTCTTCTATCAGCTAGCCAATTCCTAATCCAAACTGCTAAATCACCTTCAATCCCATGCATCTGCACTTTCTGCAGTAGCCTACCATGGGGAATCTTATCAAACGCTTTGCTAAAATCCATATACACTACATCAACTGCCTTACCCTTATCTACCTCTTTGGTCACCTCCTCAAAAAACTCAATAAGGTTTGTGAGGCACGACCTACCCTTCACAAAACCGTGCTGACTATCCCTAATCAATTTATTTCTCTCTAGATGCTTATAAATCCTATCCCTTATAATTCTTTCCAAGACTTTGCCCACAACAGAAATCAGGCTCACCAGTCTATAATTTCCAGGATGGTCCCTACTCCCTTTTTGAACAAAGGGACAACATTTGCCATCCTCCAGTCTTCCGGCACTATACCTGTAGCCAACGACGACATGAAGATCAAAGCCAAAGGCTCTGCAATCTCCTCTCTAGCCTCCCAGAGAATCCTAGGGTAAATCCCATCTGGCTCAGGGGGCTTATCAATTTTCATACCCTCAAGATTCGCTAACACCTCCTCCTTATGAACCTCAATCCTGCCCAGTCTACAACCTGGTATCGCAGTATTCTCCCTGACAACATTGTCTTTCTCCTGCGTGAATACTGATATTATTAATCTCACATTATTCTGGGAATGGGAGTCTGTAATAAAGCACCATGCTGGGGTTGGGGAATCTGTAATATCATATTGTGCTGGGGATGGAGAGACTGTGATACCACACTGTGATGGGGATGGAGAAGCTGTATTTTCATACTGCATTGGGAATGGTGAGGCTGTAATATCATACTGTACTGGGTTTGGAGAAACTGTAATATCATACTGTGCTGAAGATGGAGAGACTAATATAACACTGCATTGGGAATGGTGAGGCTGAAATATCACATGTGCTGGGATGGAGAGACTGTTATAGCACACTGAGCTGGGGTTGGAGTCTGCAATATCATACTGTGCTGGAGATGGAGAAACCATAATATTACACTGTGCTGGGGATGGAGAGACTGTAATATCACACAGAATTGGGGACAGGGAATCTGTAAAATTATACTACTGGGCTTGGGGAGGCTGTAATATCATACTGTACCTAGTTAGTGGGGGAGGTGGTGGTGGAGTGTTGTAATATTACATTGTGATACATACTTGGATGATGCGCACAAGTGCTAGACTGGAACTTTGGGGCCTGATTTTCTGGGAGTGAGTTACAGACTGGAATCTAATCGAGGGTTCAGATGGTTTATATATAGAATAATGGATACCTGGGAGTGAGTTACAGACTGGAATCTAATCGAGGGGTTCAGGTGGTTTATATATAGAATAATGGATACCTGGGAATGAGTTACAGACTGGAATCTAATTGAGGGATTCAGATGGTTTATATATAGAATAATGGATATCTGGGAGTGAGTTACAGACTGGAATCTAATCGAGGGATTCAGATGGTTTATATATAGAATAATGGATATCTGGGAGTGAGTTACAGACTGGAATCTAATTGAGGGATTCAGATGGTTTATATATAGAATAATGGATACCTGGGAGTGAGTTACAGACTGGAATCTAATCGAGGGGTTCTGATGGTTTATTAATAAAGAATAAGGATAGTTGGGGTTAATTAGAAAGATATTTTCTGCTACTTGCATAATTAAGTGTTTGAAGTGAGACTTTGGTGCTGTCACACATTTTCAGACAAGAAGCTTTGCAGCTGCGGGAGGACAGTGCTGCAATGCTTAGTATCTGCTTGTTCAGCAGCCCGTCATGAACAGTCTAATACTAATAGTCACTGGAGGTACGCAGAGGTGGCTCCTGCATGCGGGGAGGGGGTGGGTTTGAGGATCCGCTGCTCCTTGGGAGCAATGGTGACTGTTGTAAGTAGGGGGGTGTCCGTGCTGTTTTGGCTCTCGATGTTTTGTGATGAAGCCTCCACCCGGTGGTGAGTATCATTCCCCCCCTCGTTATTATTTGCCCAGCACCGATGAGTGAGTGGAGGTAGGAATTTTTTCCCAAAACCTTTACCCCCGCGGGAGTTATTGATTCTGTTAACAGAACAGACAGACGGACGGATCACACAGTTGGTCTTGTTCCACTGACCTACCAGCATAAAGGCATCCGAGGCTAGTTCAGAGAATTCAGGCCATATGTTCTATAAGTAGTTGCTAACTGCCTCTGGGGAACATGGCTGGAGAAAGAAACAAATGGGAAATTGTAACGCAGGCGCAAGATAAAGTCACTGTACATCAGTTCCTGTGAAAAGAGCCTCTCCCCATTGGGTGCACGCACCCTCCCTCAGGATTGCTCCCCCCTCTCCCCAGTTGCCTGGCACTGCCTCCCTTTGGGGTTGTTCTGTTGCTGCAGGAATGCCCACATGGCTCTCCCCCCGTGGGAGTTATTAATTACCGGGGTGAGAGGGTTGTCCTTTGGAGAGAATAAATCAGGGCTTGCACCTTCCAGAGCTGAGAATTAGGAAGCTGAGATGCTCCTGAAGGGGCCCGCCAACGAGAGGTCTTCATCAGGGAATCTGGAAAAACAGGGGGGGGTGGGTGGGTGGATGGATGGTGGTGGTGGTGGTGGTGGTGTGGATGGCCACAGCCTCAGGATAAAGGCTGAAATGAGGAGAAATGTCTTCACTCAAAGGATCTGAATCATTCCTTCTTTTGATGTGGGGAATAGGCACATGGGTGACGTTGAGGTGGGGCATCAGTCACTGTACACCGGTGAGTGGCAGAACAGGCTCTTAAATAGAACACAGAACACTACAGCACAAACAGGCCCTTCGGCCCACAAGTTGTGCCAATCATATCTATACTTACGAGGCCATAGAACTATCTGTAACTCCCAATCCCATTAAATCCCATGTACTCATCTAGAAGTCTCTTAAAAGACCCCAGCGAGTTCACCTCTACTACCACTGACGGCAACCGATTCCATTCACTCACCATCCTCTGAGTGAAAAACTTACCTCTAACATCTTCTCTGTACTTACCCCCCAGCACCTTACACCTGTGTCCTCTCATAGCGACCATTTCAGCCCTGGGAAATAGCCTCCGAGAATCCATCCTATCTATTCCTCTCAACATCTTATAAACCTCTATCAGGTCGCCTCCCAACCTTCGTCTCTTCAGGGAGAAGAGACCTAGCTCTCTCAACCTATCTTCATAAGACATGCCCCCCAATTCAGGCAATATCCTTGTAAATCTCCTCTGCACCCTCTCAATAACTTCCACATCCTTCCTATAGTGGGGTCCGACAGGGGTCTTATAAAGTTGCAGCATTACTTCCCGGCTCCTAAACTCAATTCCTCTATTAATGAAGGCCAGTACATCATATGCCTTCTTGACCACATCCTCCACTTGCAGGGCAGATTTAAGAGACCTATGGACCCGGACCCCAAGATCCTTCTGCTCCTCAACGCTGCCAAGACTCCTACCCTTGATATTATACTGCTTCATCCCATTGGTCCTGCCAAAATGGACCACCACACATTTATCCGCGTTGAAGTCCATCTGCCACTTCTCCCAGTCTTGCATCCTATCTATGTCTCGCTGCAACTTCAGGCATCCCTCCAGACTATCCACAACACCACCAACCTTCATATTGTCGGCAAACTTACTAACCCATCCCTCCACTTCCTCATCCAGGTCATTTATGAAAATGACAAACAGCAAGGGTCCCAGAACAGATTCCTGGGGCACTCCACTGGTGACTGACCTCCATGCAGAAGAAGACCCATCCACAATTACTCTCTGCCTTCTGCAGAAGGCAGAATCAGGAAAGGGACCGAGGGTTATGGGGATGAGGGGGGAAGTAGAGTTGAGGATTATTGTATCAAATCTGCTGTGGTTCATTGAATGGCGGAGCAGAATTGATGGACCGATTGGCCTACTTCTGTTCCTACTTCTTATGGTCTGAGGCTTGAAGGATCTCTGGGCCCCACTCCTTGTCCTTATGTTCCCATTTTCTTGTCAGCTGGTGTTACAGGCTTCAATCTGCCTTCCCAATCCATTTTTGCCAAGGAATGGGGCTGTTCTATCTGCCATTTGAAAAATAATATAGCGTAGGTGCTGGCCGTGAACGAGAGGCAGGCAGAATGGGGCCATTCTAATCAAAGCTTGCCTCTTAACAGTAAACGGGTAGGCACAGTGCTGGTTTTCCGTTCAGTTGAGGAAAGGGAGGTAGGTGTGGGCTCAGTTGCTTGGTGGATGACCGGTGTGGATCACAATAGTGCCAATTTGCTCCCTGTATCCGGGCCTGAGTATTTAAGCCACCTGCCTCTGCTGACCACCTCATGGCATTGATTGTGATAAGGCAGGGGTGGGGGGACAAGTGGCATGGTGGTTAGCACTGCTACCAGGGGACTTGGGTTCAATGTGGGTCACTGTGTGTGGAGTTGGCACATTCTCCCCATGTCTGCGTGAGTTTCCTACAGGTGCTCCAGATTCCTCCTACAGTCTGAAAGATATGCAGGTGATGGTGCATGCGCCATGGTAAATTGCCCCTTAGCATCAGGGGGACTAGCTAGGGCAAATACATGGAGTTATGGTGATAGGGCCTGGGTGCGATTGTGGTCAGTTCAGATGTGATAGGCTAATGGTCTTCTTCTGCATTGTAAGGTTCTGTGATTGTATATTCAAAGGTCTGACATGGTACAGAGAATAAGAGAGGAGCTATTACAGAGAGCAGCGTGGATCCGGGCTGAGCTTTCCCATTCTGAGCAAATCCCTCCTTTTGCCCCCCCAACCACTACCACGAGCACCACTAGCATCACTATCACCACCGCGGGAATCATAGCCACTGGGACAGAAATTTTCGTGGCCTGATTAAAGGCTGTTGATCCTGAACGGGAACTTCTGGACCTTGTGGTTGAAAAATTCTTCCCCCCACCCACCCCGTGTCTGATTTGGGTTCATTCAAAGAATTATTTCAAGGTACCACATGGAAGGTTGTTAAATTAGGTTAAATCTCACAGAATCCAGGGTGAGGTAGCTGAATGGATACAAAATTGGCCAGATGACAGAAGCCAGAGGATTGTTGTAGAGGGTTGTTGTTCAAACTGGAGACCTGTGACCAGCGATGTGCCTCAGGGATCAGTGCTGGGTCCACTGTTATTTGTCATTTATATTAATGATCTGGATGAGAATATAAAAGCATGGTTAGTAAGTTTACAGATGACACCAAGATTCGTGGCGTAGTGGGCAGTGAAGAAGGTTATCTATGACTGCAATGGGATATTGATCAGTTGGGCCAGTGAGCTGAAGAATGGCAGATGGAATTTAATTTAGATAAATGCAAATGCATTTTGGTACACTGAACCAGGGCAGGACTTACTCATGTTAATTGAAGGGCATTGGAGAGTTATAGAACACAGAGATCTGGGGGTACAGGTTCATAGCTCCTTGAAAGTGGAGTCATAGGTGGACAGAGCGGTGAAGAAGGGATTCAGCATGCATGGTTTCATTGGTCAGAACACTGAATACAGGGGTTGAGATGTCTCATTGAAGTTGTACAAGACATTGGTAAGGCCACTCTTGGAATACTATGTACAATTCTGTTCATCCTATTATAGAAAGGTTATTATTAAACTAGAAAGAGTGCAGGAAAGATTTACTAGGATGCTACCGGGATTTGATGGTTTGAGTTATAAGGAGAAGCTAGATAAACTGGGACATTTTTCTCTGGAGTGTAGGAGATTTAGGGATGATCTTACAGAGATCTATAAAATATTGAAGAGAATAGTTGAGCTAGATAGTTAATATCTTTTTCCCAAAAATAGCAGAGTTTAAAATTAGAAGGCATAAGTTTAAGGTGAGAGGGGAGATACAAAAGGGTCCAAAGGGGCAATTTTTTCACACAGAGGGTGATCAGGTCTGGAAGAAGTTGCCAAAGGTAGTGCTGGAGCTGTACAATTTTGTCTTTTAAAAAGCATTTAGTCACATGGGTAAGATAGGTATAAAGTGATATGGGCCAAATACGGGCAAATGCAATAGCTTAGAGGTTAAAAAAAGGGTGTCATTGATAGGATAGACCGAAGGGCCTGTTTCTATGCTATAAACCTCTATGACTCTAAGTTCAAAGGGAAGAGAGGTGGGCCAAGATTCTCTGACCTCACCGATGGCTGGGATTCTCCAGTCCTGATGCGGTGAGTGGAGTTTCTGCTGAGCACCACAGTGACAGGATTGGATGAGATTGGAGAATTTTGGCCCAGATCTTTTAAATGCATTTGTGAATTTTTGATCTGCGTTCATTACCATCTTGTTCCAGACTTCTCCTGTTGCTTCCCCTCACCCAAACAGATTCCCAGGTCCTTGGGTAGTTAGTAATAGAGAACTACCATCAGCTCTGACAGGAATGAATGATCACTTCAAAAATTCTAAACATGACAATCCATCCTAGACTTTCCAAGTCACAATGTGAATAAGTCTCCAATATCCTCCAAAATTGTCATCATCCTGATCCATGGAATGATTCAGTCCATCCCTAAGTACAACCTTTTTTTGTGCTTTTCCCTCTGAGATTTTTCTCACCCTTAGCTTCCACAAGTGGATTTTCTTGCATTTCTGGAGATTTGTGGGACATGGTCACTCTATCAGTCCAGTAGGCCTGTTCAAGCTTGGCCTATCTCTCTTTGGCTGCCTGCTTGCACTCATCTCTGGCTGGATGTTCCTCACACACCCATCCCTTTGTGTATCTTTTCTTCTCCCAGCACACTATATTCCTCTCCCCATCTCCTTTCTATGGCCTTTTCCCATTGATTCTGGCCAATGTTTCACTCCCAGACTGCATCCACCATCTCAGCCTGTTTCCCCCTAATTTGGAAACAAACAAAGACATGCCTTTATCTGCGTATTTCACACCTTCAAGGGGTGTCCCAAAGTTGATGAGATCCAGCTTTGTAAAGTGGATTCTCCCCTCCTGTTAAAAGTGGTTATCCCACAGTGCATCACCTTTGAACTCCCTGCCCCAGCCCCACTCTCAATCACTCCCATGTTGTTACCCTTTCTTCCTATCCATAACTCTATAAATCCCCAAGGCCTGATAATCTACATCCTAGAGTACGTAAGGAAGTGGATCTAGAAATAATGGATGCATTGGTGGTCATCTTCCAGATTCTATCGACTCTGGAACAGTCCCTGCAGGTTGGAGGGTAGCGAATGTCACTCCAATATTCAAAAAGAGAGATGGAGACAAAACAGGGAATTATAAACCAGTAAGCTTAATGTCGGTAGTGGGGAAAATTCTTGAATCCATTACTGAGGATTTTATAGCAGAGCATTTAGAACGCTGTGGCAGAATCAGACAGAGTCAACACAGATTTATGAAGGAGAAATCATGCTTGACAAATCTGTTGGAATTCTTTGAAGATGTAACTAGTAGAGTTGACAAGGTGGAACCAGTCGATATGGTATATTTGGTCTTCAGAAAGCGTTTGACTAAGTCCCACAAAAAGATTATCATGCAAGATAAAAGCACATAGGATGGGGGAAATGTATTGAGATGGATAGAAACCTGGTTGGCAGAGAGAAAACAAAAAGTAGGAATTAATGTGTACTTTGCAAATTGGCAGGTAGTAACTAGTGGGGTGCCGTAAGAATTGGTGCTGGATCCTAGCTTTCACAATATGTATTAATGACTTGGATGAGGGAACAAAATTAACATCTCAAAGTTTGCAGATGATACCAAGTTGGGTGGGAGGGTGAACTGTGATGAGAATGCAGAGATCCTTCAGCATGATCTGGACAAGTTGGTTGAGTATAGTTTAGATAAGTGTGAGGTTATTCACTTTGAAAGCAAAAACAAGAAGGCAGATTACTACCTGAATGATTGTAAATTGGGAGAGGGGAATGTGCAGAGGGACATGGGTGTCCTTGTGCACCAGTCACTGAAATTAAATATGCAGGTGCAGCAGGTGGTAAAGAAGGAAAATGGCATGTTGGCCTTCATTGTGAGAGGTTTCGAGTACAGGAGCAGGGATGTGCTGTTGCAATTTTATAGGGTTTTGGTGAGGCCATACCTAGAATATTATTTGCAGTTTTTGTCTCCTTTTCTGAGGAATGATGTTTTTGCTTTTCAGGGAATGCAGCGAAGCTTACCAGGCTGATTCTGGGGATGGCGGGACTGATGTATAAGGATAGATTGACTAGACTAGGATTGTTTTCGCTGGAGTTCAGACAAATGAGAGGGGATCTCATAAAAACTTATAAAATTCTAACAAGACTAGACAGGGCAGACGCAGGAAGGATATTCCTGATAGTGGGGCAGTCCAAAACCAGGGTCGCATTCTGAGGATTTGCGGTACGCTATTTAGATGGAGATGAGGAGACATTTCTTCACCAAAAGAGTGGTGAGCCTATGGATTCATTGCCACAGGTAGTAGTTGATGCCAAAACATTGAATGTATTCAAGAAGCGGCTGGATATAGCACTTTGGGCGAATGGGATCAAAGGTTATGGGGAGAAAGCAAGATTAGGCTATTGAATTAGATGATCAGCCATAATGGTAATAAATGGCAAAGCAGGCTCAAAGAGCCAAATGGCCTCCTCCTGCTTCTATCTTCCATGTTTCTATGCCTCTATGTTTCTGAGACAGAATCTGGCCAAGGTAAACTGGGAATAGCTACTAATGGGAAAATCTACACAAGACCAGTGAGGGACAATCAAAAACGGAAATGGGGAGGTTGTATGCCCACTAAGTTCTCCCTAGGGTGATAGGTAGGAATAACAAGCCAAGAGAACCATGGATGTCCAGAGATATTCAGGATATAATGAGAAGGAAAAGAAAGGCTTTTAAAAAGTACAAGGGGAGAATATCACTGGAAGCATTAGTGAGGTATAGAAAGTGCAGTGTGGAGCTTAAGAAAACAATTAGGAATGCAAAGAAGGGATATGAGAAAGTTGTGGCTGGTAAAAGTAGGGGAAATTCCCAAGATATTCAACAAGTATATCAATGTGAAGAGAATAACCAGGGAAAAAGTGGGGCCCATTACAGACCAAGGGGCAACCTGTGAGTGGAGTCAGAGGACATTGTTAGAATGTTGAATAAATACTCACATCCACCTCCATCCAAGAGAATGCGATTAGAATTCAGGGAGAGAGACTATGATGTTCTTGAGCAAATTGACATAGGGAAGGACAAAATATTGAAGGGGTTGGCAGCCTTAGAAATGGATAAATCTCCAGATCTGGATAATTTGCGGTGGAAGGCAAAGGAGGAGATTACAGAGGCTCTGACCCAAATTTTTAATTCCTCTCTGGCCACAGGAGAGGTATCAGACACCTGGAGAACAACTAATGTGGTTCCGCTATTTAAGAAGAGTTGCAGACATAAACCAGGGAACTACAGACTAGTGAGTTTCATGTCAGTGATAGGGTAATTATTAGAAAAACTTCTGAAGAAGAGCATTTATCTCCATTTGGAGAAGCAAAGATTGATCAGGGATTGTCAGCGTGGTTTCATCAGAGGCTGGTCATGCCTAACCAATTTGATAAATTTTTTTGAGCAGGTGACCAGGTGAATGGACGACAGTATTGCAGTCAATATAGTTTATATGGATTTCAGCAAAGCTTTTTAAGTCTTCCATGTGAAACCTTGTCAAAGAGGATAAATTCATACAGGAATACAGGGTAATTTGTTAAAGTGGCTTCAAAATTGGCTCAGTTGTAGGAAACAGGGGCAATGACAAAAGGCTGCTTTAGTGACTGGAAGCCAGTGTCCAGTGGCATATCACAGAGATCTGTGTTGGGTCCCCAATTACTTGTAATTTATATCAATCACATTGATGACTATGTGGGGGTTGGGGTTAGTAAATTTGCAGATGACACAAGGATTGGCTACGTGGTTAAAAGGAACAAAGGGACCTTGATGTGTTTGTCCACAGATGTATGGAAGAGAAAGGCCATAAGAATGTGAAAACTAGGAGCAGGAGTGGGCCATGTGGCCCTTCAATCCTATGTCCCCATTTATAACATCATGGCTGATCTTTTCGTGCATTCACCCATTAGCTCACCATAACCTTTAATTGTTTTACTATTCAAAAATGTATGTATCCTTGCCTTAAAATATATTCAATGAGGTAGCCTCAACTGCTTCACTGGGCAGGGAATTCCACAGATTCACCTTTGGGTGAAGAAGTTCCTCCTTAACTCAGTCCTAATCTGCTCCCCCTTATTTTGAAGCCATGCCCACTATTTCTAGTTTCACTCGTCAGTGGAAACAACCTTCCTACTTCAATCTTATCTATTTCCTTCATAACCTAATATGTTTCTATAAGATTTCCCTTCATTTTTCTGAATTCCAGTGAGTATAGACCCAGTCTACTCAGTCTTTCCTCATAAGCCAACCCTCTCAACTCCGGAATCAACTTAGTGAATCTCCTCTGTACTCTCTCTCGTACCGGTATATCCCTTCTCAAGTAAGGAGACCAAAACTGTACACAGTACTCCAAGTGTGGCACCAGCACCTTATCCAGCTGCAACATAATCTCCCTGTTTTTAAATTCCATCCCCCTAGCAATGAAGGACAAAATTCCATTTGCCTTCTTAATTACCTGCTGTACCTACAAACCAACTTTTTGCAATTCATGCACAAGAACATCCAGGTGCCTCTGTAGAGCAGCAGACTGCAATTTTTTTCCCATTTAGATAATAATCATATTCTGACCAAAATGGATGACCTCACATTTACCAACATTGTACTCTATCTGCCAGACCCTTGCCCACTCACTTAGGCTATTTATATCTTTTTGCAGACTTTCAGTGTCCTCTGCACACTTTGCTCTGCCACTCATCTTTGGGTCATCTGCGATTTTTGACTCACTTAATAGGGTGATGAAGAAAGCATATGGGACACTTGCCTTTATCAATCGAAGCATAGCTTAAAAAGCAGGGATGTTATTATGGAGTTATAGAGAACTTTGGTGAGGCCACAGCTGGAGTATTGTGTGCAGTTCTGCTTGCCACATTACAAGAAGGATGTGATTGTACTGGAAGGGGTGCAGAGGAGATTCACCAGGATGCTGTCTGGGATGGAATATTTAAGTTATGAAGAAAGGTTGGATAGATTTGAGTTGTTTTCATTGAAACAGAGAAGATTGAGGGGGCGACCTGTACAAGATGATGAAGGGTATGGGCAGGATTGATAGGGAGCAGCTGTTTCCTTTCCCATGCTGAAGACTCAGTAATGAGAAATATGGGTTCAAGGTGAGGGGCAGGAGATTTGAGGAGGTTGTGAGTAGAAACTTTTTTTTACCCAGAGGGTGGTAAGGGTCTGAAATTCGCTACCTGGGAGAGTGGGGGAGGCGGGATGCCTGACATCATTTACAAAGTACCTGGATGAGTACTTGGCATGTCATAAAATTCAGAATTATGGGCCAAGTGCTGGTAGATGGGATTAGGTGGGAGTTGATGTGTTTCTAATGTGTTGGTATGGACTCATTGGGCTGAAAGGCCTCTTCTGCACTGTATGATTCTATGATTCTAATTGTTATGGTGCAGAAGGAGGTCGTTCGGCCCATTGTTTTGCACTGGCTCTCCAGATGACTTTATGACTTAGTACAATTGCCCTACCTTTTCCCTATACCCATTGGCCCATCTGGAGCGTATTTGGTGTCTCAATTCTATACCCATCACCACACCCAAATTACCTTTTATAGCTTGATGTCTTTCTCCATCAACTGAAGTGACAAAAATAACACAGCGCAGAGCTCAATGTGTTAACACTATGCAGGCAATCTATTTCCCAATTAACCTAATTTAGTTATGGAAATGAGTTTTATAATTAGAATAATTCAATAAAACACGTTCTCCAAAATAGCATAATGGCTACCCTTTCCACATCTGACACTGTCAGAAAAATCCCTGTTTGCAGGGCTCACGCCCAATTAGCTGAGATTGCTTATTATGAAAACTGGCTTCACCAAATACAGATTAATTTGTAGAAAGACTTTCATAGATTACCCCAACAAATAAGGCTATAAATATCACCCCCACTTTCCCCCTGCCTCCCACAACGGGTGGCATAGTAGTTAGCACTAGTGCCTCACAACACCAGGGATTCGGGTTCAATTCCAGCATTGGGTCACGTCTGTGTGGAATTTGCACTTTCTCCTCGTGTCTGCATGGGTTTTCTCGGTGCTCCGGTTTCTTCCCACAGTCTGAAAGACATGCGGGTTGGGATGCATTGGCTGTGCTAAATTCTCCCTCAGTGTACTCAAACAGACACCAGAGTGTAGCAGCCAGGGGATTTTCACAGTAACTTCGTTGCAGTATTAATGTAAGCCTACTTGTGACACTAATAAATAAATTTTAGATTTAAATGCTTTTGTGCTCACTTTGAAGAACTTGGTGAAAGCACCCCAGATTCATTCCCTGTTAACTCAAGAAATTATGTAGAGATGCCGGCATTGGACTGGGGTAAACTCAGTAAAGTTTTACAACACCAATTTTAAATCCAACCAATTTATTTGATAGTAAATCCGCGAGCTTTCGACACTATGTGCCTTCGTCAGGCAAATGCAGTGTTCTGATCTGCAGAGGCACTGATGTCCACACAGACAGTTACAGATTGCTGATTAGAATGCGAATCCTTACATCTAACCTGCTATTCAAGTGTTAAAGTGGCTAACAATGTGTGTGACACAATTTCACACACATTGTTAGCCACTTTAACACTTGAATAGCAGGTTAGATGTAAGGATTCGCATTCTAATCAGCAATCTGTAACTGTCTGTGTGGATATCAGTGCCTCTGCAGATCAGAACACTGCATTTGCCTGACGAAGGCACATAGTGTCGAAAGCTCGTGGATTTACTATCAAATAAATTGGTTGGATTTAAAATTGGTGTTGTAAAACTTTACTGAACATCAAGAAAGACAGTGATGCAGTAGTATTGTTGTTAGGTGAATAATCTAGAGACCTAGGGTAAAGCTCTGGGGACACTGGTTCGAATCCTATCCAGGAATTTTGAATTCAATGAAAATCTGGAATTAAAAGCCTAACAATAGCCATTGTCAATTGTCAGGAAAACCCATCTGGTTCACTCAGGTCCTTTAGGGAAGAAAATCTGCCATCCTTACCCGGTCTGGCCTACATGTGATTCAAAAGCCACAAGAATGCCGTTGACTTAACTATCATCAGGGATAGACAATATATGCTGGCCCAGCTAGCAACACCATAATTTAATTTTAAAAGGTCTCCACTGGTGAGACAAGAAAGGAGCAAGAAAATTGGAACAAGGCAAGGCAAAGTTATGAAAGGCCAGTCACTCAATTGTGATGTGTTTCTTTTTATTCATTTGAGGGACGTGGACATCACTGGCTGGCATTTATTGCCTATCCTTAATTGCCTTTGGAAGGCAGTTGAGAGTCACCAACATTGATGTGGCTCTGGAGTCACATGTAGGCCAGACCAGGTAAAGATGGCAGATTTCCTTCCCAAAAAGACATTATTGAACCAGATGGGATTTTACGACAATTGACAATGGTTTCAAGATTATCAGTAGATTCTTAATTCCAAATATTTTTTATTGGATTCAAATTCCACCATTTGCCATGGAGGGATTCGAACCCAGGTCCCCAGAACATTAAGTGAGTTTCTGGGTTAATAATTTAACGATAATACCGCTAGGCCATCACGACTCCTTGTGCTGTACTCCATACCAATGGATCTGTTTGAGTGAATCTTGCAGGGACTCTGCGCCAATGCACAGGCCGCACTAAGCTCTGCAGTAATCTGTCAGCCAGTGAGGTGTAGTAGATGTTCAGTAATGTGTTATTGCTGTATTGAACACGATGGGAATCTACCTGCACAGATCAGAGCCAGTAACCAATAATGAGCTACCTGTGCAATACAGCTTCACTTGTCCAAACCAACCACAAGTGTGAATATCTTTGCTTAACCTATATAAGAGGGCTTTACTTCATGTAGTGAGGAGCATGATGTTATGCATGATAAAAACTTGCTCTGTGACATATCTCTCCACATGTCTGCTGCCCCTGCCCTTTCACCTTTCTGTTGTGATGAAATGGGCCTAGTCTAAAATGGAGTTCACTGGCCAAAGCAAATTACTGCAGATGCTGGAAAACTGAAACAAATCAGAAAATGCTGGGAAATCTCAGCCAGGCTCGTGGGCAGAGGACAGAGCTAATGTTTTCTGACAAAGAGTCACCTAGACTCAAAACGTTCATATCAGTATTCCCAGGGTAGCTTGGAGGGAGGTGCAGCGCTCAGAGGAAGGATGGTGTTGGTGGGGGGGTGGGGGAGGAGGAGGAGGGAGGATATTGGGCGGGGAGAGGGTCATAACAGGGTCATGCCAGCTTGATGGCAGGAAGGTGCCATGGGGCTCACTTGGCTGAAGATTATTTCCTGTTGGGACAGCCACTAGAAATGGGAAGGAAATCTTCAAGTGTCTGACTTGATGGTGGGATGGGCTGCTCCCATTCCATGTGTTCCTCAGCTCTCTCTGCTCGGTAACCTGGCTTGGCCCCTGACCTGGCAATGCCTTGATTTTAAAATCCACACAGTGATTTTCAAACTCCAGCGTCACCGCCACTCCCCTTCTTCCTCCTCCCGCGCAGCCCCTTCCCAATCACCAAATCCCGCTCCCTTCCATCATCAGCTGTCCCCCCATCACTGCAATCTTCTCCAGCTCCATAACCCTTCAACCTGGGATGGCACAATGGCAAGTGGTTAGCACTGCTCCCTCACAGCGCAAATGACTTGGGTTCAATTCCCAGCCTCAGGTCACTGTTTGTGCGGAGTCTGCACATTCTCGCCGTGCCTGTGTAGGTTTCCTCAGGTGCCCCGGTTTTTTCCCACTATCCAAATGGTTAGGTGGATTGGCGATGCTAAATTCTCCCTCAAAGTCCCAAAAAGTTGGTGTAATAAATCTGTGGAAGTCGAAGTCCCTTTACCAAAATCCCTTTATTTACAATTCTAACAGTAGTACACAGAGTGCTAGGAGTTAGCAGTCTAACTCCAGGGGTGTCAGAGGAACTGACATTCCCAGTTAAGTACAAAACATCCTGATTGGCCCATCAATTGAACCCTTAATTAGGGAGTTCACACTTCAATAAGTCAACGTCAGAGGCTTGATCGAAGTCATTACAGCACGGCAATAAGTAGCAGTATAGCCATGGGAAATATGTGGGGTTAGAGCAAGGGTGAGGACCTTTCTCTGTCAGAGAGTCAATGTAGACTCAATGGACTGAATAGCTTCTTCTGCGCTGTAGGGATTCTATGATAAGATTGCTACCATTCTAGCCCCTAGCACCCCTCTATTTTAGTTGGCCAAGACCAGGCTGGGATCTAGAATTCACTCCCTGAACCTCTCTGCTTCCTGCCCTCTATCTGCCCCTTTTCTCAGGGACTCTTCCTCTTGGCAGGTTGGTGCAAAAAGTTAAATTTCATGGGATAAAAAGAGAGTTAGCTAGATGGGTGGAGAACTGGCTTGGCCATAGAAGGCAGAGGGTAGCAGTGGAGAGGTCTTTTTCCAGTTGGAAGTCTGTGACGAGTGGTGTTCCTCAGGTCTCTGTACTGAGACCTCTGCTGTTTGTGATATATATAAATGATTTGGAAGAAGGTGTAACTGGTGTGATCAGTAAGTTTGCGAATGACACAAAGAATCCTGGATTGTGGATAGTGATGAACATTGTCAGAGAATACAGCAGGATATAGATAGGCTGGAAAATTGGGCACAGAAATGGCATATGGAATTTAATCCAGATAAATATGAAGTGATACATTTTGGTAAAACTAATGTAGGGGGGAGCTATACAATAAATAGCAGAACCATCAGGAGTACAGACACACAGGGATCTGGGTGTGTAGATCCTTAAAGGTGGCAACATGGGTGGAGAAGGTGGTGAAGAAGGCATATGGCGTGCTTGCCTTTATAGGGCAGGCATAGAGTATAAAAGTTGGTGTATGATGTTGCAGCTATATAGAATGTTGGTTAGGCCACATTTGGAATACTGGTTGCCATACTATGAGAAGGACTTGGAGGCTTTGGAGAAAGTACAGAAAAAGTGTACCAGGATGTTGCCTGGTATGAAGGGTCTTAACTATGAGGAGAGATTGGGTAAACTGGGGTTGTTCTCCCTGGAAAGACGGAGGATGAGGGATGGTCTAATAGAGGTGTATAAAATTATGAAGGGCATAGATAGGGTGAACAGTGGGAAACTTTTTCCCTGGTCGGAATGGCGAACATAAAGGGTCACAAGTTAAAGGTGAGGGGGCAAGGCTCAACACAGATGTCAGAGGAATATATTTTACACAGAGGATGGTGAGGACTTGGAATGCACTGCCAAGCAGGGTGGTAGAGGCAGACACGCTGGGATCATTTAAGACTTATCTAGATAGCCACACGAACAGACTGGGAATGGAGGGATACAAATGAATAATCTAGTTGGAAGTATGAGCGGTGCAGGCTTGGAGGGCCGAAGGGCCTGTTTCCTGTGCTGTATTGTTCTTTGTTTCTTTGTTTGTTCTAATATCTCCTTGCTGTCAGATATTATCAGTTAACACACAATGCCTTTGGGCCATTTTACTCCGTGTAAGGTGCCAGATCAACACAAGTAGCTGCTTATGAAAGCTGTGGTTTCCCGCCCACGTTCTCCGCATGCTCGTGGTTTGCCATGCGTTTACAACAGACAGTGTGTGGTCAGTGCTGGAGCAGAAGGTGCCCCCATGCCCAAAGCCAGCTGCCTGCTGTGCTAACTAATAGATTCAATGGTTCAGCTTGATTGGAGCCAGCTTGGATCAGTCAGATACAGGCAACATCAATTTAGACCAGTTGGAAGTGGATTAAAGGCCAGCCTTGGAATAAAAGGTGTGTTTAGAGTGGTCACAATGAATGTGCCAATGTGCAGTTGTGGGATCAGCATGAAGGGAAACTAAAACACCAGGCCAGGTGATTTAAAGCACTCATGGAATGCAATTGAATGGTCATCACATCCGAATGTATCCCTAAAAAGAAAATCTGCCTTTATCTAGCGCCACTCACATTCTTGATGACCCTCTAACTCATGGTCTTTACTTATCCTTCAGAGTGCATCTGTTGCTGCCACATGGGATTTCTGCACAGCAATATTCCACCCACAGCAAGGAGGCCATTTGGACAATTTTATTGAGGGCTCAATATTGACCCAGGGTCATTCCCCTGCCACTCTCCTGTGCATCCACCTGATCTCAATTCAGCTGTGCCATCAACAGTGCAGCACCCCCCTCAGCACTGGACAGCTATGTTGTGCAATGTCCTTAACACTCCGAAGGGAGAAATTAAATCCACTCTCCTTCTGACAGGGCAGGACAGCCATATGAACTCTTTCACTCTCCCTTTCCCTCTCTCTTTCCATCCCCTTCTATATCTCTCCCCTCTATCCCTCTCACTCACTCTCTCTCACCCTTCCAACCTCTCTCTCATCCCTGCTTTTCCTACATCTCTCTTCCTCCCCATTTCTTCCCAATTCCTCCCAACTCTTCCCCACTTTCTCTCTCCATTTCTCCCCCATTCTCTCTCTCTCTCTCTCTCTCTCTCCAAATTCTTCCCACTCTCTCCTCCCCCCACCTCACCTCTCTCTCCCCCACCCTCTCCCAAAGCTTATAGGGGTGGAAAGACAGGAAGGAGGAGTTGAGAATGGTCAGATCAGCCATGATCTTATTGTTTGGGGAATGAGACTCAGAGGGTCGAATGGCTTACATTTTTTTATTTATTGGTGTGGCACGTAGTCTTACATTGACAGTACAATGAAGTTACTGTGAAAATCTCCTATTCACCATACCTAGGCGCCTGTTCGGGTACACTGCGGGAGAATTTAGCACGGCCAATGCACCTAACCCGCATGCCTTGCAGATTGTAGGAGGGAACCAGAGCACATGGAAGAAACCCACGTAGACATGAGGACAATGTGCAGACTCCACATAGATGATGATGTGAGCTTGGGAATTGAACCCGGGTCCATGGCGCTGTGAGGCAGCAGTGCTAACTACTGTGCCACTATGCCACCGTAAAGTCCAGTTAGTTAAGGAAACTAGAGAACTGTAGAAAAGTGTCCAGGAAGTCTGGAGTTACATCAATAGAAACCAAGGTATGGCTCAGAAGAATTTAAGGAAGAATAAACAAAGTGCTTTGAGTTTAAGAGGCAATTGCAGTAACCAGATTCAGAGTTGGAAAGTAGCCTTCAAAGGTGCATCAAATGTCTGGTGCCATTTTAGTAGGCTGGGAATCAAGAATTAAAGCAATTGTGAGTAGTTTGCATTGTAGTCGAAACAGAGAAACCTAAAAGGAGTTGGTGTAAAATCCTAGATTGGGTTCACTGTTACAAGTGTAGTGGAAGCTTTGTTTCAAAGTGTCATTCGGAAAACATGCATTGTATTTTTAAATGCAAATCTTTATGAGGGAAAATTTCAAAGTGTGTCTTTTGAGAGTGGAGTTTGGAAATTCTCAGATCACAATCACCTGAAGGATTCTGAGGAGACATCCATACATGTACTTGGGATTCAGAGTTGAGAGTGTATTTGACCACAGTCATCTTGTGTGCTTAACATTTGTGTTAATGAGACTATTGTAGCTTAAGATGTACCTTGTAATCCACATTAACCATAAAAAACCTGTGTGTAGTTGTTCAGCTAAAGGGGTGTAAAGGAATATTATATCAAAGTCTATTTTTCTCATGTTTAATTGATTTTATCTATTATTGTTAAAACTAATTAAAGTGGGCCAGGGTTCCATTCTGGGATTTTCCCATCTAGTTGTAACATTAACTGAGATTAGAAAAAGAATTATATATCATATAAAATAATATGTTGCATTTCTTCCTGCCAAAGTAGACAAGTTTACTGTTTCTCCCACATTATGCTCCATTTGCCCAATTTCTGCTCACTCCCTTAATTCACCTACATACCTTTGTAGTCTCTCTATCTCCTTCTGACAGCTTACTTTCCTATCAGTCTTGGTTTCATTGGCTACCACACAATCCGTCCCATCCTCCAAGTTCTTGATATGAATTGTAAATAATCAAAGTCCCAGCAGTCTGCTATATCCTATGGCGCCCCATTGGTTATGGCTTAGTTGCCCCAAAGAAACCCATTTATCCCTATTTTCTGCTTCTTGTTAGCTAACCAATCCTCTATCCAGGCTAATATTGTTCCCTATTCATCTTGTTGTCTGACAGAGTCATAGAATGCTATGGTACAGAAGAAGGCCATTCAGCCCATCAAGTCTATACTGACCACTATCCCACCCAGGCCCTATTCCCATAACCCCAGATATTTACTCTGCTTATACCCCTGACACTATGGAACAAGTTAGCATGGCCAATTAACCTAACCCACATATCTTTGGATTGTAGGAGGAAACTAGAGTACCCAGACACGGGGAGAATGTGCAAACTCTGCACAGTGACCCGATCGGAATTGAACCTGGGATCCTGATGTTGTGAGGCAACAGTGCTAACCACTATATCAACTTGCTGTCTTGTGTAGTAACCCTTAATATGACAGCATGTTACTTTAAAATAAGACCGTAATACATTAAACACAATTTCTCTTTCACAAACTTATGTTGACTCTATCTGACTATATTATGATTTTCCAAGTGTTCAGCTGTAACCTCTTTAATATTGGACTCTCGCAATTCCTAATGACAGATGTTGAGTGAACTGACCTGTAATTTCCTGTTTTTGGTCTCCATTTACCATTTTCCAATTCCCCTCGGAATCCTCCCAAATCGAAGGGATTTTTGGAAGATTATAACCTATCTAATACCCAATTATGCAGACTCATCTGCTCCTGGGGGATTTGTCATGCTTTCAGAACAAACAGCAAAGAAAATTGCAGCACCATTTACCCTATGTCAGAGGGATGAGTTAAGGTTAATGCATGGGGTTATGGTAATAAGGCCTGGATGGGATTGTGGTCAGTGCATACTCGATCGACCGAATGGCCTCCTTTTGCACTGCAGGGTTCTATGATTTTAAAATTTACCAGCTCACTTTCTCTCAAATCCTTTCTTCCTCTATTTGTTCTTATGAATTTAATATCTAATACATCCCCTATCTGGTGGCCAAATATTAAATTGATTTCTGGGACAGGGCAGTGGAACAGGGCTTGTTCCTTCCACACCTCACATCAACCTGGTCTTGTATTACCTCCAAGAATAGTGCACCCACCTGTCTTTTGGATGGGTGACATGGTGGCACAGTGGTAAGCGCTGCAGCCTCATAGTACCAGGAACTCAGGTTCGATTCCTGGCTCAGCTTCCACAGCTGTCTGTGTGGAGTCAGCACATTTTCCCTATGTCTGCGTGGATTTCCTCTGGGTATGTTGGTTTCCTCCCATAGTCCAAAAGACATGCTGATTAGCTGGATTGGTCATGCTAAATTCTCCCTCAGAGTACCCGAACAGGCACCAGAGTGTGGCAACCAGGGGATTTTCACAGTAACTTCGTTGCAGTGTTAATGTGAGCCTACTTGTGATACTAATAAATAAACTTTAAACTTTTAGTCATTCTTTATATTTCTTAAAATCTGCTCTATCTTCTGACCTACTACCAATTTTTACTAATTTCTATAATGTCTCTTTCAATTTGATATAATCCTTCATTCAGGCTCAGACAATGAATTCTTCTCAAAGCGACTTTCTCACTGTAGGATATCCTTTCTCAGAAAGGATTTATCACAGTCTTCTACTACATAGAGTCATAGAGGTTTAAGGCATGGAAACATGCCCTTCAGCCACTTGTCCATGTCAACCATTTTTTTAACCTTTAAGCTAATCCCAATTGTCCAGATTTGGCCCATATCCCTCTATATCCATCTTACTCATGTAATTGTCTAAATGCTTTTTAAAGAACAAAATTGTACACACCTCTACTATTATCTTTACTATTACCTCTGGCACTTGTTCCAAACACTTAGCAGCCTCTGAGTGAAAAATTGCGCCTCTGGACTCTTTTGTATTTATCACCTCTTACCTTAAACCAATGTCCTCTAGTTTTAGATTCCCCTACCTTTGGAAAAAGATGTTGACTATTTAGCTGATTTATGCCCCTCATTATTTTATAGACCTCTATAAGACAACCCCTCTACCTCCTACATTCCAGGGAAAAAGTCCCAGTCTATCCAGCCTCTCCTTATAATTCAAACCATCAAGTCCCTGTAGCATCGAAGTAACCCTTTTTTGCACTCTTTCTAGTTTAATAATATCATTTCTATAATAGGGTGATCAAAACTATATTCCAAGTGTAGCCTTACTAATGTCTTGAACAACTTCAACAAGACGTCCCAACTCCTGTATTCAATGTTCTGTAAAGTTTTACAACACCAATTTTAAATCCAACCAATTTATTTGATAGTAAATCCGCGAGCTTTCGACTTTACAGCCTTCGTCAGGCAAATGCAGTGTTCTGATCTGCAGAGGCACTCATATCCACACAGACAGTTACAGATTGCTGATTAGAATGCGAATCCTTACATCTAACCTGCTATTCAAGTGTTAAAGTGGCTAACAATGTGTGTGAAGGGAATCCTGAGCATTGGTTAGAGAATTGTGTATTTTCTCCAGACAGCACAGTAAGTGAGGTTTTTTGCTAATCCAGACAAGTTACGGGGGTTACAGATAGTGTGACATGAAGCCAAGATCCCTGTTAAGACCGTCCTCATGTGTGCGGAACTTGGCTATCAGTCTCTGCTCAGCAACTCTGCGCTGTCGTGTGTCACGAAGGCCCCCTTGAAGAACATTTACCCGCAGGTCGGAGGCCGAATGCCCATGACTGCTGAAGTGTTCGCCCACAGGAAGGGAACTGTTTTGCCTGGTGATTGTTGAGCGATGCTCATTACTACTATCGACATTCAATGTTCTGACCAATGAAACCATGCATGCCTAATGCCTTCTTTATCATCTGTCCACCTGTGATTCCACTTTCAAGGAGCTTTGAACCTGTATTATTAAATCTCTTTGTTCTATAACTCTCCCCAACGCCCTGACATTAACTGAGTAAGTCCTGCCCTGGTTCGATCTACCAAAGTGTATCATCTCTCGCTATCGTTAAGATGGTTCCATAGTAAGGCGACTTCTTGCAAACTGTCCCCAGCATACTCTCTAATTCTATTTTTCACTCTCGTTCTATGCTTCTAAAACTCCATTCTAAGTCTGATAAACTCTTTAACAGTGCTTTACTTCAATCACTTCTTCCCTGCTACCATTAGATTTTGATGGACTTACCTTATATTAACCTGATCTTTCTTTACATCTAGCTACGACTGTAACACTACATTTTGCATCCTGTTGTTTGTTTCTCTATGAACCGTATACTTGCACAGTGTGCAAGAAACAATACTTTTCATTGTATTCTAATACATGTGACAATAATAAATCAAATCAAATCAAACTAACAATGTGTTTAATCAACCATTATCTTTTCTTGCCTCCTGTCCTTACAAAATGTCAAGTAGCCTTCTGTATTTAGATTCCATCCTTGGTCACCTTGCAACCAAGACTCTGTAATGGATATCCAATCATATAGATTCATTCTATCTGTTGTAATTCATATATTTTGTTCCCACACGGCTGGAACTGAAGGAGAGGCAATGTTAGTGTGCGGGTGATGTAAGCTGTTTGACGCACTTGGTCTCCACAAGTTTTTGGCACTTTTTCTGCAGACATGAGCCCAGAAAAGAATTAATCTCAATAGACATTAAGATATAGAAGCAGAATTAGGCCATTCGGCTCATTGAGTCTGCTCCACCATTCAATCATGGCTAATAAGTTTCTCAACTCCATTCTCCCGCCTTTTCCTTGAAGTCTTCGATCCCCTTACCGGCCTCTTACCTATCTCTGTTTTAAATACATTCAATGACCTGGCCTCCACAGCTTCTGTGACAATGAATTCCACGGATTCACCACCCACTGGCTGAAGAAATCCCTCCTCCTCCTGGCTTTAAAGGGTCGTCCCTTTATTTTGAGGCTGCGCCATCGGATCCAGTCTCTCTGACTAATGGAAACAACTTCCTCATATCCACTCGATCCAGGCTTTCCAATATTCTGTAAGTTTCAATGAGATACCCCTTATCCTTCTAAACTCCATCGTGTAGAGAGCCAGAGTCCTCAGATGCTCCTCATATGACAAACTTTTCATTCCAGGGATCATTTTTGTGAACCTCTTCTGGACCCTTTCCAAAGCCAGCACATCCTTCCTTAGATATGGGGCCCCAAAACTGCTCACAATACTCCAAATGGGGTCGGACCAGGACCTTATAAAACCTCAGCTATACATCGCTGCTTTTGTATTCTAGCCCTCTCGAAATGAATGTTAACATTGCAATTGTCTTCCTAACGACCAACTTAACCTGCAAGTTACTGTAAGAGAATCCTGAATGAGGATTCCCAAATCCCTTTGCACTTCCAATTTCAAGAATTAGATTTCTTAGAATCCGACAGCAGAAGACCCATAGAGTCTAAATGGACCACAATCCCACTCAGGCCCTATTCCCATAACCCCACTGCTTACACTGTCTAATTTCCCCGACACTAAGGGCCAACTTAGCATGGCCAATTCACCCAACCTGCACATCTTTGGACTGTGGGAGAAACCGGGGCACCCAGAGGAAACACACGCAGATATGAGAAGAACGTGCAAACTCTGCACAGACAGTGACCCAAGGCTGGAATCGAAGCTGAGTCCCTGGCGCTGTGTAGCAGCAGTACAAACTGCCATGCCACCCATTTCTGAATTATTTTCCCCATTTAGAAAACAGCCTTGGCTGAGTGCCAAATTCTCTATTCTCAGCGGCAAAAGAGTGTCGAGGCCAGAAAATTCTGGTACAAACAGAGTTAGCAGGCAGAGTACAGCTGTGCGAAGTTTGCGAGGTTGATGTTGTGATCACATCACTGAATCTTCCCTTCAGCTGGAAGGCAAATCCATTAATCATTCCTGAATTCCAATTAATCCTTCTCGCCCCTCCCCCCCATCCCTGCTCACTCCCAAATAAGTTCACCTTACAAAAATTGTACATGATGACAACTTTGAACAATGAAGAAGGACAGTGAGAAGTGAGATGACAATGATTTTTTTAATAAGAAGAATTGGGCTGTTATGATAAATTACCCAACTGGTTGTCATTTCAAATTAGCTTGTAGCCGAGTGTGGTTCTCACAGAGAATGGATCTTGATTCGAGATGATTTTCTCCAACTAGTTAGAATCATAGAATCTCTACAGTGCAGAAGGAGGCCATTTGGCCCATTGAGTCTGCACCAACCACAATCCCACCAAACCCTATCTCCGTAACCCCACATTTAGCTAATCCCGCTACCTAAACATCCCAGGACATAAGGGAGAATTTACCATGGCCAATCAACCTCATCCTCATATCTTTTGGATTGTGGGAAGAAACTGGAACACCTGAAGGAAACCCACACAGACACAGGGAGAACATGCACATGCCACACAAATAGTGACACAAGTCAGGAATCAAACCCATGTATCTGGCACTCTGAGACACCACCGTACCACCATGCCGTCCTCATTGAAGTTGGGAAATATTCAATGACATTGGCTATGGTTCTGAACAATCAAGTGTTGGTCAGGGAAAGTTAACTCCATCCAGCAACTACTCCTTTCACCTCGTGCAGACTCCTATCCATCACTCGATCTCTTCTGCCATTCCACTGAGTGTTGGTGGGTCAAATCCCAGCTCCTGCTTTTGCCTCACCTCCTGCCTTTGCCTCACCTCCTTTGGTACCTCTGCTCCAATGAAGATACCCCCAGCCTCCAACTCAAAGGCACCAGCTGGTTTCCAGCCATATCCACAGCATTTAGAAGGGAGGGAAATCGGGATCTCTCCCACTCTTTGTGTAAAGGTGAGCTTCCAAAGACCTATCCTGAGTGCCATGGCTCCAACTTTAACATTGTGTCATCACCCCACCCCCTCCTGCAGTTCTCCAAAGACATAAGAAGGTTTTTCTGTACTCCCTGATCAAGTCCCTTTGACCATCTGACCACCCCCCAACCCCCAGATATTCCAGACAATAAAAAGCCACGTCTGGGCAAACTGTCCTCTGACACCTTTTGCAATCTTAGAGTGTGCTTTACAGTCAACGAGATACTTAGTCATCGAATTCCTACAGCATATAAGGAGGTCACTTGGTTCATCGAGCCTGCACCCACAACAATCCCAGGCCCTATCTCTGTAACCTTACGTATCTACCCCACTAGTTCCCCTTAACATTAAGGGCCAATCAACTTAACCTGAATATCATTGGAGTGTGAGAGGAAATGAGAGCACCTGGAGGAGACACATGTAGCCACGGGGAGAATGTGCAAACTCCACACGGCCAATGACCCAAACCAGGAATCGAACCTTGATCCCTGGTGCTGTAAGGCAGCAGTGCTAACCACTGTGCCAACGTGCTGCCCCGAATTGCCATCACATCACAGAACATATTCTCTGTAATACATTCTCAACAATCCTTTAAACCCTGTTGCCAATCTTTTCTCAACCCATGCTTCGTGATGTTAGAACTTTTGCATGCTTTGATTTGATTTATCACTGTCGCATGTATTGGATACTATTTCTTGTACGCTATACAAATAAAACATACTGTTTATAGAATACATAGGGGAGAAGGAAAAGAGAGAGTGCAGAATATATTACGGTCATAGCTAGGGTGCAGAGAAAGATCAACTTAGTGCGAAGTAGGTCCATTCAAAAGTCTGACAACAACAGGGAAGAAGCTGTTCTTGAGTCGGTTGGTACGTGACCTCAGACTTCTGTAGCTTTTACCTGACACAAGAAGATGGAAGAGAGAATGTCTGTGGTGCATGGGGTCCTTGATTACGCTGGCTGCTTTCCCAAAGCAGCAGGAGGTGTAGATGGAATTGATGGATGGGAGGCTGGTTTGAGTGTTGGACTGGGCTTCGTTCACGACCCTTTATAATTTTTTGAAGGCACCGCCTTCTGCTGCTATCAATGGTCTTTTCTCCGGAAAAATATCCAGAGATAAAAATTGTTCATCTGCAGAGATCTTCTGGAGCTCTGGGCACATTGACAAGTGCAAGGGGAGTGCATGCGGATCATTGTCAGCAAGATAAATTGCCCAATTAAAAATTGCAATGACACATTGCCAAGTCACACATCTTCTAAGAATGGAGCAAATGTATCTGCAGAAGCGCCGTGTGAGGTTGTATTCTGTGGTCATTGATTTTCTGTTGTCCAAGTCCCAGTGCCTCATTAGATATCAAGACTGGCCTTTCTGAACCTGTTACCAAAGGGACTGCATCCACAACCAGGAAGTCCCAGAGCAGCAGTCATTACAAATAAATACTACAACTCCCCTTCCAAACTGCATTTCCATTCCATAAATACACACGCATACAAATACAAAAAAATTAAACAGGCTGTTAAAGCTTCTACAGGGATGTGAATAAGGAATCCTTTTGCTGAGAGAAATGTGGGCCCACTGTAGGCAGTCAGGAAAATTCATCCTGGGGAATACAGAAATGGCAGAGAAGCTAAATATTTTGGGTGAGATTCTCTGACTTCCCAGCCACATGCTTCCTGCCAGCAGGAGGTGGCGCCTTGTTTGGTAGCGACAGGATTCTCCAGTCACACCTGTCAGTGGGAATTCCCATTGGCGTCACCCCATGCCAGGAAGTCCGCGGCTGAGGGGTGAACTATCGACAGGACTGGAGAATCCCGCTTGGTGTGAATGGCTGGAGAATTCTGGCCATTGTTTCTGTTTTCATCGAGGAAGTTACAGGAAATTTCTCCAAGGGACTAGGTAAGAATGCGGAGTTCTGCATTTTGCATGAGAAGAGCCTCTTCTGTGCTGTATGGTTCTATGATTGTATTGAAAGGTGGAGCAGGCTCAGTAGACTGAATGGTCTTCTTGTTCCTACGTTCCGACATATGCAAACCATCAAAAGTGTGCTAATTTAGCATTTTGTATCATGGAATGTGGGTGTTGGCAACTAGGGATGGATTTATACCCATCTTATTTGCCCCTGATTGCTGTCTTCTTGAACAACGGCAATCCCAGAGGCAGATACACCCACCATGCTGTTAGGGAGGGAGTTCCAAGATTTTGACCCAGTCAGTGAAGGTACCATGTCTTTTGTGTCTGCACGACTGTCATATTTTCCACCACATTGGGGCGAGAGGAATATTCCTGTCCAGTCTGGCCAGCGCGCAGCTTTGCGGAGAAATGTACAGGTGGTGCTGCCCCTGCTCTCCTTGTTTTTCTAGGATGGTTGAGGTAGTGGGTTCAACAGGTTGTGCTGATGAACCACCCCTCACCTTCCCCCGATGAGTCTCTGCGGTGGTTCCTGTAGATGGCATACACGGCTGCCACAGTGCTTTGGTGGTGGAATGACTGAAGGTTTTGCAGCAACATAGCAGAATTAAAATAATTTTAGTACTTGCTGCACAGAAGTGGTGGGGTGGAGGGAATGGGGGGATGGAGAGCTGGGTGACATCAGTGGTTGAGCATGGGATGCTCCCTCAATAGAACCAGGCAGTGAGACAAGGAGCAGAGGCAGAGCAAAAGACACCAGATAAGTGTGGGTTGCCAGCCCCGGTTTGACAACCCCATGGAGATTGTAGCATACATTCACACACCTCCAGCCAACATGACATCCTGTCGCTGCCTGCTCCCCCTCCCACATCTGCCTTCCAAACTACAGTTGTTTTTCAAAAAAATAAACCAAAGTCTGGCAGCAGCAGTCAGGAACTAGGCAGTAAATGTCTGCTCCATGGGGAACATTCCTGGGAGTCTGGGCATCACAAAGAGAGAGAGAGAAGGAGATTGGAGTGAGAGGCTAGTTAGAGTTACAATTAATTGAGACTTTGAGAAAAGTCAAAGTGAAATAGTCCAGGTTGTGACCATGAGATCTCATTTTTGACCCCCGGTGTAGCATATTCACACAGGGACCCAATAGATAGTGTTGTGTGATTCCTGGCGTAATATAATCACACACAGACCCAATGGATCATGCTGTGTGATCCCTAGTGCAATATAATCATATACAAGCCCAATACATCATGTTGTGTGATCCCAAATGTAATATAATCACACTCAGGCCCACTGCATTGTGTTGTGTGATCCTGGTGTAATATAATCACACACAGACCCAGTGGATCATATTGTGTGATCCCTGGTGTAATATAATCACACACAGACCCAGTGGATCATATTGTGTGATCCCTGGTGTAATATAATCACATGCAAGCCCAGTGGATCATGTTGTATGAAGCCAAGTGCAATATAATCACACACAGGACCAGTAGATCGTGTTGTGTGATCCCTGGTGTAACATGATGACACACAGGCCCAGTGGATTGTGTTGTGTGAAGCCTAGTGCAATATAATCACACATGGCCCCACTGGATCATATTGTATAATCCCTGGTGTAATATAATCACACACAGGCCCAGTACATTAAGTGGAATGCCCATGCTAAATTGACCCTAGTGTCAGGGATTAGCAGAGTAAGTATGTAGGGTTATGGGGATAATGGATTGTGCTGGAAGATTCTGGTTTTGACATTGTTCCCTCCAGGTACTGATCCACTGGGCTTGTGTGTGATTATATTACACCAGGGATCACACAATATGATTGGGTGTGTGTGGGACTGGGCCTGTGTGTGATTATATTACACCAGGGATCACACAATATGATGGACTGGGCCTGTGTGTGGTCCTGCTGGTGTTCTGGTCTGACAGTCTCTGCTCTGTACTTTGCAGCTTTGTCTTTTGCTGTCCTCTTTCCTGTATTTCCCATCCTATCTCTTCTTGGCCTTTCTCTCGTTCCCCCTGCAGGCCGCTCGCCACCACGCGTCCTCCAGCCCGGAGGTTGGGACGGTCGGGGGATTCTGCATAACCGGCACCAGCGCTGCTCCATGATCGCTCGTCCAGAGGCCCAGTACAAGTGGGGTGAGTCTCTTACTTCTTCCATCTTCTCTGCCTCAAGTCTGCTTCCTTTTCTCTCTATCTCTTTCTTTTAATTCTCCTTCTCTCAGCTCATCATTTTCCTCTCACAATCCAGAGATGTGTGGATTAGATGGATTGGCCATCGTTAAATTGCTTCTTACTATCCAAGGTAGTGGATTAACCATGGTAATTGCATAGGGTTTTGGAGGAGGATTGAGTGTCGGGCTGGATAAGTTGCTTTTCAGAGAGTCAGTGCAGCCTCGATGGACCAAATAGCCTGCAACTTGGGGCGGCAAGGTGACCCAGTGGTTAGCACTGCTGCATCAGAGACCCAGTTTCAATTCCAGTCTCATGTCACTGTTTGGAGCTTATTCATTCTCCCCATATCTGCGTGGGTTTCTGACTGCTCCAGTTTCCTCCCACAGTCTGAAAGACATGCCGGTTAAGTGGATTGTCCATGCTAAATTGAATCTCGTGTCAGGGGATAATCAGAATCAATATGTGGGGTTATGGGGAAAGGGCCTGGGTGGATTGTAGTCGATGCAGACTCAATGGGCCAAATGGCCTCATTCTGCTCTGTAGAGATTCTATGATATGACGATGATGATCTTTTCCATCTCTCCTATCTGTTGTGAGCACTGTCGGCTATTATTATACCATGTCTCCTGCGATGTCATAGGAACAGCACTGTGCCAGGGACATGGGTTTGATTCCTGGCTTGTGTCACTGCCTGTGTGGAGCTGATCCCCAAGGCAACACCGGAAAAACTCACCCTCAGACACTTGGTTACACACATCATTAAAATGTCAAGAACCAGGAAGAGAGGATAATTGGGGAGGTATCAGGGTGGCACACTGGGCCAGTGGTTAGCACTGCTGCCTCACAGTGTCAGTGTCCCAGGTTCAATACCGGCCTTGGGTCACTGTCTAAGCAAATCTGCGCATTGTCCCCATGTCTGCGTGGGTTTCCTCTGGGTGCTCTGTTTCCTCCCACAGTCTGAAAGATGTGCAGATTAGAGTGCATTGGCCATGCTAAATTCTCCCTCATTGTTCCCAAACAGGTGCTAGAGTGTGGGGACAAGGTGGTATTCACAGTAACTTCACTGCAGCGTTAATGTAAGCCTACTCGTGACACTAATAAATAAATGCAATAAACAATGAATTCATAGAACTCATCGAATCCCTACAGTGCAAAAGGAGGCCATTCAGCTCATCGAGTCTGTACTGACCACAATCACACACAAGTCCTCGTAATCCTCATTCATCCTGCTATCCCTGTGACACTAAGGGTCAATTTAGCATGGCCAATCAACCTAATCAACACATCTTTGGATAGTGGAAGGGAACTGAAGCACCTGGAGGAAACCTATGCCAACACTGGGAGAATGTGCAGACTCTGCACAGACAGGACCCAAGGCCAGAATTGAACCAGGATCCTGATGCTGTGAGACAGCAGTGCTAACCATTGTGCCACTGTGCTGCCCTGATACCTGCTTGATTATCCTCTCTTTCTGGTTCCTGATATTTTAAATATCTATATACCCAAGTATCTGAGGGTGGGTTTTTCCGGTCCCACCTTGGTGGGCCAGCTAAAGATCCATTGAGTCTGACAGGATTGGAAAACCTCAGCCTAATAGACAGGACTTCAGGCTGCATGCACACCCCAAGAATGGAAATAGCCATTCGAAGTCTATGCATCTTCACATGCTCTGCTGGATTTACCATTCCACCTGCTACAGTTCCCACGGTGGGAAAGTCCTGCCCAAAGTCTCTTTGGACTTTTACTGTTTCTCACCATTTAGACCATGCAACCATTCTATCCTTTATACATCTAGACTGGGTGATTTTGCATTTGCCTGCACCAACATGTGGTTGTCGTGCTTTTTCCGACTCTCTTTTCCGAGTGGTGATGGCCCAGTGATATTAATGCTAGAAATCTGCCATCCTTACCTGGTCTGGCCTATATGTGACTCCAGGGCCACAGTAATGCTGTTGACTCTCAACTGCCTTCCAAAGGCAACTAGGGGTGGGCAATAAATACCAGCCTTCTGGCCATGCCCATGTCCCATGAATGAATAATAAAAAATATCTTTGTATTGTCACAGTTCCATCTGCTTTGTTAATGAAGACAATGCAGTATTGATCTCATCTACTCTCTTATATGAATCATACTCACATTTTGGGTATTGTAGTGTTGGAGAGCAAATCTATCTGAGCAATCACCCACTCTCCACCTGTGAGTGCTTTTTAAAAGACAAAATTGTACCTGCTTCTATTACTACCTCTGGCAGCTTGTTCCAGACACTTCATCACCCTCTGTGTGAAAAAATTGCCCCTCTGAACCCTTTTGTGTTTCCCCTCTCTTAAACCTATGCCTCTAGCTTTAGACTCCCATACCTTTGGGAAAAGATATGAACTATCTAGCTGATCTGTGACCCTCATTATTTTATAGACCTCTATAAGATCACTCTTAGCCTCCTATGCTCTAGGGAAAAAAGGCCCAGTCTATTCAGTCTCTCCTTAAAACTCAAATCATCAAGTCCTGGTAGCATCCTAGTAAATCTTGGGCTTTTAGGTCTCACATTCTGTTGGGAAAGAATGTTCCGGA
The DNA here is from genome assembly GCA_024679065.1 of Sphyrna mokarran. Taxonomy (NCBI): domain Eukaryota; kingdom Metazoa; phylum Chordata; class Chondrichthyes; order Carcharhiniformes; family Carcharhinidae; genus Sphyrna; species Sphyrna mokarran. The sequence goes on along the minus strand of JAGIQG010000009.1, from coordinate 105,799,464 downwards.
GATTTTGAAATACCAGCAGCCTTCACAACGCCCTCTCACTCCTCAGTAAGAGAGGGTTTTGTTGGTGGAGTCAAAGGCTGCCCCAGAGTCTTTGGCGCAATGTCTCTGCTGACCAGTTCCTGATTGGGGAGGTGGAAAGAGCGCTGTGTTATCGGAGCTGCCACCTTTGCATGCAGAACATCTGTCTGCGCGGCAACCATTCTCACCTCAGTGCCCTAACTGATGTTTATCCCTCACTGAAAACAGGGGATCCAGTCAGTATCATAGAATTCTACAGTGCAGGAGGAGACCATTCGGCCCAATCCCACCCAACCCCTATCCTGTAAACTGCCATATTTACCCTATTTATTTCCTTCACACAAAAGGTTAATTTATCATGGCCAATACACCTATCCAGCATGGCTTTCAGACAGTGGGAGAAAATTGGAGCACCCAGAGGAAACCCATGTAGACACAGGGGAAACATGCAGACTTCACACAGACCCGATTAGGGAATTGAACCCGAGTCTCTGGCACTGTCAGGCAGCAGTGCTAACCATTGTGCCACCTTGCCCCCATTAAGTGTCACATAGTGGGAGCTTTCTGTGCACAAATTTCCTGCAATACAGCAATGACTACACTTGCAACAAAAAGGATACTTTGTTGGCAATGAACTACCCTTAGAACATAGAACATTACAGCACAGAACAGGCCCTTCGGCCTTCGATGTTGCGCCGACCAATATAAAAAGCAATGCCCCTCCAAACTAAACCATTCCCTTCTCTTCCATATGCTTATCAACTAACCTCTTAAACGCCACCAAACTTGGCGCATCTACAACTGCTGCAGGCAGGGCATTCCACTCCCGAACCACCCTTTGGGTAAAGAACCTACCTCTGATATCCGTCCTATAACTATCACCCCTTAATTTAAAGCTGTGTCCCCTCGTGCTAGCTTTCTCCATCCTAGGAAAAAGGCTATCACTGTCCACCCTATCTAAACCTCTAATCATCTTATATGTTTCGATTAGGTCCCCTCTTAGCCGCCTCCTTTCTAACGAAAACAACCTCAAATCCCTCAGCCTCTCTTCATAAGACCTGCCCTCCATACCAGGCAACATCCTGGTAAACCTCCTCTGTACCCTCTCCAATGCCTCCACATCTTTCTTATAATGTGGGGACCAGAACTGCACACAATACTCCAAGTGCGGCCGCACTAGAGTTTTGTACAGTTGCAACATGACGTTGCGGCTCCGAAATTCAATCCCCCTACCAATAAAAGCCAAGACTCCATATGCCTTCCTAACAACCTTCTCGACCTGACTGCCTACTTTCAGGGATCTATGCACATACACACCAAGATCCCTCTGTTCATCTAGACTACTAAGAATCCTACCATTTGCCCTATACTCTACACATTTATTATTTCTGCCATAGTGCATTACCTCACACTTTTCCACATTAAACTCCATTTGCCACCTCTCGGCCCAGCTCTGCAACTTGTCCAAGTCCCTCTGCAAACTATAACACCCCTCTTCACTATCTACCACTCCACCGACTTTAGTGTCATCTGCAAATTTACTAATCCATCCTTCAATACCCTCATCCAGATCATTTATAAAAATTACAAACAGCAGGGGCCCCAAAACAGACCCCTGAGGCACACCACTTGTCACCGAACTCCACGATGAATATCTCCCATCAACCACCACCCTCTGTCTTCTATCTGCTAGCCAATTCCTAATCCAATTAGCTAAATCACCCTCTATCCCATACATCTGCATTTTCTGCAGAAGTCTTCCATGGGCCACCTTACCAAACACCTTACTAAAGTCCATAACATCTTGGATGTCAAGATGTTGTGAATGGTGCCTACATTATTCATACGGGAAGCCCAATAGCCCACTGGATTTGCCCATATTTCATTTTTTCACAGACTGCGGGCATTCCCACTGGTGATTTTCATTCCATTCTGAATGTTATCATACCAAATCAGTCATGAGCTCAATGAGTGGTGGAGCGGATTCAATGGGCCAAATGGCCTGCTTGTGCTCTGACATCTCATAAGACCAGAAGGTATAGGAACAGAATTTGGCCATTCTGCCTAGAGGGTTTGTTTTGCCATTTGAGAAGGCATTTTCCTGCCTTCTCTCATAACCTTTGATCCCCTTACCAAACAAGAACCTATCTATCTCTGTCTTAAATACATTCAATGACCTGGCCTCCACAGCTTTCTGTGGCAAAGAGTTCCACAGATTCACCACCCTCTGACTGAAGAAATTCCCCCTCATCTTGATTCTAAAGGATTGTCCCTTTACTCTGAGGCTGTGGTCTCGGATCCTAGTCTCTCTTACTAATTGAAACATCTTCTCCATGTCCCCACTTCCCCATATCCAAGCCTTTCAATATTCTGTAAGTTTCAGTGAGATTCCTCTCCATCATCCTTCTAAACGCCATCGAACACAGAGTGGCACAATGGTTAGCAATGCCACCTCTCATGCCAGGGATCTTGTTCGATTCCAGCCTTCGGTCACTCTCAGTGTGGGGTTTGTTCTCCCCGTGTCTGCGTGTGTTTTCTCCAGGTGTTCCAGTTTCCATCCACAGTCCAATGATGTGCTGGTTAGCTGTATTGGCCATGCTAAATTGCCTCTTAATGTTAGTGGGTAAACTGGTGGGGTTATGGGGATAGGGCATGGGTAGGATTGTGCAGACTCGATGGCTTGAATGGCCTCCTTCTGCACTGTAGAGAATCTTTGAAATGTTGCAAAGGTATTTAAATGCTGTCTACATGAGGTGCTTCAATACAATTGAGGTATATTTAATATTCACCGTATACATTCAGTCAGTCATTCAGCTCGAGAGGGTTCTTCTCCCCTCAGTTCACTATGTTGAAAGGTCTTAGACAGTGACCTTCCCTATTGCGCGTCTGTGTTTTAGTATGTCCCTCAGCACGTTATCTTAGAATTTGGAATTTACTCAATCAGGGACAATTCATTTTCCCAGAAGACCAACAAGTTTTGGGCAGACCAAGGAGTGTCCTTCACCAGATTGATGATCCGCCAGCAACTTCTGATGTTTATCTCAGAATGTATCCCTGGGAATGGCCCATAGAGCATGGACAGCTACATCTTCCAGGACCACTCATTCCTATCTCCGGGGATATTCCAACCCCTCCCAGGATTACTGACAATCCATCCAATCTCCCACACCCCTCATCACACATTGTGTACTACAAACATCAACCCCACCCCACACTCCTGTCACAGTGTATCCCAAACATCACCCATACTCCTCACCCCCTCATACTCTGTGTACTTCAAACATCACCCCTATGCCACATCCCCATCACACATTTGTAATTCAAACATCAACCTCACTCCATATCCTATCATACTCTGTTATCCCAAACATCAACTCCACCTCCACCCCATCACATTCTGTGTACACTGAACATCATCCCCACCCATCACACTCTGTGTACCTTGATCATCATCTCAAATTCCCCTCCCAACCCTGATCATTCACACACTCCTCTCCAACCACCACCTCCACCCCATTCTTCAATCATCTGCATGCACGCTTCCTCCCAATCATTCTGGATTACATACCAGGATAGCTCGTTCCTGTTTCTCTATTTCTGTTGCTAGCTGAAGGACGGGCAGCCCTCGTATCTGTGGAGAGTAACGTGACATTATTTGGAGTGTCTAAGAGGATTGAGTGATTAGGCTGCCCAATTTAAGGGCCACACAGCACTACCGAATGTGGAGGCTTAACTGAGAACTTGGCCACATTTGGTAGGGAGGAGTTGGGGTGAAGAAACGCAAAGATGGTTCAATCTATTTCCCTCAATGTGGAAATCCAGATCACTCGCCACAAAGAAAGGTGGTTTTGAGTGAAAATTTCAAACCCAGTGCTTGCTGATATTTTGTGTGTGGAAGAGCAGTTAGACAGAGTTCAGATATCAATCATCCATCTCACTGGATGGTGGGATAGGTTTGAGGGGCTGAATGGCTGTTAGTAATGTTCCTGAAAATGCACGCGTGAATTTGTGTTTGTGAGCGTGCGCATACACAAGAGTTTGTCTGTGAGTGTGTGCACATGAGTGTATCTATGTGGTGTCTATGTGTCTGTCTGACTATTTCTATATGCACGTGGGTATATGTGTGTCTATGTATGTGTGTCTGTGTATGGGAGTGTATTTCTGCACATGAATATGTGCTTGAATATGCGCATGCGTGCAGTACTGTGTGTGAGACTGTGTGTATGTGCGTGTGTATCTTTGTGTGAGTTTCTCCAGGTGCATGACTGTATTTGTGTACATGTGTTTATGAGCATGCATATATGTGTGTATATCTGTGTGTGTGTATGTGTGTGCATAAATGCATGGCTGAGTGTGGGTCTGTGAGTATCTGTGTGAGTTCCAGGCAAGTCGATGGTTGTGGTTAGCACTCCACAGTCAAACAGCCAATACACAAGATGACTCTGAATTCACTCTGGATATATTCAGGGGTAGGCAGGCGATGGACACAGCAAGAGGCAACAGCACTGGGAGGGGAGGGGAGGAGGAGTATGGTAGCAGGTGAAGTCACCCTGGGAAGCAGACACACAACAGAATGGAGTGCTGCACCAATACACTGGCTTCAATTAATATCACAGTGAGGTGCAGCACTCAAAAGGTGAACGTCAGCCTGTGAAATAAAGCTGTGACCAGATGAGGGCTTCACCGAGCACACTGCAAGAGCAAGAGTGGAAATAGTCCTTCCTCAAGGAACATGCTGATTTGCAATGTGACCCTGACATGCAGAGAGTGGGAATCTGATTGTGTGTGGAGGTGGGGGGTGGGGGGGGGGGAATCTAATACTGTGTGAAATCAATCTGCTCAACAGACCCAGAAACCCCCACCAAAAACACATACAGCTTAGAACAGAGTGACATTTATTAGTCTCAGCACAGGTTTGTGTGTGTGTGTGAGTCTGTGCATGTGTATGTTTATATAACATATTCTAAGTGTGCAGAAATATGCAACTCGGACTGTCTGACATAATTACACCTACTCCGAAACACAACTCTGAGGATTGCTCTGCCCACTGAAATTAACCCACTGATCGCTGAGAGCAAGTATTTATATCCAGTGCCCTCTGAATGCTGAAGGAGTGTTTCTGTACCCAGTGCCCTCTGAGTACTGAAGGAATGTTTCTGTACATAGTGATAATGTCATAAATAATGATAATGTAATAATGATAATGTAGTGATAATATTAATGCAGTAAATAGTGATAATGTAGTCATAGTGATAAACCATCACATTGACAATGTAGTAATCATGATAACATAGTAATAATGATAATGTATTAATACTAATAATGTAGTAAGTGCAATAATGTATTAATAGTGAGAATGTAGTAATAATGATGATGTAGTAATAATTATTTGGTAAATAGTAATAATGTAATGAAAATGTAGTAATAATATTAATGTATTAAAAGTGATTATGGAGTTGATTTTACCATTGCATTGCGCCTGTTTTCGATTATGAAAACTTGGCGAAGTTTGATCTGCGCCTGCCTCTGCACTGGTTTTCCCATTACCAAGGGACTGTGCCCAAAATGGGTGCGATGGTTATTTAAGTGCATTCGCATGCATTTAAATTGACTTAATGGTCTGCATGCCCAAACTTACCATTTCATCCCCCTTTACGACCGCTTTCACCCATCCAGATCCAGCATGAAACAGACATGCTCCATACAAGTCCAATTCGAATGTGCCATCAGTGAGGGGTAGTGAAGACTAGTGAGTGGCTAGCATCCGACGGCTTGTGAGATTGGTGGAGGAGAAGGGTGGACTCTGCCTGAGATCAGCAGGGGAAAAGGGGGTCTGCTGCCACTCTATGATAATGTAGTAATAATGATAATGTAGTAATAGTAATAATGTAGTAATAGCGATAATGTGATAATATAGTGATAATATAGCAATAATGATAATGTAGTAATGATAATGCAGTAATAGCAATAATGCAGTAATAGTGTTAATGCAGTAATAGTGATAACGCAGTAATAGTGATAATGAATTCCAAATTGATTTATTATTGGCACATGTATTAGTATGCAGTTAAAAGTATTGTTTCTTGTGTGCAATACAAACAAAGCATACCGTTCATAGAAAAGGAAACGAGAGAATGCTGAAAGTACTGTTACAGTCATAGCTAGGGTGTAGAGAAAGATCAACTTAGTGCAAGATAGGTCCATTTAAAAGTCTGATGGCAGCAGGGAAGAAGCTGTTCTTGAGTCTGTTGGTCTGTAACATCACATTTTTATGTCTTTTTTTCTCAACAGAAGCAGGTGGAAGTGAGTATATCCGGGGAGCATGGGGTCTTTAATTATGCTGGTTATTTTCCGAGACAGTGTAGATAGAATCAATGAATGGGAGGCTGGTTTGTGTGATGGATTGGGCCACGTACATAAATAGTGATAATGTGTTAATAATGTTGTAAATAGTGATAATGTAGATTCCAGTCTGTAACTCACTCCCAGGTATCTATTAATCTATAACTAATCCATCTCTATCTCTCAATTAGATTCCAGTCTGTAATTCACTCCCAGATATCCATTATTCTATATATAAACCATCTGAACCCCTCGATTAGATTCCAGTCTGTAACTCACTCCCAGATATCCATTATTCTATATATAAACCATCTGAACCCCTTGATTAGATTCCAGTCTGTAACTCACTCCCAGATATCCATTATTCTATATATAAACCATCTGAACCCCCGATTAGATTCCAGTCTGTAACTCACTCCCAGGTATCCATTATTCTATAATAAACCATCTGAACCCCCCGATTAGATTCCAGTCTGTAACTCACTCCCAGATATCCATTATTCTATATATAAACCATCTGAACCCCTTGATTAGATTCCAGTCTGTAACTCACTCCCAGATATCCATTCTTCTATATATAAACTATCTGAACCTCTCGATTAGATTCCAGTTTATAACTCACTCCCAGGAATCCATTATTCTATCTATAAACCTTCTGAACCCCTCAATTAGATTCTAGTTTGTAACTCACTTCTTGGTATCCATTATTCTACATATAAATCAACAGAATCCCTCGATTAGATTCCAGTGTAACTCACTCCCAGGTATCCATCATTCTATATATAAACCATCTGAACCCCTCGATTAGATTCCAGTCTGTAACTCACTCCCAGATATCCATTATTCCATATATAAACCATCTGAATCCCTCGATTAGATTCCAGTCTGTAACTCACTCCCAGATATCCATTATTCTATATATAAACCATCTGAACCCTTCGATTAGATTCCAGTCTGTAACTCACTTCCAGATATCCATTATTCTATATATAAACCATCTGAATCCCTCGATTAGATTCCAATCTGTAACTCACTCCCAGATATCCATTATTCTATATATAAACCATCTGAACCCCTTGACTGGAGTCCAGTCTGTAACTCACTCTGAGGCATCCATTATTTTATATATAAACCATCTGAATCCCTTGATTAAATTCCAGTCAGTAAATCACTCCCAGGTATCCATTTTTCTATATATAAACCATCTGAACCTCTTGATTAGATTCCAGTCTGTAACTCAGTCCTGAATGTGTGCCCTGGTACCCGGATGGTTGAAGTTGATTGTGTGCCAATTAATTTGATATTTTATTGCAGCTCAGCATATTTCCGTGAGGAAGCATGTGATTGTTGATTACCCCGCTCCATTCCTTCTCTAATCTGATCTTAGCTTTTTGGTGCATTTTCCTTGTTCAGGCAGGGAGGGCAGAGTGAGTTGCTGAGGTCTTGGAGCAGCTGTGTGAGCACATTTGACAGGACATTAGTTTTGCTGTCTGTCAGTGTGAAGGTGAACTGGTGAGGGTTCTCTCTAATCAAAATAGATAAATGATGAAGGTGCATCAGAACCTTTGCTGGCTCTTTATCCCACTTCATTTCCCTGCCCATTCCCAAGCTCAACTCCTTTGACAATCAGCACTGTGCAAATTACTTCATAGGCTGAGAAATTCGCAGCTTGTTTCAGCTTGTCACTGACTTGGTTAGAAATATTCACAACACAAGGCTGGTATGTACACTCAGATATCTTTGTGTGCCACAGGTATACAGATAGAAATGAACAGAACAACATCAGAATTAGAAGATAGAGTAGACTCTTGAACCTGGTCCGCCCTCCAATAAGATAAGCAGCGTGGTGGTACAGTGGTTAGCACTGCTGCCTCACAGTGCCAGAGACCTGGATTCAATTCTGGGCTTGGGTCACTGTCTGTACGGAGTTTGCACATTCTCCCCATGTCTGCCTGTTTTTTCTCCAGGTACTCTGGTTTTCTTCCATAGCCTGAAAGATGTGCTGGTTAGGGGTGCATTGGCTGTGCTAAATTCACCCAAGTATAGTATATTCACCCAAGTTTCCAGGATGTTGCCTGGTATGGAGGGCAGGTCCTATGAAGAGAGGTTGAAGGATTTGAGGTTGTTTTCGTTAGAAAGGAGGCGGCTAAGAGGGGATCTTATTGAAGCATATAAGATGATTAGAGGTTTAGATAGGGTGGACAGTGATAGCCTTTTTCCTAGGATGGAGAAAGCTAGCACGAGGGGACACAGCTTTAAATTAAGGGGTATGAGTTATAGGACGGATATCAGAGGTAGGTTCTTTACTCAAAGAGTGATTAGGGAGTGGAATGCCCTGCCTGCAGCTGTTGTAGATGCGCCAAGTTTGGTGGCGTTTAAGAGGTTAGTTGATAAGTATATGGAAGAGAAGGGAATGGTTTAGTTTGGAGGGGCATTGCTTTTTATTTCGGTCGGCACAACATCGAAGGCCGAAGGGCCTGTTCTGTGCTGTATTGTTCTATGTTCTATATCTGAACAGGCGCCAGAGTGTGACAACTGGGGGATTTTCACAGTAACTCCATTGCAATATTAATAGAAGCCTATTTGACATAAACAACTTTATTTTAGATCTTTGCCTCTATATTGTAATCTGCATCCCATCTACTTGTCCTGAATGCTGCCAATGAATCCCGCCCAAGCACTCCTCCCCACACCTCCCGGCAAATTCTAACTCCAATGAATCAGCCTTCACTGTTTTCAGGGAAACAAAGTTCCATAGACAAACAATTCATTGGGAGAAAAGGGGGTCGATTCTCCCAGTGGAGATGGGACAGACGGGAGTTGGGATGGAGTGTGAGGAGAGATCAAGGTGGCCAGGAGTGGGGTGCAGGGGTTTGGGGCTGACTTGGAGATATCTGGAGGGAGTGGAGGGATTGGAGGGGAAATGATGCAGGAGTTGTGATTGGGAGGCCGGCAGTGCAGGGCTATGTGCATGGTCCAATTTCAGCACTGACAGATTGGCACATGCACAATGGCCCACTCAGCACTATGCTGCCTGCCTTGCCAATGGAAATAGACCCCACCTACTGATTTCCGCATGATTCACATTAGGGCACTCTGCAGTGCTGAGAATGTGGAAGATTCACTTTGAAATACCACTGAATAAACAATGGGATTTACACTGGTTTTTACACTAATTCAGCACTCAATTTTTTTTTGGTCCTGGCCAAGGTCTCTCTTCATACTCAGTCTCCAATGATTTGATTTGATTTGACTTGATTACTATAGTCACATGTATTAGTGTACAGTGAAATGTATGGTAGTGATTCTTCCAAAATAATACTTGCTGAATATGTGTGAAAACTGGGCTAACTCCCGTTGTTTTTCTTAAACGTGGTCTTCAGAATAAATCTCCTATCACAGGTTGCCTCAGAGAGATTCCATTGCAAATCAATGAGCGGAGCCTATCCCTGCCGGCAAGGGATAGCCACTACTGCTCCTGTACTGATTTGTCAGTGTCGAGATTGATGCATGCGCAGTGGCCCTGCTCTGCCAGTGTCCCAATCGCTAGCCAGCTCGATTACTGGCCACTCTGCTCCTCCCTTCTCCCCAACATCCTTGGCCTCCTCCTCAGTAGTCTCAAACACACCCCATCCCCCGACCTGATTACCAGTCCTGATCTCCTCTTACCCTCCCTCTCCCAGTGAATCCAATTGCAGAGTGGCAGTGTGTCCACCGCCACCAATCACCTCCAATAGGTCCCACCCTACTCTGAACCTGCCCCCTTGGCACTGCCTGATGGGAGTGGCAAGGTGCCCAGTGCCAGTGTGCAAGGATGGCATTGCCCAAGGGGCATCCACCCATTAACCCTGACTTCCTGGGGGCGGTCTCAATGACCTCTTTTTTCTCCAACTGCCTGTTTCCTGTTAGTGGAACAGAGTGAATCCCAATGGAGGGAACCACATCTGGCAGCTGTTGGGGCAGAAGTTAGAGGATCCAGAGACTTTGTCCTGGGTCTGTTAATAAAATGCAAATGGGGATTTCTATATTGTAATCAGAAACTGGCAGGAAACTAATTCAGTTGAAAATCTTAAACTTGCAGAGGTTGCAGTGCCAGCAGGAAGCCCATGAAATGGTCCCTGCTGACCTCTATATCTTTGTATCTGTATATTTGTGGACATAGATCTCCCAGAATGCATAAGGAGGACTTTAGTCCATCAAGTTTTCCCCAATCTATAACAGTCTCGGGCGGAATGCTGGTCGAACATTCATAGTAATAGAATGTTAAACTGACTGAAATCAATGAAGAGTAAAATCAGGCAATACTGTTGCCCATGAAACCTATTGGCTGGGGTAGGTTAAAATTGCTCCGGATTCTGCTGTCACCATTATATAGGCACAGAAGCAGGCCAATCAAATTAGCCCATGCTAGCATTTAAGCTCCATTCAGTATGCACCAAGACTTCGACAGAGCATCTTACCCAGGACCATTCCATCGCATTAATCACTCTAACCTACAGATCTTGTGACACTAAGGGATAATTTAGCATGGTCAATCCATCTAACCTGCACATCTTAGGAGTAATGGAGGAAACTGAAGCACCCGGAGGAAATGCACACAGACATGGGGAGAATATGCTCCAATTCTACAAATGTTATGGTTAATTTTCTACTTACCTCCTCCATAGTGGTTAGCACTGCTGCCTCACAGCGCCAGGGACTTGGGTTTGATTCCTGACCTCAATCACTGTCAGTCTGGAGTCTGCACGTTCTCCCCATGTTTGCATGGGTTTCCTTTGGGTGTTCTAGTTTCCTCCCACAATCCAAAAATATATGGGTTAGATTAATTGGCCATGTTAGTGTCAAGGATATTAGCAGTATAAATATGTGGGGCTATGGGGATAGACCCTGAGTGGGATTGTTGTCAGTGCATATTCCATGGGCCAAATGGTCTCCTTCTGCACTGTAGGGATTCTATGATTCTTTTATGAAATAACACTATTTATATAGCTAACAGTGAACAGTTTAACTAAACTATTGACAAATCAGATAAAATGCTATTCTAATGGAATGCTGTTTACATACATACAATTCCCACTTATTATCAAAAAAATAGAATCTTTTAAATAACTCTCAAAATTTCAACCAGATTTTATCTTCTGTCTTCTTACTTCTTTGTTCCACCTGGAATGCCTGTTTATTTTGTTACCTTTTCTATTCAGATGAGCTAAAAGCTATTAGCTGTGGCACAGAGAACTCGTGGCAGAGAGCATTTGCTGTGTCTCTCTGGAGCTGAGAGCTGTCTCTTATACCCCTGATGACATATCAACATCCCCACAATAGCATTGGTTCTCAGGTTACCAAAACATCAAATTTAAATCTAATAGGCTGCTGTTATTCAAGTACCTATTGTAAATTGATTGGGAAAAATTCAAAAACAGCCTGTTGTCTCAGCAACACTACTGACTGGCCTTTCAATTGAAATGTTTCACTCTTGGTCTCTGTGTGTACTTACATTTTTTCAGAAGTTGAAGTACAGAAAAAAAACCTTTTTAACAGGGAATTTTACAATCTTCACATAGATAGGAACCCTAGTATCACACAGCAAGCTCTCACTGTTGGTTATGATGGGTGACTGATGCTCCTCTGGTGACATTAGTTGAGGAGTGAATGTTGGTTAGGACACTAATGTAAAGTACCTTGCCCCTACTTCATATTTGTGAACTCCTGAGAGCAGGAGAGAGCTAGGTGAGAAAGGAAAGTAGTTAATTAATAGGGAAGCAAAAAGGATGTGTGTCCGTCCAGCCAGTAATTTTCTGTTGATTCTCTTTCCAGATGTGCGAGGACAACCGACCCATCGAATCTCCTATAACCAGTTACCCTACGATCGCCCCGTCTGGAATCCTAAGTTCTGCGTCATCTCTGGAAATCAGCTTCTTATGTTAGACGAGGAGGAGGTAGGTGGGTGGGGAGAGGTGACGGGGTGGGTGTTAGGGGGGTGGATTGCTGTCCGGTGATGGTGAGGGGGTTCTGAAATGATTTCAATGAAGCCATTGACATTGGCCTATTGGAGATTAATGATCCAATTGATGGGCCAATTAGGGAATCTTTGCCTTGTACTTAACCGGATGTGTCAGTTCCTCTGACATTCCCAGAGATATACAGTTAACTGCTAGAATTGTAATTAAAGGATTTTGGTGAAGGAACTTCTGCTTCCACAGACTTATTACTGAGATGAAGCGAGATGGGTGGGTGGTGGGAGAGGGGAGCGAGAGTGCCACCCAATAGCCGGCCCAAGTGTAGCTTTTTGTTTGTTTGCTCCTGGTGGGCGCTGTTGCAAGGTTGGCATTTATCATCCACATTGGAAGCCAGTGATCTTGACCACCTCACTGCATAGAGGTGCAAGGTGATGGCCCTCTCTTCATCACTCCAGAAAGTCAAAAATCGAAAGATATTTGATCTGGGACAGGAATCACATTGCAGAACATGTACAAACACATTTAGATAACTGCAAGGTGATGCATTTTGGCAGATCAAATTGGGATAGGATCTACTCAATTAAATGGTAGGACGATGAGGAGAATTATAAAACAAAGAGATCTGGGGGTACAAGTTCATAGCTCCTTGAAAATGGAGTCACATCTGGCATGCTTGGCTTCATTGGTCAGAGCATTGAATACAGGAGTTGGGATATTCTGCTAAGTTACACAAGACATTGGTAAGGCTACACTTGGAATACTATGCACAGTTCTCGTCACCCTATTATAGAAAGGATATTATTAAACTAGAAAGACTGCAGAAAAGATTTATTAGGATGTTAATGGGACTTGATGCTTTGAGTTATAAGGAGAGGCTAGATAGACTGGGACTTTTTTCTCTGGAGCACGGGAGATTTAGGGGCGATCTTACAGAGGTATATAAAATAATAAGGGGCACAGATCAGCTAGAAAGTCAATATCTTTTCCCAAAGATAGGGGAGTCTAAATTAATGTGCATGAGGAGAGAGATACAAAAGGGTCCAGATGCTCACACAAGGGTGATGAGTGGATTCAATTTTGTCTTTTAAAAAGCATTTAGATAGTTACATGGAGAAGTGAGTAGAGAGGGATATTGGGCCAAAAGCAAGCAATTGGGAAGAGCTTAGTGGTAAAAACTGGGAGCATTGGACAATTTGGACCAAACAGCTTGTTCCCATGCTGTAAACCTCTATGATCGCTATGAGTTCTATAACCTGCAAATGGCATTGTGCCTTCCAGGGCCAGCAGAGACAGGGTCACACTATCCCTGCTCAACATCCCCACGCTGTTGCCCACCCCCGTGAATTGCCCATCAGGTTTCCAAGTGTGCTGCTCCACATACTGCTGGGATCCAGGTCCATCCATATCTTCTGCTTCCCATTCATGTGATACTCCAGCATTTATTACCCATCGCTAGTTGCCCGAGGGCAGTTGAGAGTCAACCACATTGCTGTGGCTCTGGAATCACATGTAGGCCAGACCCTAAAGGGACATCAGAGAACCAGATGGGTTTTTCTGACAATCGACAGTGGTTTCATGGTCATCAGTAGATTCTTAATTACAGATTTCTTTTTAATTGAATTCAAATTCCATCATCTGCTGTGCTGGGATATGAAGTAGAGATGCCGGCGTTGGACTGGGGTAAACTCAGTAAGAGGTCTGACAACACCAATTTTAAATCCAACCAATTTATTTGATAGTAAACTTGCTAGCTTTCGGACGAAGGCTACAAAGGCCGAAAGCTAGCAAGTTTACTATCAAACAAATCGGTTGGATTTAAAATTGGTGTTGTCAGACCTCTTACTGGGATTTGAGCCCAGATCCACAGAGGATAGAGCATAGAACATAGAACACTACAGCACAAACAGGCCCTTGGGCCCACAAGTTGTGCTGATATATACCTACCTACCAGGCCTATCTAATAGAACATAGAACATATTCTATGTTGATAGAATGAGATGAGGATGAGCTGAGTTACTGGATTAATTGTCTTGTGGCAATACCACTAGGCCGTCACCTCCCCATGGTGGGAGTTGGTTGCCAAACAATTCAACACAAGGTACAAATGAGATGTTCAGGGAAGTTGAAAAAGGAGACCAAGAATAAGCTGGATCGCTGTGGAATTGACAGAGCTAGTGTTTGACACAGGTTGTGGTGCTCCGGAGTTCCAAGGGCAATTCTGAATTGATGGCCATAGTGAGGCTGAATCTAAGAGAAAGGGACAGGCCTGTCACGCTCAGTGGGATCTTCCTGTTCTTGGATATGCCAGCAATTTGCATATTCCTGTAATCCACACCAAGTCCCATCACCCCCTCCCATGCGTCTGGGCTCCTATTGACTGCTCGAACACTGCATCGCTTTGTCAAATCTCAGCCTCATTTCTGAATCCCTGTGTGGCCTCACACTCCCCCTCCTCCACCCTTTCTCCCCTCCCATCCTTTCTCCCCCTTACCTCCATCCCACTCACTACCATCATCACTCCACTCCTCACTGCCCCCACCCCAATCCCCATGACCAACCCCTTCCCCTCACCTCCCCAATACTCACCCATTTTCCCCCCACTCCTTCCCGACTGCCCTCACCTTTACCCCGACCCTTTCCCCATTGCCCTCACTCTTTCCTCTGCCCTTGCTCCATTCCCCTTACCTGCCATTCACCCCCCCCCCCCAGCCTATATTCCTCTGAGATCTCTGCACACTGCCAACTATGGCCACTTACATGTCCATGCCCGCCATCAGTGCCTGTGCCTTCAACAACTTAGGGTCAAAGTGCTGCAGTGCCCTGGATATTCACCTTTCTGAGACTCCTCAATTGGTTGGGGTGGGGGGGGGGGGGGGGGGGTTGGAGCAATCCTCCCCAAAAAATTCAAAGTGTCGAATTTGTGTAAAAACTGGAGTAAATCCCGCTGGTTTTTTTCAGTGAGATTTTCAAATGAGCCTCCCATACTGAAATTTAGTCAACGTTTCCTATTCCCACAGCATAGTGATGAGGGAGTGACTGCGCGTGTGCCGATCTGTCAGCGCCAGGATCAACACATGCTTAGTGTCCCCTCACAGCTGGCCTCTCCATCACAGACCTTCCTAAACATGTCCCCGGTCAACCTCAACTGCACCCCACCCCCAGCCTGCCTCGATCCCAATTTCCCCACCTCCGCATCGGCAGTCCCGATCTCATGATATCACCTCCTGCACCTCAACCCACCCTGATGCCCAGTCCCAATCGCCAGATGCTTCCCACCCTGGGGAGATACTTCCCATCCTGGGGAAACATTTCACATTCCAAAAGATTCTTTCCACCCCACCTCTGTCTCTGTCTCTGTCTCTCTCTTTCTCTATTTCTCTCTCTCTGTCTCTCTCTCTCTCACACTCTGTCTCTCTCTCTCTCTCTCTATATATATCTCTCTCTACACCTCTCTCTGTTTCTTTATCTCTCTGTCTCTGTCACTCTCACCCTCCACTAGCCCACTCTGGCTGCAGTGACTCAGCCCAATGAAGTGTATCTTGTGTGGTTCCGGGGTCCCACTTGTCCATCATCATCAAAGAGGTTAATGATGGTAATTAGATGACCAGAGCAGCTGAGCCCTCACCGATCGAATCACTGTTGGGAAGCAGAAGCCCTTTGCAACCTCTGTCTGTGAAAGCTTGAACCTGGGCTGAAGGGGATATAGAGATCTGGCCACCACATGGCATTGCTAATTTTGGGAGCTTGCTGTGCACCACTTGGGTGTCGTTACAATCAACACCACAGTGGATAAAAAGCTCTAAAGCAGCTGTAAAATACTCTGGGGCATACTGAGGTCAGGAAGGATGTTGTGTGGATGTGAATCATTTTGTTTAGAGACCGTCAGTGAATGTCTTCAAAGATTCAGCTGGCAGATTGATTCTCAACTGTGTTCACCCTTCACCGTGGCGTGTCAGCTAAAGCTGGGTGGGGGGCCTGAGATGTGGTGGTGAGGGAGTCGCATTGGCACAAATAACATCTCACCTTTAACTAGCTCCTTGAAGATAGCAATGCAACCTAAGAAGAGAGCAGGGACAGAATCAATACCCAGCCACATAAAGGAATCAAGGTAGTACAGTGGTTAGCACTGCTATCTCACAGCGTCAAGGACCTAGGTTCGATTCCCGATTTGGGACACTGTATGGAGTCTGCACATTCTACCCATGTTGCGTGGGTTTCTTCCGGGTGCTCTGGTTTCCTCCCACAGTCCAAAAGACTTGCTGGTTAGGTGCATTGGCTGTGCTAAATTCTCCCTTAGTGTACCCGAACAGATGCTGGAGTGTGGCGACTAGGGGAGTTTCACAGTAACCGAATTGCAATCTGAATGTAAGCCAACTTGTGACACTAATAAATAAATCTAAAACATGTCCCTGTCTCCTGTGGCCTATACTCACCTGACATATGTCACCCCCCCCTCCATCCATCTCACACCTCCGTAGATCCTGACAGGTTCACATCTGGGTGTCAATATAGAGGGAGGCTAATGAAACACAAATATAAACCTAGATCATGTCCTTGCGGACATGAACTTGATTACATCACCAACGAGGGCTACCAAAACTCAGAATTTTGCTGGCAAGATCTGCGACTTCAGCCAAATCCAGACTCCCCCCACAACTCCCCTGTCACCATTCCCACATACAGCGAGTGTGGACTCAGTGTGGGAGAGAGAGTGAGTGAGAGGGAGAGAAAGAGAACACTATTATTCAAAATGATAATCTGCTGTGCGATTTCAGCTTGTCAAACCTGTCGCTTCCCATCATCCTCTCTTCCATCTATTATCGATCTACTATTCGTCTCTTGCTTAGTGCATAATGAATGAAGGGAAGAAATGAATTACTGGCAATTCTAAATCGTCCCCTAATTATTAAGATTATTCTGTGCCCAGCAGTTACTGACAGTTAAACCCAGAAAGGAAAATTTACAGAGAGCTTTATTCTGTATCTAACCCCGTGCTGTACCTGTCCTGGGAGTGTTTGATGGGGACAGTGTAGAGGAGGATTTATTCGTATCTAATCCTGTGCTGTACCTGTCCTCAGAGTGTTTGATAGGACAGTGTAGAGGGAGTTTTACTCTGTATCTAATCCCATGCTGTACCTGTTCTGGGAGTGTTTGATGGGGACAGTGTAGACGGAGCTTTAATCTGTGTCTAACCTCGTGCTATATCTGTTCTAGGAGTGTTTCATGGGAATAGTGTAGAGGGGGCTTCACTCTATCCTACCCTATGCTGTACCTATACTGGGAGTGTTTGAGTGTAGAGGGAGCTTTACTCTGTATCTAACCCCATGCTGTATCTGTCCTGGGAGTGTTTGATGAGACATTATAGAGGGAGCTTTACCCTGTATCTAGCCCCATGCTGAACTTGTCCTAGGAGTATTTGATAGGACAGTTAGAGGGAGCTTTACAGTGTACCTGACCCCATGCTGTACCTGTCTTGGGAGTATTTGATGGGTCAGTGTAGAGGGAGCTTTACTTTGAATCTAACCCCATGCTGTATCTATACTGGGAGTGTTTCCTGGGGACAGTGTAGAAGGAGTTTTTCTCTGTATCAAAAGCTGTGCGTAAATGTTCTGGAATGCTTTATTGGGACAGTGTATACTCTCTATTTATCCCTATGCTGTACCTGTCCTGGGAGAGTTAGACGACGACAGTGTAAAGGGAGCTCTACTCTGCATCGAAACTCTGCTGTACCTTTCCTGGGAGGGTTTGAAGGACAGTGTAGAGGGAGCTTTACACTATATCTAACCCTGCGCTATATCTATCCTGCAAGTGTTTGTTGGGGACAGTGAGGAGAAAGTTTTACTCTGTGTCTAACACCGTTTTGTATCTGTTTTGGGATGTTGGATGAGGACAATGTAGAGGGAGGTTACTCTGTATCTAACCCTGTGCTGTACCTGTCCTGGCAGTGTTTGACAGGGACAGTGTAGAAGGAACATTAGTCTGCATCTAATACTCCACAGCTGCTGTCCTGGGAGTGTTTCAGGGAACAATGGAGAGAGAGGTCAGTCATCAGGGAGCATTTGAGATTAAATGTTCTAATTTGGAATGCGCAATCAGTAGCATTTTTCTACCCTTGATATCAAAAGTGATCAACTGGAGAAAAAGAACTTGAGGGTATGGATTGTGTTGAAAGCTATCAAACATAGTCAGTGACATCAAATACACGCAGTGTTATCAAATACAGTATTATTAAATACTCTGTGTTATCAAACACACTCAGTATTATCAAATACATTTAGAGCTGTCAAATACACTCAGAGCTATCAAATACGCTCACTGTTATCAAATACATTCACTGTTATCAAATAAACTTAGTGATATCAAATACACTCAGTGTTATGAAATATACTCAGAGCTATCAAATACACTCAGTGTTATCAAATGCACTCACTGTTATCAAACACACTCACTGTTATCAAATATACTCAGTGTTATCAAATACATTCATAGCTATCAAATATACTCAGTGTTATCAAATACTCTGTGTTATCAAATACACTCAGTCTTATCAAATACACTCAGCTATCAAATACACTCAGTCTTATCAAATATACTCAGTGTCATCAAATACACTCAGAAGTATCTAATACACTCAGTGTTATCAAATACATTCAGTGCAATCAAATACACTCAGTGTTATCAAACACACTCACTGTTATGAAATACACTCACTGTTATCAAACACACTCACTGTTATGAAATATACTCAGTGTTATCAAATACACTCAGTGCTATCAAACACACTCAGTGCTATCAAACACATTCAGTGTTATCAAATACACACAGTCCTATCAAATACACTCAGTGTTTTCACATACACTCAGAGCTATCAAATACATTCAGTGTTATCAAATACTCTGTGCTATCAAATACACTCAGTGCTATCGAATACACTCAGTGCTATCGAATACACTCACTGTCATCAAATACACTCACTGTTATCAAACACACTCACTATTATCAAATATACTCAGCGTTATCAAATACATTCAGTGCTATCAAATACACTCAGTACTATCAAATACATTCACTGTCATCAAATACACTCAGTGTTATCAAACACACTCATTGTTATCAAATACACTCAGTGTTATCAAATACACTCAGTGCTAAAAACAGTCAGTGTTATCAAATACACTCAGTGACTCCAAATACACTCAGCATTATAAAATACAATCACAGCTATCAAATGCACTCAGTGCTATCAAATACACTCAGTGTTATCAAATACACTCAGTGCTATCAACTATACTCTGTGTTATTAAATACATTCAGTGTTATCAAATACAGTCAGAGCTATCAAATACACACAGTGCTAACAAATACACTCGTGTTATCAAATACACTCAGTGCTATCAAATACACACAGTGCTATCAAATACAGTCAGTGTTATCAAATACATTCAGTGCTATCAAATACAGTCAGTGTTATCAAATATACTCAGTGCTATCAAATATACTCTGTGTTATCAAATACACTCAGTGTTATCAAATACAGTCAGAGCTATCAAATGCACTCAGCGCTAACAAATACACTCATGTTATCAAATACACTCAGTGCTATCAAATACACTCACTGTTATCAAACACACTCACTGTTATCAAATATACTCAGTGTAATCAAATACACTCAGTGCTATTGAATACACTCACTGTCATCAAATACACTCACTGTTATCAAACACACTCACTATTATCAAATATACTCAGTGTTATCAAATACATTCAGTGCTATCAAATACACTCAGTACTATCAAATACATTCACTGTCATCAAATACACTCAGTGTTATCAAACACACTCAGTGTTATCAAATACACTCAGTGCTAAAAACAGTCAGTGTTATCAAATACACTCAGTGACTCCAAATACACTCAGCATTATAAAATACAATCACAGCTATCAAATGCACTCAGTGCTATCAAATACACTCAGTGTTATCAAATACACTCAGTGCTATCAACTATACTCTGTGTTATTAAATACACTCAGTGTTATCAAATACAGTCAGTGCTAACAAATACACTCAGTGTTATCAAATACAGTCAGAGCTATCAAATACACACAGTGCTAACAAATACACTCAGTGTTATCAAATACACTCAGTGCTATCAAATACACACAGTGCTATCAAATACAGTCAGTGTTATCAAATACATTCAGTGCTATCAAATACTCAGTGTTATCAAATATACTCAGTGTTATCAAATACACTCAGTGTTATCAAATACACTCAGTGCTATCAAATACAGTCAGAGCTATCAAATACACTCAGTGCTAACAAATACACTCACTGTCATCAAATACACTCACTGTTATCAAACACACTCACTGTTATCAAATATACTCAGTGTTATCAAATACACTTAGAGATATCAAATACTCTGTGCTATCAAATACACTCACTGTTATCAAACACACTCACTGTTATCAAATATACTCAGTGTTATGAAATACACTCAGAGCTATCAAATACACTGTGTTATCAAATACTCTGTGTTTCTGTGTTATCAAATACACTCAGTGTTATCAAATACACTCAGAGCTATCAAATATACTCAGTGTTACCAAATACACTCAGTGCTATCAAATATACGCAGTGCCATCAAGTACACTCAGTGTTATCAAGTACACTCAGAGCTATCAAATACACTCAGAACTATCAAATATACTCAGTGTTATCAAATACACTCAGTGCTATCAAATATATTCAGTGCTATCAAATACACTCAGTGTTATCAAATACTCTGTGTTATCAAATACACTCAGTGCTATCAAATACACTCAGAGCTATCAAATATACTCAGTGTTACCAAATACACTCAGTGCTATCAAATATACGCAGTGCCATCAAGTACACTCAGTGTTATCAAATACACTCAGAGCTATCAAATACACTCAGAACTATCAAATATACTCTGTTATCAAATTCACTCAGCGCTATCAAATATATTCAGTGCTATCAAATACACTCAGTGTTATCAAATGCATTCACTGTCATCAAACACACTCACTATTATCAAATATACTCAGTGTTATGAAATACACTCAGAGATATCAAATACTCTGTGCTATCAAACACACTCACTGTTATCAAATATACTCAGTGTTATCAAATACACTCAGTGCTATCAAATACACTCAGTGTTATCAAATATACTCAGTGCTATCAAACACACTCACTGTCATCAAATACACTCACTGTTATCAAACACACTCACTGTTATCAAATATACTCAGTGTTATCAAATACACTTAGAGATATCAAATACTCTGTGCTATCAAATACACTCACTGTTATCAAACACACTCACTGTTATCAAATATACTCAGTGTTATGAAATACACTCAGAGCTATCAAATACACTGTGTTATCAAATACTCTGTGTTTCTGTGTTATCAAATACACTCAGTGTTATCAAATACACTCAGAGCTATCAAATATACTCAGTGTTACCAAATACACTCAGTGCTATCAAATATACGCAGTGCCATCAAGTACACTCAGTGTTATCAAGTACACTCAGAGCTATCAAATACACTCAGAACTATCAAATATACTCAGTGTTATCAAATACACTCAGTGCTATCAAATATATTCAGTGCTATCAAATACACTCAGTGTTATCAAATACTCTGTGTTATCAAATACACTCAGTGCTATCAAATACACTCAGAGCTATCAAATATACTCAGTGTTACCAAATACACTCAGTGCTATCAAATATACGCAGTGCCATCAAGTACACTCAGTGTTATCAAATACACTCAGAGCTATCAAATATACTTAGTGTTATCAAATACACTCAGAGCTATCAAATACACTCAGGACTATCAAATATACTCTGTTATCAAATTCACTCAGCGCTATCAAATATATTCAGTGCTATCAAATACACTCAGTGTTATCAAATGCATTCACTGTCATCAAACACACTCACTATTATCAAATATACTCAGTGTTATGAAATACACTCAGAGATATCAAATACTCTGTGCTATCAAACACACTCACTGTTATCAAATATACTCAGTGTTATCAAATACACTCAGTGCTATCAAATACACTCAGTGTTATCAAATATACTCAGTGCTATCAAACACACTCACTGTCATCAAATACACTCACTGTTATCAAACACACTCTCTGTTATCAAATATACTCAGTGCTATCAAATACACTCAGAGCTATCAAATATACTCAGTGTTATCAAATACACTCAGTGCTAAAAACTCTCAGTGTTATCAAATACACTTAGTGATACCAAATACAGTCAGCATTATAAAATACAATCAGAGCTATCAAATACAATCAGAGCTATCAAATACAATCACAGCTATCAAATGCACTCAGTGCTATCAAATACACTCAGTGATATCAAATACACTCAGTGTAATCAAATACACCCAGTGTTATCAAATACACTCAGTGATATCAAATACACTCAGAGCTATCAAATACACTCAGTCTTATCAAATATACTCAGTGTCATCAAATACACTCAGAAGTATCTAATACACTCAGTGTTATCAAATACATTCAGTGCTATCAAATACACTCAGTGTTATCAAACACACTCACTGTTATGAAATACACTCACTGTTATCAAACACACTCACTGTTATGAAATATACTCAGTGTTATCAAATACACTCAGTGCTATCAAACACACTCAGTGCTATCAAACACATTCAGTGTTATCAAATACACACAGTCCTATCAAATACACTCAGTGTTTTCACATACACTCAGAGCTATCAAATACATTCAGTGTTATCAAATACTCTGTGCTATCAAATACACTCAGTGCTATCGAATACACTCAGTGCTATCGAATACACTCACTGTCATCAAATACACTCACTGTTATCAAACACACTCACTATTATCAAATATACTCAGCGTTATCAAATACATTCAGTGCTATCAAATACACTCAGTACTATCAAATACATTCACTGTCATCAAATACACTCAGTGTTATCAAACACACTCATTGTTATCAAATACACTCAGTGTTATCAAATACACTCAGTGCTAAAAACAGTCAGTGTTATCAAATACACTCAGTGACTCCAAATACACTCAGCATTATAAAATACAATCACAGCTATCAAATGCACTCAGTGCTATCAAATACACTCAGTGTTATCAAATACACTCAGTGCTATCAACTATACTCTGTGTTATTAAATACACTCAGTGTTATCAAATACAGTCAGAGCTATCAAATACACACAGTGCTAACAAATACACTCAGTGTTATCAAATACAGTCAGAGCTATCAAATACACACAGTGCTAACAAATACACTCAGTGTTATCAAATACACTCAGTGCTATCAAATACACACAGTGCTATCAAATACAGTCAGTGTTATCAAATACATTCAGTGCTATCAAATACAGTCAGTGTTATCAAATATACTCAGTGCTATCAAATATACTCTGTGTTATCAAATACACTCAGTGTTATCAAATACAGTCAGAGCTATCAAATGCACTCAGCGCTAACAAATACACTCATGTTATCAAATACACTCAGTGCTATCAAATACACTCACTGTTATCAAACACACTCACTGTTATCAAATATACTCAGTGTTATCAAATACACTCAGAGCTATCAAATACACTCAGTGTTATCAAATACTCTGTGTTTCTGTGTTATCAAATACACTCAGTGTTATCAAATACACTCAGAGCTATCAAATACACTTGTATCAAATTACTCAGTGTTATCAAATACACTCAGTGCTATCAAATATATTCAGTGCTATCAAATACACTCAGTGTTATCAAATACTCTGTTATCAAATACACTCAGTGCTATCAAATACACTCAGAGCTATCAAATATACTCAGTGTTACCAAATACACTCAGTGCTATCAAATATACGCAGTGCCATCAAGTACACTCAGTGTTATCAAATACACTCAGAGCTATCAAATATACTTAGTGTTATCAAATACACTCAGAGCTATCAAATACACTCAGGACTATCAAATATACTCTGTTATCAAATTCACTCAGCGCTATCAAATATATTCAGTGCTATCAAATACACTCAGTGTTATCAAATGCATTCACTGTCATCAAACACACTCACTATTATCAAATATACTCAGTGTTATGAAATACACTCAGAGATATCAAATACTCTGTGCTATCAAACACACTCACTGTTATCAAATATACTCAGTGTTATCAAATACACTCAGTGCTATCAAATACACTCAGTGTTATCAAATATACTCAGTGCTATCAAACACACTCACTGTCATCAAATACACTCACTGTTATCAAACACACTCTTGTTATCAAATATACTCAGTGCTATCAAATACACTCAGAGCTATCAAATATACTCAGTTTTATCAAATACACTCAGTGCTAAAAACACTCAGTGTTATCAAATACACTTAGTGATACCAAATACAGTCAGCATTATAAAATACTCAGAGCTATCAAATACAATCACAGCTATCAAATGCACTCAGTGCTATCAAATACACTCAGTGATATCAAATACACTCAGTGTAATCAAATACACCCAGTGATATCAAATACACTCAGAGCTATCAAATATACTCTGTGTTATCAAATACACTCAGAGCTATCAACTATACTCTGTGTTATCAAATACACTCAGTGTTATCAAATATAGTCAGAGCTATCAAATACACACAGTGCTAACAAATACACTGTGTTATCAAATATACTCAGTGTTATCAAATACACTCAGTGTTATCAAATACACTCAGTGTTATCAAATATACTCTGTGCTATCAAATATACTCTGTGCTATCAAATATACTCAGTGTTATCAAATACACTCACTGTCATCAAATACACTCGGTGTTATCAAACACATTCACTGTTATCAAATATACTCTGTGCTATTGCCAATTAAATCCTGGCGTTTCACCCATTCTCATTCGATAAAAAATTAACTTCAGATAGTCCTTTATTTGCACAGCACATCCTTATGTCTTGGTTTTGGTATTTGTGATGGAAAGAAAATCTGGTCTCATTCATCCTCTGGTGAAGGCCGGAAAATGAAAGTGTGATGGGGGCTTGTGAAGAAAGACAGAGTGACTCCTTTACAAGGTCAGTAAGCTGATAAATACTTTCCATTACTGTACAGAGAAAGCATGAATTTTTAATTCGAACACTTTAACTTCCAACCAATTTAACTTCCAAACTATAAAACTTCACTGCGAACTTTTTAACTTCCACACTTCTCTCTCTTTTGTCCTCTAAGGACAATATTATAAACCTTCCATAATTTCTACGTCTATGCACACTAGCTCTCTAAATTCTTCCTCAGTCTGTTCATAGATTGGGAGACTGGAAGGAGATGGAGGGCTGGGCTATGGACAAAAAGAACAAGGGTGACAGACAGAACGGATACAGCAAGAGACAAGCTGAATAACTACATATGGACAATGAGCAAAGTATTTGAGAAGAGTCTTGAGAAAGCCTCCAAACTGCCAATAACCTCACCAGTCCAAAGTCCTGAGCAATAGAGTGCAGGAGACACACCTGCTCCTTCACATATTGCACATGGGTGTCAATCAGTCTCAAGGGCCATGTGGGTCTGTAGCAACACCTTAGAAAGGGACAGAATCTCTGACTGTAGGTCCTGACTTCTGCCTACAGTACTATTCTCAATTATTTTTATAACAGTGGAAATATTAATAATGGCCTTTTCTAATTCTGGGACCGCAAAAGCTGGGAAGAGGGCTTGGATAAACTGGTGGAAGCAGGTATTATGGGTGGCTAGCGGGTTTGGAACTGACCGTTCCTGAGACTTCATGAATCGAAAGTGGTTATAAAGGGAATGGACGGATCGGTGCTTGACTCCAATGACCTGTGGTGTAGATACTGGCCAAATTAATGAAAAGGGTCTTGTAGATTCCATCCCCATAAAGCCAGAACGAGCCATTGTGAACAAAGATTGGATGCCAAAATATGGAGTTTTGACAAAAGGCAAGCCAATACTGGGTACGGGGAGATTTCTCCTGGGCATATCAATGGGTATGACAAGTCTGGCTGAGACATAGAGCCATAGGGCTACTGGGTCTGTAACACCTGGGCCCATCCCCATGGTTACAAGGCCCTGATCCCTTGGGATAGATGCTGCTAGAAAGCCAGATGGTAATGAGACCATTGAGGGTGAGGTTGTGTGACCGTTGGTAATCACACTCAGCCTTGGAGTAGTGGAGTTCAGTCTCGGGTGTGGGGGGCCTGAGTAATGCACAAGGGATTGTTAGTCATGCAATCCCAAAAGGATGTCATAGGACCAGACAGATTGTGGAACAGAAACCTGCTTCCCAGTAGTCATAATCAGCGAGGTAAGTATAGGAGCTCAATGGAAGATCACCCAGCCGAATGTCCTAACAGCAACCATGCTAGTGTCTTATTGGCCACAGGGCTGTTGTCTGCAGATAGGCACTCGCTAGATGAGGCTTCTGCAGACCACTCAAGGTTTGAAGTTGGGGGGGGGTTACAAAAATGCATTTCTGATGGGACAGGGGTGGCAGGGAGGTAAATATAGATCCAACACTGTGTCTGGTTGCCCTGTGAAACGACAGTCTGCATGCTTTGAATTGCGAATCTATGCCCTTGCAAAGGGTAATACAATCAATGACAATAAAAAATTCACATTTCAAACAGTATTCAGTCCTTGTTTAAGTTTCTTCTTCTGAGAGTGCTCACTTGCTGTGGGTCCCATGTATTCACAAAGTTCCCCTTCCACCTCCATGGCTGTGTGAGTTGTCAGCAGGATGTGGTAAGGTCCCTCTCACTGAGGTTACAGGTAATGCTTTCTTCAGAAGGTCTTAACGAAGACTAAGTCTCTTGGTTAGTAGGTATGGCAGCTCTCAGTGATGACTTGCTTTTGAGTTTCAATGACCTGGGAATGCAAACCTTTAGGAGTGTTGGTTAGAACTATGCAATAGTCCATCATTCCTTTGTCCATGAAGTGGATATTCATGTGTTTAATAGTGAGGCATGGGGAGAGGATAAGTACATAGGTCATCCCATTACAATCTCGTAAGTTGTTCAGAGGTGGTATGATTGAGATGAGAGCGCATGACTGTGAGGGCCAGGGGTAGGTCTTCAGGACATTGTCACGAGATAGTGTCTGGGGAATCCCGAATCAAAGGACATATTCGCATAACAGCAGCTCAGCTATAGTATCAGCGTCATTCTTTCTATGTGGTCATGCTTCTACCTATCGCGAAAATAAACATATAGTAACAAGTATTTAGCTATACCCCATATTTTTGGGCATCTGTATAAAGAGTCCATTTGTAACTGCACAAAAGGACCCCATAGTTGTGGGCCTGCTGCTGCTGCAGCCACTGGTGGCATCTTTCCAGGGTTATTGCTGTGGCAAAGTAGGCAACAAGCAGCAACGTTTCCTGCCAATGTGGAAAATCCTGCTGCACTATCCTAAACATCTCCTCTTTGTCTGCATGGGGTAAACTCAGGTAACATGTGGGTAAGCCATGGCAGGAGTGCTATAATAGGATCCCACCCTGTGAGATTGGGTGAGTACAGCCTGGGAGAACCCATTTTACTTGTGGATATGAAAAGTTAAAGGGTTTATCATAGTTTTGTAACACTAATACAGGTACAGAGGCTACAGCAGACTCTGAATTAAGGGAGGATTTTGGGATCCTCTGTATGATTTGCCCAGTTAAAAGGCTTCATTTCAAAGCATTTGTGTCTAATGTAACTAATATAGCTAATATAATTTGCATGCTTTAAGGTAACTTAAACTAATTTGGCCACATCACCCTGGAATTCTGGGTCCAGCCTAGGAACTTAGCTGCACTCTTTGGAAGTACAATGTAAGGTAAACAAACTTACTCGAGGTCACCAAAGCAAGTTGTGCCTGTGCACAACTTTCAACAATTTAAGTATTCAGTTATTATGGACACAGATCGATGTTAGTTAGTTTGATCCAGACTATCCAGTTTTGAGTTGTGTAATCCAGTGCCGGCCTTTGGTTGCTCTCTTTCCCTCTCTCCTCTCAAGTAATCCTCATTTTGTTGGGGGAGAAAAGAGTCCAGAGAACATTGTCAGGGGCTGAGGGGAGGATGAGGTCCTGGAGGAGACGGCTGATTTCAGAGTAGTTGGGAATCCATGCATGAACCTACACCTGTATTTGATAGAATCTTAGTAGCAGTAGCACTCTGAACTTTTGACACAAACTAAAAAGCATTATGGCAACTGAAGTTAGTTCCAATTAACACCGTGTAGCTCTTGTTGTGGATCCTAGGTGATCTCAAGAAGATTGTCTATTAGGGTTAACCCTGAGTATACTAATAGCAGTAGCTTATTTTAACATTTAAAAAGATACAACTCAATCTACTTGCTATGTGACACAATTTAGCACTATCTATAATTTCAACAGCAACAAGACAGTGGCAAGTACCCTAATAAATCCCAAGATTCAATGAAATTAGTTTATGGTGATAGTGTAAAATGCGTGATCACAGTTCACCACCAGTTACACCTGCTCCTTACTTTCTGAGAGGGATGTAAATGAACAGCAAATTCAAAATCACTCATTTTAAGCAAATGGCAAAAGTCAAATTGCTCCCAATCTTTCAATATTGAGCATCAAAAGGAAAAAAATGACTGTCCAAAATATTTGTACTTATCATGCTATCACATGTGAATGGAGTTCCTCCTGTTAGTTCACTATATTTATTATTTATGTACACCAGATATTTATTTCATACAAAAAATTTTCTATTAATTTTAGTTTCTTCCATTTAATTGATTTTATATTTCAGAACTAATTTATTACTCTGATTATTTTTGTATTTATGTTTGATTTTTAAGATTAAGATACAAGTATGATTCCCATGGGGATCTGAATAGCAAATTTACTGGGCAACCCCATCCCCCAAACGACTTCAGGTTGTTTCTTGCTTAGTTGTTAAAGAATGGTCTTTTCTGGAACAGCAGTTATAATAGTTTATTACACATGAAAAATATAAAATTACATATATCAAATGCAAGAATTAAAGGAATCAGCAAAGTAAATTACAATTTTTATAAACTCTAGAGTTACTGTTGTGAAAATAAAGGCAGACTTCGCTGGCAGCCAGCGAGTGGAAATTACATTCCAAAACAATACTGGATACTGATAACGACACAGCAAAACTGAAGCTTCACGAGGTCAAGAGAACCAAAACAAACAAAAAACAAAAAATCTTGTCACAGAAATAACATTATACAGCAAATTACACAAGTAGATTCTATAATATTTTAAGCAGCAGTCACATACATTGACATTTATGGTTAAATTAAATGCCAGTGCATGGTATAGGGAATTGTTGGGGGTGCAGGTAATAGGGGAGGCTGAGGTGACACAGCTGAAGGTCTCTGTTTACAGTCCCGGGATCAGTGTCCCTGGAGACCACAGGCGAAACAGGCATTTGTGTGGCTGCCTCAGCCAGCTGATTGCCTTATCCCCAGCCCATGTCCTCCACCTCTACGCTACCTTATCTGTGACTTTACTTTTTGGTTTTGGTTTTGGGACTGGAGTTGGCGTTCAAGGTGCTGGAGGCAAGCTTGGTTAGGTTCTGTCTTCCCTCCCACTCTACAAAAGTCATTGCAAACACTTTCTTCAGATCAGGAGACGACCCTGGTACAAGCGCTGACATGCAGTGTTTTGATATATAAGCAAATATATCCAATTCATGACTACTGAGTGAAACTTCTCCACATAATACATCCTTATCAGGTTCCTGTATTGTGCCATGCAAACATTCATTTAGAGTCTGGACTATTAAAATACAGCCTAGAGAAAAGAAACTAAGGGAAATAAGGTTGTACCCCGGGGTTTGGGAAAGGCATGGAGGGGCAATTGTCACATTGGAGGGGCATTGATACAGGGAGTGCCTGAGATCTGTTTTGGGGTGAGATGGGGTTCTTGGAGATGCAGCTGCTATGAATCCCGAGGGGCCCGCAACTGTGAGAGGGGTGTGGGGAGATGGGGGAGAGTCCCTGCTGATAATACTATCAGGAACATCAGCAGGGAAGGTCGACCCATATGGAGGTGGGGGGAGGATTTGTGTGCCTCAGCTGGATTCAACTGTGAATCGATGAAGGAAGATACGGGGGGGGCGACCAATCTTCCTCCTCATCAAGCTTGTTTTTGAGAATACTGTGCAACTAAGATCTTGGCTTTAACATCTCCCATACAATTCTTTAGTTCCTCAGACCTTCTAGCGTTCTCTGAATACCTTTTCTTAGATTTCTGCATCTCTATTCGCCACTGAAATATGCAGACCACCCCATGTTTCTCTTACCTTTCCTCTCCTTCACGGATTTCGGAATGTGGTTCACGCTTTCTTGCCCATAGTGTATATCCATGTAACACCAAGTGTTCCCTTGAAAGGAGGCTCGTATACCTTCCCTAATGAATTTACCATGATCAAAGAGGGGACTGTTCTATCCTGCCAGTCAGCGAGAGACACGGTTACACACAGACAGACAAAAACCGACAGACAAAACAGTCAAGACTAATGAAAAAGGCAAATAAAGGGTTAAAACACTTCGGATTTGAGCAGCTCACGATCATCTGGCTCAGCACCATCATGTGGCAGAAAAGGGTATAACAGCAAAAAGATCTGAATCAATTTGGAATTAGGTTCTCAATCAAATCTGGACCGCAGTTTTCTGGGGACTCAAACCCTGGAAAAAAATGCCTTTACAGGGTGTCCAACCCCCAACCCTTAGCTATACCCTCGGGAGACTTGAACCCCTGCTTCTACCTGCTTTCCCTGGTAATATCCAGACAATGGACTTTAACCTGTTGTTGTGAGACTTTTTACTGTGTTTGTCCACACAGGAAACCTTGTACATTCCCCTGGTCCGGTTGGTTCAATGCCCAAATCAGACAGTTGCTGTCTCCGAGCTCTGGTCAGCGAGGCACCATAATTCCTTCTCATGCAGACACTCCAGGGGTTTGCAATCTTGTGGAAGCTCCCAAAACTGTTGGCATTCTCTTGGGTAACAGCAATCTAAAGGTTCTCAGTCAACTCTTTACACAAACAGCACTGGACACCATACATCCAATGCAAGGTCTTTAATTACTTGTGCACAAGGAGAGCTCTCTACGGCCAACACGGCATGGTTAGAGCAGTTCTGAGGCTATAGGCAAATCACTCAGCAGTTATAGTCACTTACAGCAAATCAGGAACAAGAGAGTTTTCACATCTTTCATTGACAAACATATTTGCCAATTAAATTCCAGCCTTGCACATTCTCATTCGATAAAATATTGACTTCAGATAATCCTTTATTTACATAGCATATCCTCATAGCTTGCCATTGGTAATTGTTATGAAAAAAAATCTGGTCTTGTTCACACTCTGGTGAAGGCCAAAAAAGGAAAATGTATAGGGGCTAGTGAAGAAATAATAGATTGACTCCTTTACAAAGTCAGACAGCTGATAAATATTTTCTACTACTATACAGAGAAAGCATGAAGCTTTTAATTTAAACACATTAACTTCCACACTATTAATCTGAAGTTTTTAACTGCCATACTATCAAACAAACTAAGTGCTATTAGATATACTCAGTGTTATAAAATACATTCAGTGCTATCAAATAAACTCACTGCTATCAAATAAACTCACTGCTATCAAACAAACTCGCTGCTATCAAATACACTCGGTGCTATTAATGCATGTAATGCTATCAAGTACACTCAGTGTTATCAGATACACTCAGTGCTATCAAATACTCTCAGCGTTATCAAATAAATTCAATGTTATTAAATACACTCACTGTTATCAAACACACTCAGTGCTATCAAATACATTCAGTGTTATCAAATATGCTCAGCATTATCAAATACACTAGTGTTATCAAATACTCTCAGTGCTATCAAATACTCTCAGGTTATCAAATACACTCAGTGTTATCAAATACACTCAGTGTTATCATATACATTCAGTGCTATCAAATACCCTCACTGTTATCAAATGCCCTCAGTGCTATCAAATACTCTCAGGTTATCAAATACTCTCACCGTTATCAAATAAACTCACTGCTATCAAATACACCTAATGTTATCAAATATTCTCAGTGCTATCAAATACACTCACTGCTATAAAATATACTCAGTGTTATCAAATACACTGTTATCAAATACAATCAGTGCTATCAAATACAATCAGTGTTATCAAATAAACTCAGTGCTACAAATATACTCAGTGCTATTAAATACACTCAGTGTTATCAAATACACTCACTGTTATCAATTAAACTCTGTTATAAAATGCATTCAGTGCTATAAATACATTCAGTGCTATCAAGCACATCAGTGTTATCAAATATACTCAGTGTTATCAAATACCTTCAGTGTTATCAAATACACTCAGTGCTATAAAATACACTCAGTGTTATCAAATAAACTCACTGCCAAAAAATGCATTCAGTGCTATAAATACATTCAGTGCTATCAAATACACCAATGTTATCAAATACACTCCATGCTATCAAAGACACTCAGTGTTATTGATACACTCAACGTATCAAATATACTCAGTGTTATCAAATAAACTCACTGCTATCAAGTACACTCAATGCTATCAAATACACTCAGTGTTAACAAATATACTCAGTGTCATTAAACACACTCAGTACTATCCAATACACTCAGTGATATAAAATACACTCACTGCTATCAAATAAAGTCATTGCTATCAAATACACTCAGTGTTATGAAACACACTCAGTGTTATCAAATCCACTCTGTGCTATCAAATACACCCAATGTTATCAAATTTGCTCAATGGTGGAAAATGATCTGGGAGGTTGTACTGCAGGTTTGTGGCAGACTGAAAAGATTGAGTATGTGGGCATTAAGAAAGAGGATGTGTTGGAACTTTTAAAGTCTATCAATATAGATAAGTCACCGGGACTGGATGGGATGTACCCCAGGTTACTGTGAGAGGTGAGGGAAGAGTTTGCAGAGCCCTTGGCGATGATCTTTGCATCACCGATGGAGACCGGGAGATTCCGAAGGATTGGAGAATTGCAAATGTGGTTCCTATTTTCAAGAAAGGGAACAGGGATAGCCTGGGAAATTACCGACTGGTGAGTCTGACCTCAGTGGTTGGTAAGCTGATGGAGAGGATACTGAGGGACAGGATTTATGAACATTTAGAAAAGTTTAGTGTGATCAGAAGTAGTCAGCACAGCTTTGTCAAGGACAGGTTGTGCCTTACCAGCCTAGCTGAGTTCTTTGAAAATGTGACTGAACACATTGATGAAGGAAGAGCGGTGGATGTGGTTTTTATGGACTTCAGCAAGGCATTTGATAGATGCAAGACTTCTTGAAAATTGAGAAAGCATGGGATCCAAGGGGCTGTTGTTTAGCGTATCCAGAACTGGCTTGCCCGCAGAAGGCAGAGAGTGGTTGTGGATGGGTCTTTTTCTGTATGAAGTCGGTCACCAGTGGAGTGCCCCAGGGGTCTGTTCTAGAACTCTTGCTGT
This sequence comes from Sphyrna mokarran, assembly GCA_024679065.1. NCBI lineage: Eukaryota > Metazoa > Chordata > Chondrichthyes > Carcharhiniformes > Carcharhinidae > Sphyrna > Sphyrna mokarran. Next base: position 105,765,573 of record JAGIQG010000009.1, on the reverse strand, counting down.
TTGTCATTTTCAAAAATGACCTCACTGAGGAAGTGGAGGGATGGGTTAGTAAGTTTGCCGACAACACGAAGGTTGGTGGTATTGTGGACAGTCTGGAGGGATGTCAGAGGTTGAGCAAGACATAGATAGGATGCAAGATTGGATGGAGAAGTGGCAGATAGACTTCAACATGGATAAATGTGTAGTGGTCCATTGGCAGGTCCAATGGGATGAAGGAATACAATATCAAGGGTAGGACTCTTAGCAATGTTAAGGATCAAAAGGACCTTGGGGTCTGGGTCCATAGGACTCTTAAATTGGCCTCACAGGTAAAGGACGTGGTCAAGAAGATGTATAGTGTATTAGCCTTCATTAATCGAGGGACTGAGTTTAAGAGTCGGGAGGTAGTGCTGCAACTTTATAAGACCCTTGTCAGACCCCACTTGGAGTACTGTGCGCAGTTTTGGTTGCCTCACTACAAGAAGGATGTGGAAGCTATTGAGAAAGTGCAGAGGAGGTTTACAAGGATGTTGCCTGGATTGGGTGGCATGCTTTTTAAGGATAGGTTGAGGGAGCTAGGTCTTTTCTCCCTGAAGAGACGAAAGTTGAGATGCGACCTGATAGAGATTTATAAGATGTTGAGAGATATAGATAGAATGGATTCTCGGAGGCAAATACACCCTTGTGTTATTAAATATACTCAGGAATATCAAACACATTCAGTGTTATCAAACACACTCAATGTTATCCACTACACATATTCTTATCAAATACGCACATTCTTATCAAATACACCTAGTGTTGTCAAACACATTCAGTGCTGTCAAATACACTCACTGCTAACATATAAACTCACTGCTATAAAATACACACAATAGTATAAACATACTCAGTGCTATCAAATTCACTCAGTATTATCAAATACTCTGTGCTATCAAATTCTCTCAGTGTTATCAAATACAGTCAGTTTGATCAAATACCCTCAGTGTTATCAAATACGCTCAGTGTGATCAAATACACTCAGTGTTATCAAATACGCTCAGTGTGATCAAATACACTCAGTGTTATCAAATACTCTCAGTTTTATTAAGTACTCTCAGTGCTATCAAATACGCTCAGTGATATCAAATACTCTCAGTTTTATTAAGTAGTCTCACTGCTATCAAATACGCTCAGTGATATCAAATACTCTCAGTTTTATCAAGTAGTCTCACTGCTATCAAATACGCTCAGTGTTATCAAACACACTCAGTGTTATCAAATACACTCAGTGTTATCAAATACATTGTTGTGTTATTAAATATACTCAGTAATATCAAACACATTCAGTGTTATCAAACACACTTAATGTTATCAAATACACACATTCTTATCAAATACACACATTCTTATCAAATACACTTTGTGTTGTCAAACACATTCAGTGCTGTTAAATACATTCACTGCTAATATATAAACTCACTGCTATAAAATACACACAATAGTATAAATACACTCAGTGCTATCAAATTCACTCAGTGTTATCAAATACGGTCAGTGTTATCAAATACTCTCAGTTTGATTAAATACCCTCAATGTTATCAAATACGCTCAGTGTGATCAAATGCACTCAGTGTTATCAAATACTCTCAGTTTTATTAAGTACTCTCACTGCTATCAAATACACTCAGTGTTATCAAACACACTCAGTGTTATCAAATATGTTCAGTGTAATCAAAAAACTCAGTGTTATCAAATACTCTCAGTTTTATTAAGTACTCTCACTGCTATCAAATACGCTCAGTGATATCAAATACACTCAGTATTATCCTACACACTCAGTGATATCAGATACACTCAGTGTTATCAAATGCACTCAGTGTTATCAAACACACTCAGTATTATCAAATACACTCAGTGTTATTAAACACACTCAGTGTTATCAAATACACTCAGTGTTATCAAATACTCTCAGTTTTATTAAGTAGTCTCACTGCTATCAAATACGCTCAGTATTATCAAACACACTCAGTGTTATCAAATACACTCAGTGTTATGAAATACACCCAGTATTATCTAATACACTCTATTATCAAATATACTCAGTGTTATCAAATACACTGAATGTTATCAAATTTGCTCAGTATTATCAATACTCTTAGTGCATCAAATCCATTCAGAGCTGGAAACTGTCTGCATTTAAGAGGCAAGGAAATTAATGATGTAAATTAAAGCAGAATTAATTCCATTTTTTTGTTATTCCTGGAAATCTTTCTGTCATAGTTGCTTAGGTGAGCTAGATACCCAGCAGTTTAGGATTCACTTTAATCTCAAGGTCTATCCCCAACATCACATCCCTTGCCCGCCCCCACCCCTGCACCGCAGCACCTCCATATCTCATGCCTCCTGTCTCCATCACTGAAGTCTATGCCCTGGTTCTCACCACCAAACACTAGGCCCTTGTTCTCACCACGAACATACCTCCTCAGGTCTCACCACCAAACATCGGGCATGGTCTCACTACAAACTTCAGGTCCTGGTCTCACCACTGAACTTTAGGCCCTGGTCTCACCATGATCTCCAGACCCCATTCTTACCAAGAACTCCAGTCCCCGGTCTCACCAAGAACTCCAGTCCCTGGTCTCACCATGAACTTCAGGCCCTGATCTCACCTCCAAATTGAGTTGAGTTGAGAAGAGCTAGAAGAGGACACGAGAAGACTTTGGTGGATAGGATTAAGGTGAATCCTAAAGCTTTTTACAGGTATATAAATAATAAAAGATTGGTTAGGGCAAGATTAGGGCCAGTCAGAGATAGCAGTGGGAAGTTGTGCGTGGAGCCTGAGGAGATAGGAGAGACATTTAATGAGTATTTTTCATCAGTATTCATGCAGGAGAACGACAATGTTGTCGGGGAGAATACTGCGATACCAGGTTGTAGACTGGGCAGGATTGAGGTTCATAAGGAGGAGGTGTTAACGAATCTTGAGGGTATGAAAATTGATAAGTCCCCTGGGCCAGATGGGATTTACCCTAGGATTCTCTGGGAGGCTAGAGAGGAGATTGCAGAGCCTTTGGCTTTGATCTTCATGTCGTCGTTGGCTACAGGTATAGTGCCGGAAGACTGGAGGATGGCAAATGTTGTCCCTTTATTCAAAAAGGGGAGTAGGGACCATCCTGGAAATTATAGACCGGTGAGCCTGACTTCTGTTGTGGGCAAGGTCTTGGAAAGAATTATAAGGGATAGGATTTATAAGCATCTAGAGAGAAATAAATTGATTAGGGATAGTCAGCACGGTTTTGTGAAGGGTAGGTCGTGCCTCACAAACCTTATTGAGTTTTTTGAGGAGGTGACCAAAGAGGTAGATAAGGGTAAGGCAGTTGATGTAGTGTATATGGATTTTAGCAAAGCGTTTGATAAGGTTCCCCATGGTAGGCTACTGCAGAAAGTGCAGATGCATGGGATTGAAGGTGATTTAGCAGTTTGGATTAGGAATTGGCTAGCTGATAGAAGACAGAGGGTGGTGGTTGATGGGAAATATTCAACCTGGAGTGCAGTTACAAGTGGTGTACCTCAAGGATCTGTTTTGGGGCCACTGCTGTTTGTCATTTTTATAAATGACCTAGATGAGGGTGTAGAGGGTTGGATTAGTAAATTTGCTGACGATACCAAAGTGGGGGCAGTTGTAGACAGCGAGGATGGATGTTACAGTTTGCAGAGGGACATAGATAGGTTGCAGAGCTGGGCTGTGAGGTGGCAAATGGAATTCAATACGGATAAGTGTGAGGTGATTCACTTTGGTAGGAATAACAGGCATATGAAATACAGGGCTAATGGAAGGACCCTTAATAGTGTTGTCGAGCAGAGGGATCTTGGGGTACAAGTACATAACTCTTTGAAAGTTGGCACCCAGGTTGATAAAGTTGTTAAGAAGGCGTACGGTGTGTTAGCTTTTATTGGTAGAGGGACTGAATTTAGGAGCCGTGAGGTTATGTTACAACTGTACAAAACTCTGGTGCGGCCGCACTTGGAGTATTGCGTACAGTTCTGGTCGCCGCATTATAAGAAAGATGTGGAAGCATTGGAAAGGGTGCAGAGGAGGTTTACCAGGATGTTGCCTGGTATGGTAGGAAGGCCTTATGAGGAAAGGCTGAGGGACCTGAGGTTATTTTCATTAGAGAGAAGAAGGTTACGCGGTGACCTAATTGAGGCGTATAAGATGATCAAAGGACTGGATAGGGTGGATAGTGAGAGCCTTTTTCCTCAGATGGTGATGACCAACACGAGGGGACATAACTTTAAATTAAGAGGTGGTAGTTATAAGACAGATGTCAGAGGCAGGTTCTTTACACAGAGGGTGGTGAGGGCGTGGAATGCCCTGCCTGCAGCAGTTGTGGACTCGCCTACTTTGGGGGCATTCAAATGTTCGGTGGATAGGCATATGGATGATATTGGAATAGTTTAGGTTAGAGGGTCCACTGGCCGGCGCAACATCGAGGGCCGAAGGGCCTGTACTGCGCTGTAATGTTCTATGTTCTATGTTCAAATGCTGGGCCCCAATCTCGTCACCTAACTCCAGGCCTCAATCCATGAACTTCAGGCCCCAGTCTCATCACGAACTTCAGGCCCTGGTCTCACCATGATCAAGGCCATGATCTTACCACTGAACTCTGGACCCCAGTCTCACCATGGAACTGCAGGCTTTGGTCTCACCATTGAACTCAAGGCCCTGGCCTCATCATGAACCCCCACACCCGGCATCACCACAACCTCCAGTCCCTGGCTATCACAGCCAAACCCCAGGCCACAGTTTCACCACAAAATCCAGGCCCCAGTCTCACTATCCAATTCCAGTCCCTGTTTACATCATCGGACACTGGGCCCCGGTTCTCACCATGAAGATCAAGCCCTGGTCTCAGCATGAACTCCAGGCCCTCGTTTCTCCACTGAACACTGGGCACTGGTTTCACCACTGAACATTAGAACATAGAACATAGAACAATACAGCACAGAACAGGCCCTTCGGCCTTCGATGTTGTGCCGACCAAAATAAAAAGCAATGCCCCTCCTAACTAAACCATTCCCTTCTCATCCATATACTTATCAACTAACCTCTTAAACGCCACCAAACTTGGCGCATCTACAACAGCTGCAGGCAGGGCATTCCACTCCCTAATCACTCTTTGAGTAAAGAACCTACCTCTGATATCCGTCCTATAACTCATACCCCTTAATTTAAAGCTGTGTCCCCTCGTGCTAGCTTTCTCCATCCTAGGAAAAAGGCTATCACTGTCCACCCTATCTAAACCTCTAATCATCTTATATGCTTCAATAAGATCCCCTCTTAGCCGCCTCCTTTCTAACGAAAACAACCTCAAATCCTTCAACCTCTCTTCATAGGACCTGCCCTCCATACCAGGCAACATCCTGGTAAACCTCCTCTGTACCCTCTCCAATGCCTCCACATCTTTCTTATAATGTGGGGACCAGAACTGCACACAATACTCCAAGTGCGGCCGCACTAGAGTTTTGTACAGTTGCAACATGACGTTGCGGCTCCGAAATTCAATCCCCCTACCAATAAAAGCTAAGACTCCATATGCCTTCTTAACAACTTTATCCACTTGACTGCCTACTTTCAGGGATCTATTGACACATACACCAAGATCCTTCTGTTCCTCAACACTATTAAGAGCCCTACCATTAGCCCTATACTCTACACATTTATTGTTCCTGCCAAAGTGCATTACCTCACACTTTTCCACATTAAACTCCATTTGCCACCTCTCGGCCCAGCTCTGCAACTTGTCCAAGTCACTCTGTAAACTAAAACACCCCTCTTCACTATCTACCACACCACCAACTTTAGTATCATCTGCAAATTTACTGATCCATCCCTCAATACCCTCATCCAGATCATTTATAAAAATTACAAACAGCAGGGGCCCCAAAACAGACCCCTGAGGTACACCACTTGTAACCGAACTCCACGATGAATATCTCCCATCAACCACCACCCTCTGTCTTCTATCTGCCAGCCAATTCCTAATCCAATTAGCTAAATCACCCTCTATTCCACACATCTGCATTTTCTGTAGAAGTCTTCCATGGGCCACCTTATCAAAAGCCTTACTAAAGTCCATGTAGGCCCTGGGTCCATTAGGCCCTGGGTATGTCACTGAAAGCCAGTGCACAATTTAACTGCTCTTCCCACCAGCAATGTCTTTCCGTCGTGCGAAAGTCAATGGAGTTCTGAACCACTCGCTGCATTTTACAACTCCTCTTCCATTGCAACACTGTCATTAAACTTCATCTCAACCAGCCACCCAATCCCTAAACTTGCTGCCAGACTCCAGGATTCCAGATCTTTCTGGGTTTGCTCCCTCCCCAGGCGTGCTGTGCCTCTTCTCCTTTCGAGTCCGCTTAGAGCGAGTCCTTGGATGTTTGACTCCCCCCTTTTCCCCCCCCGTCCTGACTCTCCTCCTGTTTTACAGGTCCACCCTTTACTGCTTCGGGAGCGAAGGCACGAGCCTTCGTCCAGGACTAAGTTGCTTCGCCGGACAGTCAGCGTCCCGGTGGAAGGGAGGCACGCCGACCACGGTAAGTCATTTGCTTCTATTATGTCCTCACCCCTTTCTGCCCTCCTGCCTCTGTCTTTCTTGCTGGAGGTGGTGGAGAGGGACAGACTGCCTGCTGTGGGGAGAGTGCGGTGGAGGTGGGGGGCTGGTAGTGGTTTCCACTTTGCTGGGAATTATTGACACATCAACCTAGACCCTAATGCTACGGTCAGCTCCAGTTGCTGTGATTCCAATGCTAGGGTTAACAAGTGGTTTCAGTGTTGGCATTTGTATCTGCAGTTGATTGAACTGGAGAACCTCTATGCCAGCACTGCCTGTTTGGGGACTTTTGGGAAAAGATGGGATTGATCATAGAATCATAGAATCAAATGGGCAGGAAAGTCACAGATGGAATTTAACCCTGAAATGTGTAAAGTTATCCACTTTGGGGTGGCACAGTGGTACAATGGTTAGCAATGCTTCTTCATAGTCTCAGGGACCCGATTCGATTCCCGACCTTGGGAGTTTGTATGTTCCCCCTATGTCTCTGTGGGTTTCCTCCAGGTGCTCCACTTTTTTTCCCACATTCCAAAGATGTGTGGGTTAGGTGGATTGGCCATGTTAAATTACCCTTCGTGTCAGGGGAACTAGCTAAGGTAAATACATGGGGCTCTGGTGATGGTGTCTGGGTGGTATTATGGTTGGTACGGACTTGTTGGGTCAAATAGCCTCCTTCCACACTGTATGATTCTATGATTCAATGGAAGGAGTAATTTGACAGGGAAGTATTCAATGAATGGCAGGACACTAGGAAGTTCTGTGGAACAAAGGGATCTTGGCGTGTTTGTCAACAGATCTCTGAAAGCAAAGGGCGGTGAGGAGTCTGCATGTCGGGATTGAGACTGAAGATTAAAAATGGGTGCATAGGAAGGTTTAACCCTGAGAGAACAGTGAGAATGATGGTGCATGATCTAAGGTTGTTATCTCAAGTATTTGTTAGGGAGGCACACTGCTTTTGCCGCAGCTTCAGTGCCCAAGATCAACAGGGAAAACACGGTGATTCAGAAGGGTGCAAGAATCCTAGTCCCTGATTCATCACTTCTCAAATTGTGAACTGATGAGAGGAAGCCGCTGGGTTGGAGTGGGTGTTGGGAGCATCATTGCAAGGGTGGGGTGGGGTTTGTAGTGAGAGGCTCTCCATAGAACATCTAACTTCTCAGGACAATTTCTTCCCTGATCAGCGTTGTAGAGCTCAGAGCTGCCTGGATTCTGCACTCATGAAAGGACGCTATTGTCCTTCTTTCTAATAATGCCCAACTCCCCACCCTGCCCTCTTGCCAAGGGGCGGAAGGAAGGAATTCGGTCCATCGTGTTTGCACCGACCGCAATCCCACCCAGGCCCTATTCCCATAAATTGAAATATTTACTTCGCTAAATCCCCTGACACTAGGGGAAAATTAGCATGGCAAATCAACCTAACCTGCAAATCTTTGGACTGTGGGAAGAAACCGGAGCAAGCGGAGGAAACCCACGCAGACACGGGGAGAACGTGCAGACTCCGCAGACAGTGATCCAAGATCAGAATTGAACCTGGTTCACTAGTGCTGTGAAGCAGCAGTGCTAACCACTGCCACCATGCTGTCCAGAAGCAGTGGCACTAGGAGGCCAGCAGAAGAAGTTTGTGGTGCCTGTCAGCAGCTGTCCATTGGTTTTAATAAGAGCACGATTTTAGGGTGTGAGAATGATCACAGATGGAATGAACTGTGAAATATAATGAATCCTGTACAAATGTCAAACCCAGGCAGGAAACTGGCCAAGGATAAATAATTCAAGAACATGTTGCCCGTGCTTCTACTCTGAGGAAACTAGAAACAAGAAAGGAAGAAAAATGGCTATGCCAGAAAGGGGAGAGTGGAATGCACAGGCCTGAGGCGTAACAGTTACAATTTTAAAGAGACCTGGGAATGTCTTTGCACAATAATGTTTCCTCTGGTAAGGGAATCCACAACCAGGTGGCACGGCTTTCAAATTAGGGATCGCCCTTATAGGACAGAGATGAGGAGGATCTTTTTCCTTCAGAGAGCAAAGAACAGTACAGCACAGGAACAAGGCCTTTGCCCTCCAAGCCTGCGCCGATCATGATGTCTAAACCATATGCACTTATGGAGTCCATATCCTTTGATTCCCATCTTATTCGGTTAGTTGCCCCTTAAATGCCCTAACATACCTGCTCCCACCACCTCCCGGGCAGCGCGCTCCAGACATTCACTATCCTCTGTGAAAAAACCTTGCCTTGCACATCCCCTCTAAACTTTTCCCCAAGCACCTTAAAGCTATGTCCCCCTAATACTTGACTTTTCTACTCTAGGAAAGAGTAACTGATTATCCACTCTGTCCATCTCACTCATAATCTTGTAAACCTCTATCAGGTCACCTCTCAACCTCCATATTTCCAGTGAGAACAAACCTAATTTATTCAACCTCTCCTCATAGCTAAAACCCTCTGTGCTAGACAGCATCTAATAAACCTCTTCTGTATTCTCTCCAAAGCATCCACATCCTTCTGATAGTGTGGTACCAGAATTGTTCACCATATTCCAAATGAGGCCAAACTAAGGTTCTGCACAGCTGCAGCATGACCTGCTAATTTTTATACCAATGCCCCAACTGATGGAGGCAAGCATGCCGTACACCTTTCTGATTATCTTACCCAAAAGGTTTGTGAGATTTTGGAAGTCTCTGCCATGGAATATAATAGTGGTGAGGTCACTGAATATTTTAACAGCAATGTGAATCATAGAATCCTACAGTGCAGAAAGAGGCCATTCAGCCCATCGAGTCTGTACCAATAACAACACCACCCTAGTCCCATCCCCACAACCATATGCACTTACCCAAACAAATCCCCTGACACTAAGGGGAAATTTAGTTTGACCAATGAACCTAATGTGCACATCTTTGGACTGTGGCAGGAAACTGAAACACCTAGAGGAAACCCACGCAGACATGGGAAGAACGTGCAGACTTTTCACAGACAGTGACTCAAGCCGGGAATTGAACCCCCATCCCTGGTGCTATAAGGTGGCAGTGATAACCACTGTGCCACCATGCCATGTGGATAGATTCTTGTTGACCAAGAGAATCAAACATTATTTGGATTTGGGGAGGTGGGGTGAAAGTAGATGGAAAAGATGGAACTCAATGCAGACAGATCAGCCATGACCTTGCCAAATGGCCAACTTCTACTCTGATTTCGTAGATTTCCCAAGGCAAAGGGCTGAGAAAGGCTATTCTGGATACTGAGCTCAAAGCTAAGATGTTGCAATGAATCTTTATGAAACGTTCAATGTTGCCTCAACTGGAATTCATTCTCCAGACCTGGGCTCACATGGCACTCAAGACAAGATGTGAAGATATTCGAAACAATGTGGAAAAAATTCACCATGATGGTTTCAGTGATGAGGAGCTTCTGTAACACCTGCAGCCACCCCCACCCCGCCACTGGGATTTTCCAACTCCCCGCTCCCCGAAGTCAATGGACTTTTGAACAGAGCTTGTTGCATAATAACATATAAAATAAAGGAACAGGAGGAGGCCATTCAACCCTTTGAGCCTGAGTGGTCTGCTCTTACAGTGAGTTGGCACAAGAATGTGGGCTGAATGGCCTCCTTTTTGTAGCCATTTTGATTTGTTTTATTGATTTCTCTTAGCATTCAGTATTGTTTCTTGTGCACTATACAGATAAAGCATACCGTTTATAGAGTATAAAGGGAGAAGGAAAGGACACATGCCCACCAAAACGTGAAGGCATACGCAAACACATGGAAATGCTCAAGATGTACAAATGTCAGAGGTGTAGCTACATGATTGTCACATGTTGCACAGGAGTAGAGATTCATGCACATTTACACATGTGAACTCAAGCACATACAAGCACCAACCGAAACATGCATACCACTATCAAGAGACACTCATGGACAGACAGAAATGCACCCAGATCACAAGCACATGCACATACATGAGGCATGATAGAAAAGAACTCTGTTCATAAAATTGACTGAATGTAATTGAGAGAGAGAAAGTAAGGCAGCCAGCAATGCGGAGGGTGCGGTAACAGAGAGCAGGAATTGAAACAAATTTAATGGCAGTTATTTGGAAGAACTGTCTCTCTCACTATCTCTCCGCAGCGAGCCGCCCCCAGAATCCAACCTGCCACCAGCCCAAGTACTAGGTAATTGCACCTAATTATTCAATGAATTCTTTCACAAGCTGCTGACATGGATGATGTGGATGTTGGAGCCAGGCTGGGAGAAATCAGCAGCATCCACTGTTCTTCAATTCAAACACCCCCTTACATAAGAATATAGAGACAGAGGAATGTAGACACACACATGCATATACACACACACACACACAAACATGAATGCTTGTGCACACAATTACACACATACACAATTAGACACATACAAATACAAATACACTCAAACACACAATCAGAGACAGACACGGATAAACATACACAATTACACTCGTACAGACATACATACACACGTAGACAATTACACACACACAGACACACACAATTACACACACAAACATGCATAATTACACACATACAAAAAATTACACATATAGACACACAAAATTACATACACTCACAATTACACACTTATGCACATACTCACGCACACACACACATAATTACACACACACGCACAATTACACACAGAATTACTTACACCCACAATTACACATGCACACACAGATACATACAATTACACACACACACACACGCACAATTACCCACACAGAATTACATACACAATTACATACACACACACACACACACACACACACACACACACACACAGCTATACTCACACAGACACATGCATGCAACTACAAACACAATTATGGACAAACACACACAATTGCACACACATGAACAATGACAAACATACATGCACAATTACACACACAGAATTACATACACATACAATTACACGCATATACTCATCCATGCATACACACAGACACACACACAAACAATTACACTCACACAACCGCACACACAATTACAAATGCAATTACACACAAGCACACATGTATACAATTATACACACAAATGTACATAATTACATACACACACACACCCACAATTATACGCACACACATACTCATGCACAGACAACACACACACAATTACACACATGCACAGATGCACAATTACACAGACGCACAGGTACAATTACACACTGATGCATGCACATAAACATACGTGCACATAATTACACACACACACACAGAATCAGAGACATAAATACACAGGCACAGATATGGACAGGAACACAAGCAAATACAAATATTTTATATAAATATATGAGTCAAATGAAAAGAAACAGAAGCACACACACAAATGGGCAGGGATACAGGGGAACACGTGCGGGAATGCAGAGACACATAATCAGCACAAATATACAGAAATACATCGACACTCAGATACACAGGAATACACATACAGACATCAGATAGTGATGCAGGTAAAGACAAATATAGAGATAGAGATAAGGGAACACAGACAGATAGAGAGACAGTGGGCAGAATTATATGCCCTTATATCTTCAGCCCTATTACTCTCACCTTTCATCTGTTGATTCTCTTCCCTGCCGACTGAATGCAATTCATCATCTTCCTTCTCAATATCACTGACTTCTGTTTCCATGGGAAGATTTTCCAGTTCCGCTGGCCCTGTAAATGGAAATTCCCACCTGATGTCAATGGACCTTATAATGGTCTGGTAAGTTGTCTGTCGCACCCGCATGGATTCCTGCGGAAATTTATCCCTATATCTATTGTCTGTGCATTGAAAGGTTTCCAGGCTCCAGAACTAGTTTGGGTTCCACTAAGACTTCAGCCTCTGCCTACCTGTAAAACAGGAGCCTTACCATGACCTGGAGCTTTGCTGTTTCCTCCAATCCCACATGCTGTGTGAACACAGCAGCACTCCTAGAGGCGAAACTCTGAGACTGGAATTGGGACCATGTAAATGATTGCTAATTATCATTTTGATTTGATTTATTATTGTCGCATGTATTAGTATACAGTGAAAAGTATTGTTTCTTGCATGCCACACAAAGCATACTGTTCATAAGAGCAGCAAGAAGTCTCACAACACTAGGTTAAAGTCCAATAGATTTATTTGGAATCACTGGTTTTCGGCACGCTGCTCCTTCATCAAGTGAGGTGGGTTCACAAACATGACATATATGCCACCTCTCCACTCACCTGATGAAGGAGCAATGCGCCAAAAGCCAGTGACTCCAAATAAACCTGCTTAACTTTAACCTGGCGTTGTGAGACTTCTTACTGTGCCCACCCCAGTTCACCGCTAACATCTCCACAACACATTCATAGAGAAGGAAAGGTGAGGGTGCAGAATATAGTCTTACAATCAGACATAAGGTGTAGAGAAAGATCAACTTAGTGTGAAGTAGGTCTATTCAAAAGTCTGATGCCAGCCGGGAAGAAGTGTTCTTGAGTTGGTTGGCACATGGCCTCAGACTTTTGTATTCTTTTCCCCGACGGAAGAAGATGGAAGAGGTATTGTCCGGGTTGTGTGAGTCCTGATTATGCTGGCTGCTTTCCTGAAGCAGCCAGAGTCAGTGGATGGGAGGTTGATTTACATGAAGGAGTGGTTTTCATTCACAACCCTTTATAGTTTCTTGCCTTCCTGGTCAAAGCAGGAGTCATACAAGCTATGATACGGTACAAATTGTCCCTAAATTAGACTTCTCTCAATCTTCCCTGATAGGTGTAGACAAAGGTCATAGGTAAATGGCGGCGCAGGCTCGTTGGGCCGAAGGGCTTGTTTCTTGTGTTGTATTGTTCTTTGTTCTTTGTACAGCTGGAAAAAATGCTTTCTATGATGCATGGTAATGGCAGCATCGGAATTGTTGACTCTCTGAGACTAAGAACATAGTCTGGATCTCATTAAAATCCTGTGGACCTTCCCCACCAGCTCAGGATAAGAACTCATCTGCAATTTACAACAATCACTTGCTGCTATTTGAAATACTGTGGCCTCATTGCTGCCTCCTCCCTCATTGCCTTTGCTGAACAGCGTGGCCTGGATTTTATTGTCCAATAACCTTCTACAAATATCTCTCCAAGAGTGAACTCTCAGTGCCTGCTGTGCCCACAGTGATGAGAGAATTTCTTTAATTTGAGAATGTAATTTCCAACAGCAGCTATTTCTTGTCATGGAATGCAATTCTCCATATGTGATCATGTTCTTAGACATGCTGTTGTGGAGCAGACTCAATGGGCTGAATGGCTTAATTCTGCTCCTATATCATAAAATCATAGAGTCTCTACAATGTAGAAGAAGGCCATTCGACCCATCGAGTCTGCACCAACAACAATCCTACCCAGGCCCTATTCCTGTAACCCTGTTCATTTATCCTAGCTAAGCTCCCTGACACAGGTCAATTTAGCATGGCCAATCCACCTAACCCGCACATCTTTGGACTGTGGGAGAAAACTGGATATCCTACCATCTTCTGATAATGAGCCCAAAATCACATTAATTTCAGAATTATCCATAGCACCAAAGTCTTATGAGAAATATATACGGTTTCCCATCCCGCCCACAGAGATGGTTGTGGGGGGAGGAAGGGGGGTAGGCAATCATGCAAAATTCCATTTATCTCGGGCGGGATTTTCCGATCTTGGGCAAGCATGACCAGAAAATTGCATCTCTAGACACCAGCTGGACCATATCTAAGGAAAACATTTTTCTTATTCTCACTTGGAATTTGTTCTCTTTCGCCAAATGTGTAACTTTTGTGATTACACCAATACTATTTGTAAGGGTTCAATTCGCCATTGGCTTGAAATGTCCATATTATTTTTAATTATGTACCCTGCTAACTCGCTCTGCTGATCAATTTAATAATATATACTTTTGGGATTACAGTGGTATTCTATAAAGATGTGTGTGTGTGTTTGTTATGTGTGTGCATGCATGTATGTGCATATGTGTCTTTCCATGATTAAGTAAATTGGAAGAGGTTAATAGAGGCAGCATGCCTGAACTTCCAATTAAATAGATTGGGTCTAAACTTTGCATTACGACATAAGGCCTTTCAACTGTTGAATTTCAAAGGGGCATTTTGGAGTGGCAAGAAACTTTTATAACTTATGAAGATTTTATCGGTAAATAGGGAAAAGGTATAAAACATTTTTTTGACTGAAAAGAGAGATAATATAGGAAAACATGAACGATTGTTACATTTAGAAAAGTTGAGTTCAGAGAGATGTTTGAGGACTGAGATGACAGGGGAAATATATATAGAACATAGAAAAACTACAGCACAAACAGGACCTTTGTCCCACAAGTTGCGCCGATCACATCGCTACTTACTAAACTTATCGATAACCTTCAATCCTATTAAGTCCCATGTACTCATCCAGAAGTCTCTTAAAAGACCCTACTGAATTTGCCTCCGCTACCACCAACGGCAGCTGATTGCACTCATGCATCATCCTCTGAGTGAAAAACTTATCCCTGACATCTCCTCTGTACCTACTCCCCTGCATCTTAAACCTGTATCCTCTCATAGCAACCATTTCAGCCCTGGGAAAAAGCCTCTGAAAATTCACCCGATGTATACCTCTCAACATCTTATACATCTCTATCAGGTCACCTCTCATCCTTTGTCTCTCAAGGAGAAAAGACCAAGCTCCCTCAACTTATCCTCATGTGGCATGTCACCCAATCCAGTCAATATCCTTGTAAATCTCCTCTCCACCCTTTCAATAGCTTCCATATCCCTCCTGTAATGAGGCGACCAGAACTGAGCATAGTTCTCCAAGTGGGGTCTGACGAGGGTCTTATAAAGCTGCAGAATTATCTCCCAATTCCTAAACTCAATGAAGGCGGATTGAGGAAAGATGTTCAGCTAAGTTGGGGCTGTGTGGAGAGATGTCCAGAGGACTAGGCCAGGATTTTCCAATCTTGCTCGGATCAAGATCGGAAAATCCCAACTGAGGTCAATGGACCTTTGCGTGCTCCGTGTCCCGCCCACTATGATTCCTGAGGCAGATGGATAGGAAAATTTCATCCTAGATATGGGAAGGTGTGGAAGTTTGGAATCTGAAGGAGTCACTCTTGCTGGAATTTTACCAGCACTCGATCTGGGACAATAGAGGCTCACAGAACAGCATTCTCTGTTGGCCTCAGCCAGGATCTTGTGAGCCTCAGGCGGGTGAGGCGGTAAATTCCCGCCTCTGTTTCAGGTAGAAGAAGTCTTCAGGTGGCATTTTCTAGTATTTCACCAGTGGGATCTTCCAGTGTACCGAAGGCAAACCCCACCCACCCACTTCCCCCTCCCCAAGCAGCAGAGCAGTTGAGCCAAAAAAAGTGCCATAAACTTTGGCAGGAACAGAAGTTCCCACTTAGCAGCCAACGACGAGCCATTGGATGGGATCGGGAAGGAGGGAGCAGGAGTGCTTGGTTCTTTGATTTTTAGAAATCAGTTTTGTCCTCAGTCTTTTTGGACTTTCCACATCTGAGAGGAGGTATTTGAGTAACAATAATTCTTGGGAAGTATTACTGAATTTTTCTAGTTAAAAGCTAAAAGGGGGTTGCTTCCAAGAAGGTAATCTATCATGTATTTTTGATCAAGTGGGTTTTTTGGGACCTGTTCTGCTAGAATGTTTTAACTGTATGATTTTACTCTCATGTGCTTAAGTTGTTTTCCTTGCTCATAAACCTTTTAATTTTTGTAATCCTGAAGGTGTTACTGGAGTTCAATGCTCCTGGGGTCAGTAGCTCTTCCTCCTGGTTTTCAGAACACAAAAGGAAAAAGGTTTATCATTGGTAAGGCAGACTGTGGCTGTAATGCTGAATACAATGTATACATCAAGCAATCTTTCAAATTGCCAAGTACTTCCTCAAAATCAACTTTACGAGTTCCATAGAAATGTGTCATGGTGTTATTCAGAATTATAGAATCCCTACATTGCAGAATGAGGCCGTTTGGCCCATCACATCTGCACCAGCCACAATCCCACACAGCCCCTGTCCACAGAACCCCACATATTTATTCTGCTCGTTTCTCTGACACTCGGGTTAATTTAGCATGGCCAATTCACTTAACCCGCACATCTTTGGACTGTGGCAATAAAACGGAACACCCGGAGGAAACCCACGTGCACACGAGGAGAACATGCAAACGCCACACAGACATACATCCTAGTCGGGAAGTGAACCTCGGTTCCTGGCGCTGTGAAGCAGCAGTGCTAACCACTGTGCCATTCTGCCAATGCCATCTTTAATTTCTTGAATGAAATGTACAAAATGAACTCCATCCTCTCCTTGCTGGTATCTTTCTGTTGTGTAAGCCAGTGAAAAAATCTAGTCATGTGGATTCATAGCAGGAGGCCATTATTTAACTAGTGTTATTTGTCACCCCCCAGGGGAGAGGGCAGCAGCAAGACCAATGTTACAAAATGCGCGGGGGTTGCAATACACATGTGGGGAGAGCACATAGTGACTGACATGCCTGGATAGTCTGTCTCTGTGCTGTAAATGACTTGGTGAAATAGGTAGCTGGCCTTCAGAGCTGAACCTTTGCATTCTTGGTCTCACATTCTGCCCAACCAGATTTCAATATAGCCACTATAGATATGGTGGAATCAGAGCTGCACACAGTTCCATATGACTTCTGCTCCTTTTTATTTCAATCCTTAGGCCTAAACTATATAGGTCTGAACTGCACTGAGCATGCTTCTATGCATGAGATGGTTGGGACAGCAGATGTATGGGAGCACTGCCTCTCTATAAGTTCCCATCCCTGGCCCATGCCATCCCAATTTGGTAACATTTCATTGTTCCCTGACTGGCATGGGCTCAAGAGGCTGGAACTGAGCTTCAACAGCGCAGTTGGTGTACATACACCACCTGGGCTAATGCTTCAAGAGGGCATCTCATCACCATCCTCTTGAGGGCAATTAGTGATGGGCAATAAATGCTGAATTCGTAGAGATGCTCATATCGCTTGAATGAGTAAAAGAAGAAGAGCATCATTAATTTCACAAAATTGGCATCTTGCCTTGAGTCTCCCTATCTTTTCTTGAGGAGGGAAACTATTCCTGCTTTTGATTTGATTTGATTTATTATGATCACGTGTAAGTATACAGTGAAAAGTATTGTTTCTTGCACACTATACAGACAACACAAACCGTTCACAGAGAAGGAAAGGAGAGAGTACAGAATGTAGTGTCACAGTCAGAGCTAGGGTGTAGAGAAAGTTCAACTTAATTATAAGGTAGCTCCATTCAGATGCCTGACAGCAGCAGGGAAGAAGCTGTTCTTGAATTGATTGGTATATGACCTCAGAGTTTTGTATCTTTTTCCCGACGAAAGAAGATGGAAGAGAATGTCCAGGATGCGTGGGGTCAGAACAAAGAACAAAGAACCAAACAGCATGGGAAACAGGCCCTTCGGCCCAACGAGCCCGCGCCGCCACCCTGATATTCTCACCTCTACCCACGATCCCTATCCATGTTTATAGATCTATGGATTAAAAACCAAATTTGAGACAATTTAGGGAGAATTTGTTTTGCCAATTAGCCTAAGAGCACATCTTTGGGATGTGGGAGGAAACTGGAGCACCGGAGAAAACCCACGCAAGCACGGGGAGAATGCGCAAACTCCCACAGACACAGGCCCAAATCCATGTATCTGCACAGCACAGCGATAGTCACTGAGCTGTCGTGTTGCCCATCAAATGGTCCAGGTCAAGCGTACACTAACGACGTGAAGCACTAGGATATTCTCGAAAAATCCAAGAGCAGCCCTCTCACGACCCATCGCGTGTATGCCCCTTGTTAGACAACAAGGTGGACCAAAGCACCTGTAGGATAAAAACAAGTACATCAATATCATCATCTATTTACACACTTCCCAGGGACTCCCAAGGCTCATGATCCTATTTTAAATCAGTTTTCTATACCCCTCCATTCCCATTCTGTTCATGTGCCCATCTAAGTATTTCTTAAATAACTCCAGAGTACCTGCCTCCACCACTTTACTTGGCAGCGCATTCCATACCCCCACCACCCTCTGTGTGAAAAAACTCCCTCTAGCATCCAATTTATACCTTACCCCCCTCACCCTAAGCCCGTGACCCCTCGTGCTATTTGAGTCCATCCTAGGAAAAAGCTTAACCCTGTTTACTGTATCTATACCCCTCATAATCTTGTACACCTCTATTAGATCTCCTCTAAGTCTACGTCTTTCTAAGGAAAACAGTCCCAAATTGCCTAACCTCTCCTCGTAACTCAGACCTTCCATACCAGGCAGCATCCTGGTAAACCTCCTCTGCCCTCTCTCCAGAGTCTCCACGTTCTTCAGGTAGTAAGGCGACCAGAACTGGACGCAGTATTCCAAATGAGGTCTAACCAACGTTTTATACAACTGCAACATTAAAGGCCAACTCTTGTACTCTATACCCCTTCCTATAAAGGCTAGCATACTATATGCTTTCTTCACAACCTTCTCCACTTGCTCTGCCACCTTCAGAGACTTGTTCACCTGCACCCCCAGGTCCCTCTGCGTTTCTATACTCTTAATAGGTCTACCCTTTATCATATACCTCCCCCTACATTCTTTCTCCTGAAATGCATCACCTCACATTTATCAGGATTGAATTCCATCTGCCATCTGTCTGCCCAAGCTACCAGCCTATCTATGTCCTGCTGCATCGCCTGACAATGCTCCTCAATATCCGCAAGTCCAGCCATCTTTGTATCGTCTGCAAACTTGCTGATCACTCCACTTACTCCCTCTTCCAAGTCATTTATATATATTACAAGTAGGAGAGGTCCCAGTACCGAGCCCTGCGGCACACCACTAGTGACCGACCTCCAGCTAGAAAAACACCCTTCCACTATTACTCTCTGTCTCCTATTACCAAGCCAGTTACTTACCCATCTAGCTACCTGTCCTTGTATCCCATTAGCCTTGACCTTCTCAACTAACCTCCCATGAAGGACTTTGTCAAACGCCTTACTAAAATCCATATAGACGACATCAACGGCTCGTCCTTCATCCACCGTTTTCGTCACCTCCTCGGTCCTTGGTTATGCTGGCTGCTTTTCCGAGGCAGCGGGAAGTGTAGATGTGTCAATGGATGGGAAGCTGGTTTGCATGATGGACTGGGCTTCATTCATGGCCCTTTGTAGTTCCTTGTGGTGTTGGGCAAAGCAGGAGCCCTAAAAGCTGGGATACAACCAGAAAGAATGTTTTCTATGGTGCATCTGTAGAAGTTGGTGAGAGTTCTAACAACATGCCAAATTTCCTTAGTCTCCTGAGAAAGTAGAGGTGTTGGTGGGCTTTCTTAACTATAACATCTGCATGGAGAGGCCAGGACAAGTTCTTGGTGATCTGGATACCTAAAAACTTGAAGCTCTCGAGCCTTTCTACTTTGTATTGATGTAGACAGGAGCATGTCCTCCACTACGCTTCCTGAAATTGATGAAAACCTCTTGTTTTGTTGACATTGAGAGAGAGATTATTGCTGTCACATCATTAGATCGAGAATGAGAGGTCATGGACTCAAAGTGATTCGCAAATGAAGCAAAAGGGGAGAACACGGAAGATGGTTCGGGTCTGGAATATTCCAGAGTGAATTGGAGGCAGAAACATTCCAAAGGAGAATCAGACTGTATCCTGGAAAGGAAGAACATGCAGATTCATGGGGAGAAGATGGCACTAAGTGAATTTCTCATTTAAGGAATTAGTGAAGACGCAACTGGCTGACTGGCCTCCTCCTTCACTCTGCAGAGCTCAAGCTTTACTTTCCCCAGGATGACAGATTTGTTGCAGAGATATCCTTAAAACTGACACCCTCTCCCTCGCATCCTCTGATCTGGCACTGACTGAGCCCCTCACCCCCAGGTGTTTGTTTTCCTCCTCCTGCCTCAAGTTGTTAGTGTTGACGTGGTAACAGGCCCCCATAATTTTAATCTCAGGACATCCGCCAGTGAGTAAAGGAATTCTGTACTGCATAAACTTGTAGAATCATAGAATTGCTGCAGTGCAGAAGAAGCCATTCAGCCCATTGAGTCTGCACCGACAACAATCCCACCCAGGTCCTATCCTTGTAACACCAAGCATTTACCTTACTAATCTCCTGATTCAAATGGAAAATTTAACATGGCCAAACAACCTAACCTGGACATCTTTGGACTGCATGTTTATTAAGTTTATTTTATTAGTGTCACTAGTAGGCTTACTGCAATTAAGTTATTGCAAAAATCCCATAATCACCATGCTCCGGCTTGGGGACACTGAGGGAGAATTTAGCACCTAACTAGCATGTCTTTCAGACTTGAGAGGCAACTGGAGCACCCAAAGGAAACCCACGCAGACATGAAGAGAATGTACAGACTGTGCACAGACAGTGACCCAAGCCAGGAATCGAACCTGGGTCCCTGGCATTGTGAGGCAGCAGTGCTAACCACTATGGCACTACACTACCCTATTGTTTTTGAGTTTTAAAAGGCCAGGATGGAAGAGGGTTTAATCTGTGTTTGAAATCATGAAAAGGAGTTGACCAGGATGACAGAGAGAAACATTTTTAGTTGGGAAGCAGGAGAGTCCAGAACAATGGGGGAAAACTGGAACATTAGAGCTATCTCCATCCTGCATCCCCTTCCCCCAACACATTTGGAAGTGAAAACTTCACCCAAGTCGTCTAAGAAATTCAGAGTTCTATCCTCCAAAAATCTGCGGATATTTGTGATACATTTTGGGAGGACTAACCAGGCGAGGGAATACATAATGGACAGCACAACGCTAAGAAGTACAAAGGACCAGAAGGACAGATACTTGAAGGCAGCAGGAGAGATAGATAAAGTGGTTAAGGAGGCATAATGGATACTTGCCTTTATTAGCTGAGGCACTGAATATAAGAACAGGGAGGTTATGAGGGTTTGTATAAAACACAGGTTAAGCCACAGCTGGAGTACTGTTGCAGTCCTGGTCACCACACTTTCGGGAGGGTATGATTGCACTGGAGGGGATGCAGAGGAGATTCACCAGAATATTGCCCGGGTTGGAATGTTTCAGCAATCAAGAAACATTGGTTAGGTTGGAATTGTTTTCCTTGGAGCAAAGGAGGCTGAGGGGGACCTGACTGAGGTATACAAAACTCTGACAGGCATAGACAGGATGGACAGGAAAGAACGTTTTCCCTTAGCAGAGGAGTCAATAACTAGGGGGCATAGATTTAAGGTCAGGGGATTGTGGGGGGGATTTGAGGAAAATCTTTTTCACCACAAGGATGGTGGGAATTTGGAACTCAGTGCCCAAAAGGATGGTGAGGCGGGAAGCCTCATTACATTTAAGAAATGTTTAGATGGGCACTTGAAATGCCATAGAAAGCAAAGTTGCGGACCAAGTGCTGAAAAATGGGAGTAGAGTAGATTGATATTTGATGGCCAGCACAGACACAATAGGCTGAAGGGCCTTTCTCTGTGTTGGAAAACTGTATTTGTAACTTTTTGGGCTAAGATTGATAGATTTTGTGATGGGTCAGGGATGTACTGGGATCAGTGATCCAGTGGTGGATTTTGAGGATGAGTGGGGGACATATCGCCAGTGTTCTACCCCTCAGGTAACATTACTGTTATCTAAGACTTTGTGGGATTTTGCTGTGTGTATACAATGTCATGTGGTTTCCCACGTGGAAACAGTGAACATCAGTGATGGCGAGTGCTCTGGGATGTTCCCTCCTCCCCGCACCCGGCAAAAGGTGCCACCTCAGTGCAGGTTTTCCTCTGTGTAGATTGGCATTCTCAGCACATTGGGATGCAGCTCCTGAGATAGAACATAGAACATAGAACACTACAGCACAAACAGGCCCTTCGGCCCACAAGTTGTGCCGATCACATCTATACCTACCAGGCCATAGAACTATCTGTAACTCCCAATCCCATTAAATCCCATATACTCATCCAGAAGTCTCTTAAAAGACCCCAGCGAGTTCGCCTCTACCACCACTGACAGCAGCCGATTCCATTCACTCACCACCCTCTGAGTGAAAAACTTACCTCTAACATCTCCTCTGTACTTGCCCCCCAGCACCTTAAATGTGTCCTCTCGTAGTGACCATTTCAGCCCTGGAAAATAGTCTCTGAGAGTCCACCCTATCTATTCCTCTCAACATTTTATAAACCTCTATCAGGTCGCGTCTCAACCTTCGTCTGTCCAGGGAGAAGAGTCCCAGCTCCCTCAACTTATCTTCATAAGGCCTGCCTCCCAATCCAGGCAGCATCCTTGTAAATCTCCTCTGAACTCTCTCAATAGCTTCCACATCCTTCCTATAGCAAGGCGACCAGAACTGCACACAATACTCCAAGTGGGGTCTGACAAGAGTCTTATAAAGTTGCAGCGTTACCTCCCGACTCCTAAACTCAATTCCTCTATTAATGAAGGTCAGTACACCATATGCCTTCTTGACCACATCTTCCACTTGCGGGGCAGATTTAAGAGACCTATGGACCCGGATCCCAAGATCCTTCTGCTTCTCAACACCACCAAGACTCCACATAGATAGTGACCTAAGCCAGAAATTAAATCCAGTCCCTAGCACGGTGAAGCAGCATGCTAACCCACTGTGTCACTCAGGCAGAAAAGAGGGTCAAGAAGGTGTATGGCATGCTGGCCTTCATTAGTCAGGGTGTTCGGTGTAGAGATTGGAAAATCATGTTACAGCTGTATCAGATTTTGGTTAGGCTGCGTTTGGAGTATTGTGTTCAATTCTGGTTACCAGAAGGATGTTGATGCATTGGAAAGGGTGTGGAAGCGATTTACCAGTATGTTGCCTGGTTTGGAGGATATGGACAATGAAGAAAGGTTGAAGATTGGAGTGTTGGAGGATAAGGAGAGAACCCGATAGAGGTTTACAAGATTATGACAGGCTTGGATAGAGTGCATAATCAGAGTCTTTTTCCCAGAGTCAAAGGGTCAAATACTCAGGGATATCGGTTGAGAGTGAGAGAGGGAAAGTTTAAAAGAGATGTATGGGGCACGTTTTTCACACAGAGGGTGGTGAATACCTGGAACGTGGTGTTGGAGGAAGTGGTGGAAACAGATTCTATGGTGTACTAAAAAAGTTAATTCGCTGGTTAAAAGGAAAAAGGAGGCTTATGTCAGGATGAGGCTTGAAGGCTCAGTTAGTGCAATGGATAGCTATAGATTAGTCAGGAGGGAGCTAAAGAGTGAGTTGAGGAGAGCTAAAAGAGGACACGAGAAGACTTTGGCTGATAGGATCAAGGAGAATCCTAAAGGTTTCTTTAGATATGTTAAGAATAGAAGATTGGTTAGGGCAAGATTAGGGCCAGTCAGAGACAGGAGTGGGAAGTTGTGCGTGGAGCCTGAAGAGATTGGAGAGGCACTGAACAAATATTTCTCTTCGGTATTCACGCAGGGAGATGTAAATGTAGTTGTGGAGAACACTGAGGTACAGGGTTGCAAACTGGAAAGTATTGAAGTAGATAGGGAGGATGTGCTAGATATTCTTGAGGGTTTGAAGTTAGATAAGTCCCCTGGGCCGGACGGGATTTACCCTAGGATTCTCTGGGAGGCAAGAGAGGAGATTGCAGAGCCTCTGGCTCTGATCTTCAGGTCCTCGTTGGTTACGGGTGTGGTTCCGGAGGACTGGAGGATAGCGAATGTGGTCCCATTGTTTAAGAAGGGGAAGAGAGACCTTCCAGGGAATTATAGGCCAGTGAGTCTTACTTCTGTTGTGGGCAAGGTATTGGAGAGAATTATTAGGGATAGGATTTATAGTTATTTAGAGAGAAATGAATTGATTGGGGATAGTCAGCATGATTTTGTGAAGGGTAGGTTGTGCCTTACGAACCTTATTGAGTTTTTTGAAAAAGTGACCAAAGAGGTAGATGTGGGTAAGGCAGTTGATGTGGTATATATGGACTTTAGTAAGGCATTCGATAAGGTTCCCCGTGGAAGGCTTCTGCAGAAAATGCAGATGTATGGGATTGAGGGTGATTTAGCTAATTGGATTAGGAATTGGCTAGCTGATAGAAGACAGAGGGTGGTGGTTGATGGAAATTATTCATCGTGGAGTTCGGTTACAAGTGGTGTACCTCAGGGATCTAGTTTGGGGCCCCTGCTGTTTGTAATTTTTATAAATGATCTGGATGAGGGTATTGAAGGATGGATTAGTAAATTTGCGGATGACACCAAAGTCAGAGGAGAGGTAGATAGTGAAGAGGGGTGTTATAGTTTGCAGAGAGACTTGGACAAGTTGCAGAGCTGGGCCGAGAGGTGGCAAATGGAGTTTAATGTGGAAAAGTGTGAGATGGTGTGTGGTCTTTGGTACCTTGCCCCAGTTGCTGGCTTCTCCGCGATTCGCAGCCACTGTGTCAGTCTGCTTGCCAATGCCAGGGGGTAAGATGGGCTCAATCTTGTCCCTGCACCATATTTTAGTATCTGGGATAGCAAGGGTTAATGTGGGACTGGGAAATCGTAGCACCCACAATGTGATAGAACATAGAATATAGAACATTATAGCGCAGTACAGGTCCTTCGGCCCTCAATGTTGCACTGACCTGTGAAACCAATCAATCTAAAGCCCATCTAACCTACACTATTTCAATATCATCCATACGTTTATCCAATGACCATTTAAATGCCCTTAATTAGACAAGTCCACTGCTGTTGCAGGCAGGGCATTCCGTGCCCTTACTATTCTCTGAGTAAAGAACCTATTTCTGACATCTGTCCTATATCTGTCACCCCTCAATTTAAAGCTATGTCTCCTTGTGCTAGTCATCTCCATCCAAGGAAAAGGCTCTCACTGTTCACCCTATCTAATCCTCTGATCATCTTGTATGCCTCTATTAAGTCACCTCTTAACCTTCTCTTTCGCGAAAACAGCCTCAAGTCCCTCAGCCTTTCCTCATAAGATCTTTCTGCCATACCAGGCAACATCTTGGTAAATCTCCTCTGCACTCTTTCCAATGCTTCCACTTCCTTCCTATAATGCGGTAACCAGAACTGTATGCAATACTTGAATTGCGGCAGCACCAGAGTTTTATAATATGACCTCATGGCTCTGAAACTGAACGCCTCTAGCAATAAAAGCTAATACACGTACACCTTAACAACCCTATCAGCCTGGGTGCCAACTTCAGGGATCTATACACATGGACATCGAGATCGCTCTGCTCATCCACACTACCAAGCATCTGACCATTAGTTCAGTAATCTGTATTATTGTTACTCCTTCCGAAGTGAATCACTTCACACTTTTCCACATTAAATTCCATTTGCCAGCTCTCAGCCCAGGTCTGCAGCTTATCTATGTCCCTCTGCAACCTGCAACATCTTCCACCTTGTCCACAACTCCATCAACTTTAGCGTCATCCACAAATTTACTAACCCCTTCTACGCCCTCATCCATGTCATTTATAAAAATGACAAACAGCAGTGGCCCCAAACAGATCCTTGTGATACACCACTAGTAACTGAACTTCAGGATGAACATTTCCCATCAACCACTCCCCTCTATCTTCTTACAGCTAGCCAATTTCTGATCCAAACCACTAAATTACCTTCAATACCATGCCTTGGTATTTTCTGCAATAGCTTACTGTGGGGAACCTTACCAAATGCTTTACTGAAATCCATATACACCACATCAATTGCTTTACCCTTATCGACCTCTGACATCAAGAGACATATGTGACTTGGATAAGTTGTGAACCGAATAGAGACCTGAAGCAAGCATGGATTCAGCTCTTGTCTTGAACTAACCCTGCATGGATGATAACATATAAATAGTACACACAGATCTGTATGTTAATAAATATATAGGGCAGGATTTTCCGAACGTGCTTACCCCAAGAAAATTCCACCTGAGGTCAACAGATCTCTGCATTGTCCATGTCCTGCCTGCTACAATTCCTGGGTGGGATGGGAAAATTTCACCTTTAATGTTCAACCATACAAGGATTTGGGGAGGCGATGGCCTTGTGGTATTATTGCTAGATTATTAATCCAAAAACTCAGTTAATATTCTGGGGATCCTGGTTCAAATCCCGTCATGACAGCTGGTGGAATTTGAATTCAATAAAAAAAAATTGGACTGAGAATCTACTTGAGACCATGAAACCATTGTCAATTGTCAGAAAAACTCATCTGGTTCACTAACATCCTTTAGGGAAGGAAATTTGCTGTCCTTACCTGGTCTGGCCTACATGTGACTCCAGAGCCACAGTAATATGGTTGACTTTCAACTGTCCTCGGGCAACCAGGTATGGGCAATAAATGCTGGCCAGACAGCAACGGAAATGTCCCACAAAAGAATAAAAATACAAAACATCTTTGTGACGCTCACAGTAAATATCCATGTTTGTGATCTTGGGGATTCTAGAAGAAGAAACTATGGTTTCTGTTCCTCGGGTCCATGCTGCAATTCCCTCAGCTACACTGCGCATCATACCACCCCCCGCCCCTCTCCTGCCCATCCGCCAAGTTTGTTGGAGCTTGGGCTAGTTGCCACATCCTGTCACTGTTCCTTAGGCTGGAAGCAGGGAGATTTACTAAGGCTAAGTATCAATCACCACTTCAGCCTCCATCATTCCTGACCCCCAACCTGCCACCTTGCCTTGAAACCTTCCACTCCATGGCCGAAACCTTAGGTTAAGCCTGTGAATTGAATTGAAGGCAGCTCTGGTGGGGAGGGCAGGGCTTCTTTCTGGATGAGCCTCAACAGGTTGGGCCCTGACCTGCAGGCCCATAGCACATCTACACTCTGGTTGGGGACTGAAATGTGCTACTGGTGAATGAGAGAGCGAGAGATAGAGAGAGATAGAGAGCAAGAAAAAGAGAGAAGGAGAGAGAGAGAGAGTTTCCTTTCACTTCTCCATCTCCCGCTGAGCATCAGCACACAGATTTCAGATCTGTGATTAAAACCCCGGCCTTCTGCCAGGAGTCCTTTCCCTTTCTCTGAAGAAAAGAAAGTGTTGAATCCATGGCAACTAACCTGCCTCGGCAGCTCTGACAAGGAGGGGCACGCGGAGGAGCTAGCAACTGTTGGGCTGTGTGCCACATTCCTCTCCCTCACACCCTCCCTCTGGATTCTGCGTTGCAGAGGAAGACTCTAGGTACTATTAGAGCTATCTTTGCCCACTTGGCTGCAAAGCGCTATGCATAACTGCTCCTTCCTGCACTCAGGCCTGCAGCTTGGCTCAAAACCTCTCCCTAACACCCGTGGTTTACTCAACTTTGTGAGCCATATATTGCTATAGCAACAGCAAGTGGCCAGGGTGTGTGCTGTGTGGGTGGGGGGGGGGCATAGAACATAGAACATTACAGTGCAGAACAGGCCCTTCGGCCTTCGATGTTGCGCCGACTAATTAGGAAAAAGCAATGACCCTCTAACCTAAACCATTCCCTTTTCGTCCATAAACTTATCTACTAACCTCTTAAACGCCACCAAACTTGGCGCATCTACAACTGCAGCAGGCAGGGCATTCCATACCCTACCACCCTCTGGGTAAAGAACCTACCTCTGACATCCGTCCTATAACTACCACCCCTTAATTTAAAGCTCTGTCCCCTCGTGCTAGCTTTCTCCATCCTAGGAAAAAGGCTATCACTGTCCACCCTATCTAAACCTCTAATCATCTTATATATTTCAATAAGGTCTCCGCTTAGCCGCCTTCTTTCTAACAAAAACAAACCTCAAATCCCTCAGCCTCTCTTCATAAGACCTGCCCTCCATACCAGGCAACATCCTGGTAAACCTCCTCTGTACCCTCTCCAATGCCTCCACACCTTTCTTATAATGCGGGGACCAGAACTGCACACAATACTCCAAGTGCGGCTGCACTAGAGTTTTGTACAGTTGCAACATGACGTTGCGGCTCTGAAATTCAATCCCCCTTCAATAAAAGCTAAGACTCCGTATGCCTTCTTAACAACCTTATCGACTTGATTGCCAACTTTCAGGGATCTATGCACATATACACCAAGATCCCTCTGTTCATCAACACTGTTGAGAGTCCTACCATTAGCCCTATACTCTACACATTTGTTATTCCTGCCAAAGTGATTTACCTCACACTTTTCCACATTAAACTCCATTTGCCACCTCTCGGCCCAGCTCTGCAACTTGTCCAAGTCTCTCTGCAAACTATAACACTCCTCTTCACTATCTACCACTCCTCAGACTTTGGTGTCATCCGCAAATTTACTAATCCATCCTTCAATACCCTCATCAGATCATTTATAAAAATTACAAACAGCAGGGGCCCCAAAACAGATCCCTGATGTACACCACTTGTAACCGAACTCCACGATGAATATCTTCCATCAACCACCACCCTCTGTCTTCTATCTGCTAGCCAATTCCTAATCCAATTAGCTAAATCACCCTCAATCCCATACATCTGCATTTTCTGCAGAAGCCTTCCATGGGCCACCTTATCGAACGCCTTACTAAAGTCCATATATACCACATCAACTGCCTTACCCCCATCCACCTCTTTGGTCACTTTTTCAAAAAACTCAATAAGGTTAGTAAGGCACGACCTACCCTTCACAAAACCATGCTGACTATCCCCAATCAATTCATTTCTCTCTAAATAACTATAAATCCTATCCCTAATAATTCTCTCCAATACTTTGCCCACAGCAGAAGTAAGACTCACCGGCCTATAATTCCCCGGAAAGTCTCTCTTCCCCTTCTTGAACAATGGGACCACATTCGCTATCCTCCAGTCTTCCGGCACTATACCTGTAACCAACGATGACCTGAAGATCAGAGCCAGAGGCTCTGCAATCGCCTCTCTCGCCTCCCAGAGAATCCTAGGGTAAATCCCGTCCGGCCCAGGGGACTTATCTAACTTCAAACCCTCAAGAATATCTAGCACATCCTCCTTATCTACTTCAATACTTTCCAGTTTGCAACCCTGTATCCCAGTGTTCTCCACAACTACATTTACATCTCCCTGCGTGAATACCGAAGAGAAATATTTGTTCAGTGCCTCTCCAATCTCTTCAGGCTCCACGCACAACTTCCCACTGCTGTCTATGACTTGCCCTAATCTTGCCCTAACCAATCTTCTATTCTTAACCTATCTAAAGAAAACTTTAAGATTCTCCTTGATCCTATCAGCCAAAGTCTTCTCGTGTCCCCTTTTAGCTCTCCTCAACTCACTCTTTAGCTCCCTCCTGGCTAATCTATAGCTATCCATTGCACTAACTGAGCCTTCAAGCCTCATCCTGACATAAGCCTCCTTTTCCCTTTTAACCAGCGAATTAACCTTTTTAGTACACCATGGTTCCCTTACTCGACCATTTCCTCCTTGCCTGACAGGGACATACTTATCAAGGACTTGCAGTAGCTGCTCTTTGAATAAGCTCCACATTTCAGATGTTCCCAGTCCCTGTAGTTTCCTAGTCCAACCTATGCACCCTAATTCCCTTCTTATGGCCTCATAATTACCATTCCCCCAGCTATAATTAATGCTCCCAGCTTCATGCCTATCCCTATCCATCACTAAGGTGAACGTAACCGAATTGTGGTCACTATCAGCAAAATGTTCACCAACTTCCAAGCCTAACACCTGGTCTGGCTCATTGCCCAGCACCAAATCCAATGTAGCCTCACCTCTAGTTGGCCTATTTACATACTGAGTCAAAAAACCTTCCTGCACACTTTGTACAAAAACTGACCCCTCTAACGAGCTAGAGCTATAGCTATTCCAATCAATATTAGTAAAGTTAAAGTCCCCCATAACAATTACCCTATTACTTTCACTCCTGTCCAGGATCGACTTTGCAATCATTTCCTCTACCTCTCTAGAACTTTTAGGAGGTCTATAAAAGACTCCCAACAGGGTGACCTCTCTTCTCCTGTTTCTAATCTCAGCCCATACTACCTCAACAGACAAGTCCTCATCAAACTTCCTTCCTGTCACTGTGATACAGTCGTTGACTAATAATGCCACTCCTCTCCCCCTTCTACCTCCTTCTCTACTCCGACTGAAGCATTTGAACCCCAGAACCTGCAACAACCATTCCTGTCCCTGCTCCATCCATGTCTCTGAAATGGCCACAACATCAAAGTTCCAGGTACTGGTCCAAGCTGCAAGTTCCTCTACCTTATTGCGAATACTTCTTGCATTAAAGTATACGCATTTCAAACCATGGCATGGTGGTGAAGAGTTGGGAAGTGGTGAAGGGAGCTGGGGGGGAGGTTACAAGTGGTGGCCCATTTTATTACAAAAATAACGATGATAGCGTGACATTTTAAATAGAGAGATCTCTGTGATTGAAAAGAAAGATGCATTGAGGGGTAAGCTGGAAGAGGGACAATAGCAACACTTTTCTCAAAGGGCCTGTGAGTTTGGCTGTAGGCTGCATTAACTCTTTCCACCCCATGTACCCCCGAGCATGCCGGAGACTGTGGCCCGCCTGGTGGGGCCCTGCCCCCTTGGCGGCAGTCTGAACATCACCCTCTGTCTGCTGGGTGGAGTGGAAAGGTGTAATAGTCATTTGTCCTGACGCCCAACCTAGCCCCCCCCCCCTCTCCCTCATTGCCCTCCCCACCAGCCATATTGTTTCCTCTTCTGCTCCCTCCTTATCCCCTCCCCACATATGTCTGCCATCAACAGTGAGGCTCACCCGTTCTCCTATTCTCCCAAATGTCCCACCCACTCTTGACCATTCCCAATTGGTTACCGAATAGAGCAAAGAAAATTGCTGGAGTGTCTTCGTATTTGGCTGGATTTTCCTAAGCCACTAACTCTCTTAAGGCCAGATTTTATTTGGTCTCAAACGGCTGGTGCTCATATTTATTTCTTTGGGGAGCGTGCAGGCAAGCATCAAGGGGAATTAACAGTGCACCGCAACCTCAACCTCATCCTTCAGTGCACAAGGCCAGTGGCAGCAGTTTGTCTACCCTTGCCCAACACTTAACTATAATCTGGGCACTGGTCCAGTGCCAACCTCTGCCTCCCACATTCCCTGCACCCTCCATACTCACTCACCCAGCCACCTATCCCACACCAAATCATCAGGGTGAGCCTTCTGCCACAAGGTTAATTTTGCTGGCTCAATTTGAAGCCAGAGTAATTGGAGGTGTCACGTCACTACGGCAATGCAAAGCACTTTCCCACCCCACACTGCCCCACCGTGACTAATTTGCATTTCTTTATTGTGATGCACTTGAGTCAGTAACAATATAAAGAATGTTTGTAAAGATATAAAAGAATTGTAAAAGAACGCTAGAGAGTAAGAAAACCTTGTGTGGTCCCTTTATCTCCAACCTGCAGTCGGAGGTTGTTGAGGCAAATTCACACTGGTCTTTTAAAAGACTTCTGGATGAGTATATGGAAAAGAATAGGAGTTATAGATAGGTCTGTGGATTGGTAGATGTGATCGGTGCAACTCATGGGCTGAAGGGCCTGTTTGTGCTGTATTGTTCTATGTTCTATGTTCTATGTTTAAAAGCTGTTTTTGAGTTCTGTGTTAAAATACAGAGTATATACAGACTCCAGCTTACATTTATTTCAAAAGGACCAAGCATCAAGGTTGACTTGGGAACAAACTTCTGATTTTGTTAGCCTATGAGTTTAAAGGAGGAACTCAACTCAAGGGAACCTATCAAATTCGAATTTGCTGTTGCTATCAGCATCACGCCAATCCAAGTACAGGCATGGTGATATGTCATTTTGACTATAAAAGAGGAACTTAGCTGCCTTGAGTTCAATTCTACCAGGGGTTGAGCCAGGAGTTCAATCAGAAGCAGGACAGACCACCTGCAGTAGTTAAGGGCAGTTAGATCAACTGGAGCAGTTAGTTCTTAATTCTGCCAACTTCAGACAGCTCATGAGATAAATCATTCTCTAAGTCATTCTAGACAGAGTGTCTACAGACAGTGGATACCTACTAACATTCTTCAAAACTTCTAAATGATATCAGACTGGTTATATATAGTTTCTTCGAGAGTGACTAAAATTCTGTTTTGGTAATGAATGTTCCTTGTATTATTCGAGCAGCATTTCAGTTGAACCTTATCTTAATTAATACGTTTCTTGTTTAGTTAAAGTTCCTGGCTATTTGAATAACATACCTTGTTAATTATTCACTTAAAGCGAGTATCAGGCCTTTTTATTAATGAATGAACATCTGAATATTAATTCAGAATAGTTAACACTCTCCCAAATAATAGTAGCAGATTCTGACGTGAGGTAAAGGGGATTAACCTCGGTGTTATAACACTTATACCAGCTGGAAATGAGGCAACTGGGGAGAGTCCTCCCTTTGGAGATTTCAAAGTGGTCTTCAATTCTGCAGCTCCAAACTAGCTGCTTTGCTCCACACTGGGATCTGCCAGACATCATCTACTTCCTTCACCCAGTCAGTGCTGTCCCAGCTGTTCAGCTGCCTAGGCCTCAAGCTCTGGAATTCCCTTCCTTAACCTCGCTGCTTCTCAACCTCACCTTCCAACAATCCTTAAAATCTACCACATTTCCAGCCATCTGCTCAGTTAGCTGTTGATGCGGCCCATCATCTAATTTTGTCTGTTGAAGGCTCCTGTGGAGATTTACAATGTTAAAAAGTTGAGATAAATGAGAGTTGTTCACCCCATGTGCATATGCTTGACTTCTTTCAGTTCCACCACCCAAGGGTGCTGAATTGCATTTGAATCCAGGTTCTCCCATTGGCTCCCTTGTACCTCACTTCATGGTTGGGATGCTAATCAAGTGGGCTGCTTTGTTTTGGATGGTATTGAACTCCTTGAGTGTTGTTGAAGCTGCACCCATCCAGGAAAGTGGGGAATATTCCAACACACTTCTGACTTGTGCCTTGTAGATGGTGGACAGGCTTTGGGGAGTCAGGAGGTGCATTACTCAGCGCTGTATTCTTAACCTCTGACCTGCTTCGGTACCACAGGTAGTCCAGTTCAGTTTCTGGTCAATGGTACTCCCCAGATGTTGATAATGGGTGATTCACTGATGGGAATACCATTGAATATCAAGGGGAGACGTTGGATTCTCTCTTGCTGGAGATAGTCAATGCTTGGCACTTGTGTGATTCAATTGTTACTTGCCATTTGTCAGCCTGAATCTGGAGATTGTCCAGGTCTTGCAATAATTGGACATGGACTACTGCAGGAGTTGGGAAGATGGTGCTAAACATTATCGAATCATCTGCAAACATTCCCACTCCTGACCCTATAAGGAAGGAGCACCGTAATTACCCCTGTAGTGTGTAGCCAGGGTGATTGACTGGAGCCAGGGTGAATTTCACTTTATTCATCTCCTGTGAGCCATTGATGTTTCTCAGGAGACTAAAGAAATTTGGCACGTCCATTGTATCTCTCACCAACTTTTACAGGTACACCATAGAAAGAATTCTTTCTGGCTGTATCACAATTTGGTATGGTTCCTGCTCTGCCCAAGACCACAAGAAACTACAAAGAGTTGTGAATGTAGCCCAGTCCATCGCACAGACCAGCCTCCTATCCATTGACTCTGTTTACATTTTGTGCTGCCTCTCTAAAGCAGCTAGCATAATTAAGGATCCCACATACCTCGGACATTATCTCTTCCACCTTCTTCTAATGGGAAAAAGATACAAAAGTCTGAGGTCACGTACCAACACACTTAAGAAGAGCTTCCCTGCTGCTATCAGACTTTTGAATGGACCTACCTCACACTGTTTTCTTTCTCTATACCCTAATTATGACTGTAACACTACATTCTGCACTCTCTTGTTTCTTTCTCTATGAATGGTATGCTCTATCTGTGTAGCGTGCAGGAAACAATGCTTTTCACTATTTCTAATACATGTGGCAATAATAAGTCAAATCAAATCAAAAATGTTGCTTGAGGGATATATACTGATACCATGGGTAGCCACAGTGGAGTGGAGATCTTCGTGACATCTGAGGCTTTGGTCTGGCATCTTTCCACAATGATAATTGAATTCCCCAATAATGTAACTCTCTCTCAGCCAGGCATTAGAGTGTGAGCTTCGAATATGTAGTCAAATCCCCACAGTGTGACTTGATCCCACAGACTTCTGATTCAAAGCATTGGCCATGGAGTCATGACCAATAGCATTGCCCCACTACTCTAACCAACACCTTCACTGCCATCCCCCACCCCTAATGGCACCCCCACACCCCAAGCTGCCTCATTTTGAAGATCTCAAATGCAATTGCCTTTCAAAAGGACTGAAATTTTTCCTGGGCTGCACCTGCTGGTTACAGAAGCAGAGATTACATTGCTGACATGTAAAAAAGATGGATGAGGTCATTCTGCCCATCGAGACTGCTGAACCATTGAATGAAATCATGCCTGATCTTGTATTAACGACCATTCTAAACGCCCCAGACTCCATAATGCAATTCTATTTATTCACCGGATGTGATTCTTGTTTATTCACCCGATGTGATTCTTGTTTATTTACCGGGTGTGATTTCTGTTTATTCACCAGGTGTGATTCCTGTTTATTCACCAGCTGTGATCTCTATTCATTCACCAGCTGTGATCTCTATTCATTCACCAGCTGTGATCTCTATTTATTCACCAGCTGTGATCTCTATTCATTCACCAGCTGTGATCTCTATTCATTCACCAGCTGTGATCTCTATTCATTCACCAGCTGTGATCTCTATTCATTCACCAGCTGTGATCTCTATTCATTCACCAGCTGTGATCTCTTTTTATTCACCAGCTGTGATCTGTTTATTCACTGGGTGTGTTTCCTGTTTATTCACTGGGTGTGTTTCCTGTTTATTCACTGGGTGTGATTCCTGCTTATTCACTGGGTGTGATTCCTGTTTATTCACCAGGTGTGATTCCTGTTTATTCACCAGCTGTGATTCCTGCTTATTCACTGGGTATGATTCTTGTTTATTCACCGGATGTGATTCTGTTTATGCAGCAGGTGTGATTCTGTTTATTCACCGGATGTGATTCTGTTTATGCAGCAGGTGTGATTCTGTTTATTCACCGGATGTGATTCTGTTTATTCACGGAGTGTGATTCCTGTTTATTCACCGGGTGTGATTCCTGTTTATTCACCAGCTGTGATTCCTGTTTATTCACCAAGTGTGTTTCCTGTTTATTCACCAAGTGTGTTTCCTGTTTATTCACCAGCTGTGATTCCTGTTTATTCACTGGGTGTGATTCCTGTTTATTCACGGAGTGTGATTCCTGTTTATTCACCGGGTGTGATTCCTGTTTATTCACCAGCTGTGATTCCTGTTTATTCACCGGGTGTGATTCTTGTTTATTCACCGGGTGTGATTCTTGTTTATTCACCGGGTGTGATTCCTGTTTATTCACTGGGTGTGATTCCTGTTTATTCACCGGGTGTGATTCCTGTTTATTCACCGGGTGTGATTCCTGTTTATTCACCGGGTGTGATTCCTGTTATTCACCGGGTGTGTTTCCTGTTTATTCACGGGTGTGATTCCTGCTTTCACTGGGTGTGATTCCTGTTTATTCACCGGGTGTGATTCCTGTTTATTCACCGGGTGTGATTCTTGTTTATTCACTGGGTGTGATTCCTGCTTATTCACTGGGTGTGATTCCTGTTTATTCACCAGCTGTGATTCCTGTTTATTCACCACGGTGATTCCTGTTTATTCCCAGCTGTGATTCCTGTTTTTCACCGGGTGTGATTCTTGTTTATTCACCAGCTGTGATTCCTGTTTATTCACCGGGTGTGATTCCTGTTTATTCACCAGCTGTGATTCCTGTTTATTCACTGGGTGTGATTCCTGTTTATTCACCAGCTGTGATTCCTGTTTATTCACCGGGTGTGATTCTTGTTTATTCACCAGGTGTGATTCTTGTTTATTCACTGGGTGTGATTCCTGTTTATTCACCAGCTGTGATTCCTGTTTATTCACCAGCTGTGATTCCTGTTTATTCACCGGGTGTGATTCCTGCTTATTCACCGGGTGTGATTCCTGCTTATTCACTGGGTGTGATTCCTGTTTATTCACCGGGTGTGATTCCTGTTTATTCACCGGGTGTGATTCCTGTTTATTCACTGGGTGTGATTCTGTTTATTCACTGGGTGTGATTCCTGCTTATTCACTGGGTGTGATTCCTGCTTATTCACTAGGTGTGATTCCTGTTTATTCACTGACTGTGATTCCTGTTTATTCACTAGGTGTGATTCCTGTTTATTCACTGACTGTGATTCCTGTTTATTCACTGGGTGTGATTCCTGTTTAATCAACAGGTGTGATTCCTGCTTATTCACTGGGTGTGATTCCTGCTTATTCACTAGGTGTGATTCCTGTTTATTCACCGGCTGTGATTCCTGTTTATTCACCAGGTGCAATTCTTGTTTATTCATTGGGTGTGATTCCCGTTTATTCACTGACTGTGATTCCTGTTTATTCACTGGGTGTGATTCCTGTTTATTCACTGACTGTGATTCCTGTTTATTCACTGGGTCTGATTCCTGTTTATTCACCAGGTGTGATTCTTGTTTATTCACTGGGTGTGATTCTTGTTTATTCACCGGGTGTGTTTCCTGTTTATTCACTGGATGTGATTCCTGTTTATTCACCGGGTGTGATTCCTGTTTATTCACTGGGTGTGATTCTTGTTTATTCACTGACTGTGATTCCTGTTTATTCACTGAGTGTGATTCCTGTTTATTCACCGGGTGTGATTCCTGTTTATTCACCGGGTGTGATTCCTGTTTATTCACTGGGTGTGATTCTTGTTTATTCACTGGGTGTGATTCCTGTTTATTCACTGACTGTGATTCCTGTTTATTCACCGGGTCTGATTCCTGTTTATTCACCAGGTGTGATTCTTGTTTATTCACTGGGTGTGATTCTGTTTATGCAGCGGGTGTGATTCTGTTTATGCAGTGGGTGTGATTATGTTTATTCATCGGGTATGATTCCTGTTTGTTCACCGGGTATGATTCTGTTCATTCACGGGATGCAATTCTTGTTTATTCACTGGGTGTGATTTCTGCTTATTTACAGAGTGTGATTTCTGTTTGTTCACCAGATGCAATTCTTGTTTATTCACCGGGTGTGATTCCTGTTTATTCAACGCGTGTGATTCTGTTTATGCAGCGGGTGTGATTTGTTTTTTTCACCGGGTGTGATTCCTGTTTATTTACTGGCTGTGATTCCTGTTTATTCACCTGGTCTAATTCCTATTTATTCACCAGGTATAATTCCTGTTTATTCACTGGGTGCAATTCCTGTTTATTTATCGGATGTGGTTCCTGTTTATTCTCCGGGTGTGATTCTGTTTATTCTCTGGGTGTGATTCTGTTTATCCACCGGGTATTATTCCTGTTTATTCAATGGATCTGATTCTGTTTATTCACCGGGTGTGATTCTGTTTATTCACCAGGTGTGATTCTGTTTATTCACCGGGTGTGATTCTGTTTATTCACCGGGTGTGATTCTGTTTATTCTCTGGGTGTGATTCTGTTTATTCACCGGGTGTGTTTCTGTTTATTCACTGGGTGTGATTCTGTTTATTCACCAGGTGTGATTCCTGTTTATTCACCGGGTGTGATTCTGTTTATCCACCGGGTGTGATTCTGTTTATCCACCGGGTGTGATTCCTGTTTATTCACTGGGTGTGATTCTGTTTATTCACCAGGTGTGATTCTGTTTATTCACCAGGTGTGATTCTGTTTATTCACCAGGTGTGATTCCTGTTTATTCACCAGGTGTGATTCCTGTTTATTCACCGGGTGTGATTCTGTTTATCCACCGGGTGTGATTCTGTTTATCCACCGGGTGTGATTCCTGTTTATTCACTGGGTGTGATTCCTGTTTATTCACTGGGTGTGATTCCTGTTTATTCACCGGGTGTGTTTCCTGTTTATTCACTGACTGTGATTCCTGTTTATTCACCGGGTCTGATTCCTGCTTATTCACCGGGTGTGATTCCTGTTTATTCA
Source organism: Sphyrna mokarran (assembly GCA_024679065.1). NCBI lineage: Eukaryota > Metazoa > Chordata > Chondrichthyes > Carcharhiniformes > Carcharhinidae > Sphyrna > Sphyrna mokarran. Next base: position 105,727,047 of record JAGIQG010000009.1, on the reverse strand, counting down.
CTGGGTGTGATTCTGTTTATTCACCAGGTGTGATTCTGTTTATTCACCAGGTGTGATTCCTGTTTATTCACCGGGTGTGATTCTGTTTATCCACCGGGTGTGATTCTGTTTATCCACCGGGTGTGATTCCTGTTTATTCACTGGGTGTGATTCTGTTTATTCACCAGGTGTGATTCTGTTTATTCACCAGGTGTGATTCTGTTTATTCACCAGGTGTGATTCCTGTTTATTCACCAGGTGTGATTCCTGTTTATTCACCGGGTGTGATTCCTGTTTATTCACCGGGTGTGTTTCCTGTTTATTCACCAGGTGTGATTCTGTTTATTCACCAGGTGTGATTCCTGTTTATTCACCGGGTGTGATTCCTGTTTATTCACCAGGTGTGATTCTGTTTATTCACCAGGTGTGATTCTGTTTATTCACCAGGTGTGATTCTGTTTATCCCGGGTGTGATTCTGTTTATTCACCGGTTGTGATTCTGTTTATTCACGGTGTGATTCTGTTTATTCACCAGGTGATTCTGTTTATTCACCAGTGTGATTCTGTTTATTCACCGGGTGTGATTCTGTTTATTCACCGGGTGTGATTCTGTTTATTCACCGGGTGTGATTCTGTTTATTCACCGGTGTGTTCCTGTTTATTCACCGGGTGTGATTCTGTTTATCCACCGGTGTGATTCTGTTTATCCACCGGGTGTGATCTGTTTATCCACCGGGTGTGTCTGTTATTCACGGGTGTGATTCTGTTTATTCACCGGGTGTGATTCTGTTTATTCACCGGGTGTGATTCTGTTTATTCACCGGGTGTGATTCTGTTTATTCACCGGGTGTGATTCTGTTTATTCACCGGGTGTGATTCTGTTTATTCACCGGGTGTGATTCTGTTTATTCAACGGGTGTGATTCTGTTTATTCACCGGGTGTGATTCTGTTTATCCACCGGGTGTGATTCTGTTTATCCACCGGGTGTGATTCTGTTTATTCACCGGGTGTGATTCTGTTTATTCACGGGGTGTGATTCTGTTTATTCACGGGGTGTGATTCTGTTTATTCACCGGGTGTGATTCTGTTTATTCACCAGGTGTGATTCTGTTTATTCACCAGGTGTGATTCTGTTTATTCACCGGGTGTGATTCTGTTTATTCACCGGGTGTGATTCTGTTTATTCACGGGGTGTGATTCTGTTTATTCACCGGGTGTGATTCTGTTTATTCACCGGGTATTATTCCTGTTTATTCATCGGGTGTGATTCTGTTTATTCACCAGGTGTGATTCTGTTTATTCACCGGGTGTGTTCTGTTTATTCACCAGGTGTGATTCTGTTATTCACCGGGTGATTCTGTTTATTCACCGGTGTGATTCTGTTTATCCACCGGGTGTGTTCTGTTTATTCACCGGTGTGATTCTGTTTATTCACCGGTGTGTTGATTCTGTTTATTCACCGGGTGTGATTCTGTTTATTCACCGGGTGTGATTCTGTTTATTCACCGGGTGTGATTCTGTTTATTCACCGGGTGTGATTCTGTTTATTCACCGGGTGTGATTCTGTTTATTCACCGGGTGTGATTCTGTTTATTCACCAGGTGTGATTCTGTTTATTCACCGGGTGTGATTCTGTTTATTCACCGGGTGTGATTCTGTTTATTCCAGGTTGTATTCTGTTTATTCACCGGGTGTGATTCTGTTTATTCACCGGTGTGATTCTGTTTATTCACCGGGTGTGATTCTGTTTATTCACCGGGTGTGATTCTGTTTATTCACCGGTGTGATTCTGTTTATTCACCGGTGTGATTTGTTTTTCAGGTTGATTCTGTTTTTCGGGTGTATTCTGTTTATCCACCGGTGTGATTCTGTTTATTCACCGGGTGTGATTCTGTTTATTCACCGGGTGTGATTCTGTTTATTCACCGGGTGTGATTCTGTTTATTCACCGGTGTGATTCTGTTTATTCACTGGGTGTGATTCTGTTTATTCACCGGGTGTGATTCTGTTTATCCACCGGGTGTGATTCTGTTTATTCACCGGGTGTGATTCTGTTTATCCACCGGGTGTGATTCTGTTTATTCACCGGGTCTGATTCTGTTTATTCACCGGGTATTATTCCTGTTTATTCAATGGATCTGATTCTGTTTATTCACCGGGTGTGATTCTGTTTATCCACCGGGTGTGATTCTGTTTATTCACCAGGTGTGATTCCTGTTTATTCACCGGGTGTGATTCTGTTTATTCACCAGGTGTGATTCTGTTTATCCACCGGGTGTGATTCTGTTTATTCACCGGGTGTGATTCTGTTTATTCTCTGGGTGTGATTCTGTTTATTCACCGGGTGTGATTCTGTTTATTCACCGGGTGTGATTCTGTTTATTCACGGGGTGTGATTCTGTTTATTCACGGGGTGTGATTCTGTTTATTCACCGGGTGTGATTCTGTTTATTCACCAGGTGTGATTCTGTTTATCCACCGGGTGTGATTCTGTTTATTCACCGGGTGTGATTCTGTTTATTCACCGGGTGTGATTCTGTTTATTCACCGGGTATTATTCCTGTTTATTCAATGGATCTGATTCTGTTTATTCTCCGGGTGTAATTCTGTTTATTCACCAGGTGTTATTCCTGTTTATTCAATGGATCTGATTCTGTTTATTCTCTGGGTGTGGTTCTGTTTATTCACCGGGTGTGATTCTGCTTGTTCACTGGGTGTGATTCTGTTTAATATAAGAATATAAGAAATAGAAGCAGGAGTAGGCCCCAGCCCCTCGAGCCTGCCCTGCCATTCAATAAGATCATGGCTGATCTGCAGTGGTTCAGTACCACTTTCCCGCTTTTTCCCTGTAACCCTTAATTCCCTTGTCAATCAAAAACTTATCCACTCTTGATTTAAATGTATTCAGTGAGGAAGTCTCCACCACTTCAAGAGGCAGAGAATTCCAAAGATTCACCACCCTCTGCATGAAGAAATTCCTCCTCAACTCTGATCTGAACTGCACCCCCCTCCCCCTGACTAATCTTGAGGCTGTGCCCTCTCGTCCTGCTATCTTTGTTAAGTGGGAAGAGTCTCTTAACCTCTACCCTATCCATCCCCTTCATTATATTATACATCTCTATAAGATCCTCTCTCAGCCTTCTAAACTCCAACGAGTACAAACATAGCCTATTTAGTCTCTCCTCATAATCCAATGCCCTCATCTCTGGTATCAGCCTAGTGAACCTTCTAAACCTTCTGTTTATTCATTGGGTGCGATTCCTGTTTATTCACCAGGTATGATTCCTGTTCATTCATCGGGTGTGATTCTACTTATTCACTAGGTGTCATTCTGTTTATTCACCGGGTGTGATTCTGTTTATTCACCGGGTGTAATTCCTGTTTATTCATAGAACATTACAATGCAGTACAGGCCCTTCGGCCCTCGATGTTGTGCTGACCTGTGAAATCAATCTAAAGCCCATTCCAATAACATCCATATGTTTTTCTAATGACCATTTAAATGCCCTTAATGTTGGCGAGTCCACTACTGTTGCAGGGAGGGCATTCCACACCCTTACTACTCTCTGAGTAAAAAACCTACCTCTGACATCTGTCCTATATATCTATTAACCCTCAATTTAAAGCTATGTCCTCTCATACTAGCCATCTCCATCCGTGGAAAATGGCTCTCACTGTCCACTTTATCTAATCCTCTGATCATCTTAAATGCCTCTACTAAGCCAGCTCTTCTTCTTTCTGAGTTCGTCAGCCTTTTCCCATAATACCTTCCCACCATACCATGCAACATGCTGGTAAATCTCCTTTGCACCCTTTCCAATAGCCAGCACTGTACGTACTGCTCCCAAGTACGGCTGCACCAGAATTTTGTACAGCTGTAACATGACTTCATGGCTCTAAAACTCAATCCCTCTACCAACAAAAGCTAACACATCATACGCCTTCTTAACAACCTTATCAACCTGGGCGCCAACTTCCAGGAATCTCTGCACATGGACACCAAGATCTCTCTGCTCATCCACACTACCAAGTAACTTGTCATTAGCCCAGTACCCTGTATTCCTGTTACTCCTTCCAAAATGAATCACCTCACACTCTTCCATATTAAACTCCATTTGCCACCACCCAACCCAGTTCTGCAGGTTACCTATGCCCCTCTGTAATCTGTGACATCCTTCTGCACTGTTCACAACTCCACCAACTTAATGTCATCCACAAATTTACTAATCCATTCTTCTATGCCCTCATCAAGGTCATTTATAAAAATGACAAACAGTAGTGGTCCCAAAACAGATCCTTGTGATACACCACTAGTAAATGAACTCCAGAATGAACATTTCCCATCAATCATCACCCTCTTCTTCTTAACAGCTAGTCAATTTCTGATCCAAACCGCTAAATCACCCTCAATCCCATGCCTTTGCATATTTTGCAGAAGCTTACTGTGGGGACCCTTATCAAACACTTTACTGAAATCCATATACACCACATCAACTGCTTTACCCTCATCCACCTCTTTAGTCACCTTCTCAAAGAACTCAATAAGGTTTGTGAGACACAACCTACCCTTCACAAAACCATACTGACTAATTCCTAATCAAATTATTCCTCTCTAGGTAATTATAAATCCTATCTCTTATAATTATTTTCAAACTTTTGCCCACAACAGAAATAAAGTTCACTGGTCTATAATTACTCCCCTTCTTGAACAAGGCAATAATATTTGCTGTCCTCCAGTCTTCTGGCACTATTCCTGTAGACAATGACGACCTAAAACTCAAAGCCAAAGGCACTGCAATCTCCTCCCTACCTCCTTGAGAATCCTAGGATAAATCCCATCTAGCCCAGAGGACTTATCTATTTTTTACATTCCAGAATTGCTAACACTTCCTCCTGATGATCGTCAATCCCATCTAGTCTAATAGCCTGTATCTCAGTATTCTTCTTGACGACACTTTCTTTTTCCTGTGTAAATACTGATGAAAAATATTCATTTAGCACCTCTCCTATCCCTTTGGTCTCCACGCACAACTTCTCACCGCTGTTCTTGACTGGCCCTAATCTTACCCTAGTCATTCTTTTATTCCTGACATACCTATAGAAATCTTTAGGGTTTTCCTTGATCCTACTTTGCCAAAGACTTCTCATGTCCAGTCCGAGCTCTTTTTATCTCTCTCTTTAAATCCTTCCTGACTAACTTGTAACTCTCTAGCGTCCTAACTAAGACTTCATGTCTCATCTTGACATAAGTCTCCTTCTTCCTCTTCACAAGAGATTCAACTTCTTCAGTAAACCATGGTTCCCTCGCTTGACCACTTCCTTCCTGCCTGACAGGTACATACTTATCAAGGACACACAGTAGCTGTTTCTTGAACAAGTTCCACATTTCAATTGTCCCATCCCCTGCAGTTTCCTTCCACATCCTATGTATCCTAAATCTTGCCTAATTGCATCATATTTACCTTTCCCCACCTATAACTCTTGCCCTGCAATATATACCTATCCCTTTCCATCGCTAATGTAGATGTAATCGAATTGTGGTCACTATCACTGAAGTGTTCACTTACCTCCAAATCTAACATGTGGCCTGGTCATTACCCAGTACTAAATCCAATGTGGCCTCACCTCTTGTTGGCTTATCTATGTCCCATGTCAGGAAACCCTCCTGCACACACTGGACAAAAACTGACCCATCTAAAGTACTCGAACTGTAGCTTTCCAGTCAAGATTTGTAAAGTTAAAGTCCCCCATAACAACTACTCTATTACTTTCGCTTCTATCCAGAATCATCTTTGCAATCCTCTCATCTACATCTCTGGGACTTTTTGAAGGCCTATCGAAAACTTCCAACAGAGTGACCACTCCTTTTCTGTTTCTAGCCTCAGTTGATACTACCTCAGTAGATGAGTTCTCATCAAACGTCCTTTCTGCCAGTGTAATACTGTTTCTAACTAACAATGCCACATTTCCCCCTCTTTTACCAGCTTCCATGATCATACTGAAATATCTAAACCCAGGGACCTAAATTCACCGGTTGCAATTTCTGTTTATTCACCAGGTGTGATACCGTTTATTCACCGGGTGTGCTTCTTATTTATTCACTGGGTGTGATTCCTGTTTATTCACTGGGTGTGTTTCCTGTTTATTCACTGGGTGTGTTTCCTGTTTATTCACCGGGTGTGATTCCTGTTTATTCACTGGGTGTGTTTCCTGTTTATTCACCGGGTGTGTTTCCTGTTTATTCACCGGGTGTGATTCCTGTTTATTCACTGGGTGTGTTTCCTGTTTATTCACCGGGTGTGATTCCTGTTTATTCACCGGGTGTGTTTCCTGTTTATTCACCGGGTGTGTTTCCTGTTTATTCACCGGGTGTGATTCCTGTTTATTCACCGGGTGTGATTCCTGTTTATTCACCGGGTGTGTTTCCTGTTTATTCACCGGGTGTGATTCCTGTTTATTCACTGGGTGTGATTCCTGTTTATTCACTGGGTGTGTTTCCTGTTTATTCACCGGGTGTGTTTCCTGTTTATTCACCGGGTGTGTTTCCTGTTTATTCACTGGGTGTGTTTCCTGTTTATTCACCGGGTGTGATTCCTGTTTATTCACCGGGTGTGTTTCCTGTTTATTCACCGGGTGTGTTTCCTGTTTATTCACCGGGTGTGATTCCTGTTTATTCACGGGTGTGATTCCTGTTTATTCACTGGGTGTGTTTCCTGTTTATTCACTGGGTGTGTTTCCTGTTTATTCACTGGGTGTGATTCCTGTTTATTCACCGGGTGTGATTCCTGTTTATTCACCGGGTGTGATTCCTGTTTATTCACCGGGTGTGATTCCTGTGTATTCACCGGGTGTGATTCCTGTTTATTCACCGGGTGTGTTTCCTGTTTATTCACTGGGTGTGATTCCTGTTTATTCACTGGGTGTGATTCCTGTTTATTCACTGGGTGTGATTCCTGTTTATTCACTGGGTGTGATTCCTGTTTATTCACTGGGTGTGATTCCTGTTTATTCACCGGGTGTGATTCCTGTTTATTCACTGGGTGTGCTTCCTATTTATTCACTGGGTGTGTTTCCTGTTTATTCACCAGCTGTGATTCCTGTTTATTCACTGGGTGTGATTCCTGTTTATTCACTGGGTGTGTTTCCTGTTTATTCACTGGGTGTGTTCCTGTTTATTCACTGGGTGTGATTCCTGTTTATTCACTGGGTGTGTTTCCTGTTTATTCACGGGTGTGATTCTGTTTATTCACCAGGTGTGATTCCTATTTATTCACTGGGTGTGTTTCCTGTTTATTCACCAGGTGTGTTTCCTGTTTATTCACCGGGTGTGATTCCTGTTTATTCACTGGGTGTGATTCCTGTTTATTCACTGGGTGATTTCTGTTTATTCACCGGGTGTGATTCCTGTTTATTCACCGGGTGTGCTTCCTGTTTATTCACTGGGTGTGTTTCCTGTTTATTCACCGGGTGTGATTCCTGTTTATTCACCGGGTGTGATTCCTGTTTATTCACTGGGTGTGTTTCCTGTTTATTCACTGGGTGTGATTCCTGTTTATTCACTGGGTGTGATTCCTGTTTATTCACTGGGTGTGATTCTGTTTATTCACCAGGTGTTATATTCCTGTTTATTCACCAGGTGTGACTCCTGTTTATTCATGGGGTGTGATTCTGTTCATTCACTGCATGTTATTTCTGTCTGTTCACTGGGTGTGATTCCTGTTATTCACCAAGTGTGATTCTGATTATTCACCAGATTTGATTCTATTTATTCACTGCATGTGATTCTATTTATTCACCTCGTTTGATACCAGTTTATTCATCAGATATGATTCCTGGTTATTCACTGGGTGTGATTCCTGGTTATTCACTGGGTTTAATTCCTGGTTACTCAATGTGTGTGATTTCTGACCATTCAGCAGACGATATTCCTGACTGTGATTCCTAGTGATTCATCAGTGTTATACTTGGTGATTCACCAGCGTTATTCCTCTTAATCATCACTTGTTATTCCTAGTGATTCACCCACTGTAATTCTCTATACGATGCAGTTGCTATTCCAGCGTCTCTGGCCTCACTGTCCATTCTGCCAATGGTGGTATCGTACCTGTCCTTAACAGGTTGTAAATGCACTTTTTTTGCCTTTCTTCCAGAGGGTTCTGACATCTTCTTAGCAGGGAATTTGACTGGACATCAAATCTCATGGGCTGTTAGTGCTCTGCAGTAAATCAAATGTCTGGAGTGAGTGTGGCCTGCCTTTGTTGTTCACTAGTCATTGAGGTGTCCACATGGCCAGATGAGAGCCATTCCCCGCTGGGCTTCTTGTTCTCTATGAACTGCAGATACTTGGAGCTGCGTAAGGTGCATGCAAGTTTGATGTGATTGGTTTGAGGAATCAGAAAATGAAATTCATGCAGATATACTAGGGCGGCTCACTCATTCTGAATTGCTGTCCTGGCGGATAGAGAGTGGATGTGGGCCAAGTATGTAGGCGGGAGGTGGCAGATTACTAAGCACCCTTGGAGATGCAGTCACTGTCGATGTGCTTGCCATCATCCCTGAGGTAAATGGGAAGCTGAAGAGTAGTGTCTGGAAGGGATTGCGGGTTGGGGGCTGATTGATGGCTGGTCATTTGTTTATACTTTTAAAGTCTCAGCAACTTAAAAATAGAAGAACTGAATGGCTTGCATTTCTATTGAGACACCTGTCGCCTCAGGACATCCCAAAGGCCCGATTACTCCCCACCACCGCCACCAGTGTGGATGGAGAATTTGGCGCTCAGCTAAACCTCCATTTTCTTCAGTGGGACTGGAGAATCCCAGCTACAAACCTTGAGCGATTGTACCGGGAGGATCAGGCCTGTAGTCATCACTGTGATGGCGGAAGTGTGGCATTCAGTTCACACACCCATAAAGTGGCACTGAAATAATGACTACGTCATTCATGTTTCAGTGACTGAGTGGGGAATCAATATTGACCAGAACACAGGGAAGAACGGCCTTTCTTTACATTGTAATGGTGGCAATCTTCTGCCTTTGCCTGAGAAGTCAGATGGGGCCTGAATTTAAACTCCTCAACTCTGTCCTGCCCTGGGGGTGGCTGGGGGAGGGTAGTGGTGTTATCAACCTGGATACCCTGCTCAGTTTCTGGGCCAGGACTTCAGCCCACAGCCTTATGATTTGAAGGCAAAAATCTGGTCTCCAATTGCAAGCAGACCCCTACAAGCAGCTGAAGGCACAGTTGCTGGTGGAATGGGGTATTTAAACTCGGGGCCAAAGTTGAATGGAACGCAGAAGTTGCTGCTAGGTTGACAGAAAGGAAGTTGGAAAGAAAGAGCGTGCAAGGTATGGGAAAGTGAAAGCAGGCAGGCAAGACCATTTCCTCCAGGCTTGGAAATGGCTTGTTGCCAGGGTGCTGTCTCCAGCTGAATGAACTCCTTAGTGGTGTAGGTTGCCTCGGGGCCATTGCCAAGGTTCACTGGTGGGTGGGAAAGGCCACTTGTTCATTCACACACAATCTAGCTGGCACTCCCAGCGTCAGCACTCCTGGTGTCAGCACAAGGGGAGCGCCATACTGTCAAAGCTGAATTTCAAGAAGACACTCAAATGTTTCAGTTGGAGAAAAAAAAAAGAAAATTCCTTTGTCCAGATTAGAAAGCGCAGAAGAATTCTCATGAATATTCTGGTCAATATTTATCCTCAACCGTGTAAGTAAGAGAAGCTTGGGCATTATCATGTTGATATTTGTGGAAGTTTTTAGTGCGTCATAATAATGTTACAACATGCCCCCTTTCACAAGTTAAATGAAAAAGTAACCAAGTGTAGGTAAGTCTCCCAACTGACAGAGAGAGACTGATGTAGGGCGAGATTTTACAATTCCAGAACAGCATTGTGGGCAGGATGGAAAATCTGGAGTGTCAATTAATTCAGCAGCCAAAATCTTCCTTTCTCAATTGCGGATGGGATTGGGATCTTCCTTTCTCAAATGTCGGGGGGAGAGTGAATTGAGATTTGGCTGATACGCCCAATATTCTGTACTCACTCACAATGGGTCTCAGGTTGGATGGGAGTGGAAAATCTCACCCAGCAAGTTCAGCCATCCCACTTGTTATAGAGTATGTCACTGGTGGATTCAGAAATCACACCTTAGTGAGGGAGGGTGTGGGACAGACTGTGTTATAACAGTGATACAGTGAAGGTGTGTGTAACAGACTGTATTATAGCAATGATACAGTGAGACTGTGTATGTAACAGACTGTGTTATAACAGTGATATTGTGAGGGAGGGTGTGTAACACTCTGTGTTATAACACTGATACAGTGAAGGTGTGCGTGTAACAGACTGTGTTACAACAGTGATACAGTGAAAATGTTTGTGTGCAATTGACTGTCTTATATCAGTGATAAGGTGTGTGTGTAACAGACTGTGTTATGACATGATATAGTGAGGATGTATGTGTAACAGACTGTGTTATAGCTGTGATACTGTGAGACAGGTGTGTAATAGACTTATAACAGTGATACAATGAGGGTGCGTGTGTAACAGTCTATGTCACAGTAGTGATACAGTGAGGATATTTGTAACAAACTGTGTTATAACAGTGAGGATGTGTGTGTGGCAGACTGTGTTATAGCAGTGATACAGTGAGGGAGGATATCTAACAGACTGTATTATAACAATGATAGTGAGGGTGTGTGTAACACTCTGTGTTATTACAGTGAGACAGTGAGGGAAGACGTGTAACAGACTGTGTTATAACAGTAATACACTGAGAGTGTGTATAACAGCAGTGATACTTTGAGGGAAGGTGTGTAACAGACTGTATAATAACAGTGGTACAGTGAGGGTGTGTGTAACAGACTGTGTTACAGCAGTGATACTGTGAGAGAGGGTGTGTAACAGAACCGTGTTATAGCAGATACAGTGAGAGTATGTGTAATAGACTGTGTTATAACAGTGTTACAGTGAGGATGTGTGTAACAGACTACGTCAAACAGTGATACAATGAGAGTGTGTGTAATAGACTCTGTTATAACACTGAGGATGTTTGTTTAACAGACCGTGTTATAGCAGTGATACTGTGAGGGAGGGTGTATAACAGACTGTTATATGTCATGAGGATATGTGTGTAACAGACCGTGTCATAACAGTGATACTGTGAGGGATGATGTGTAATAGACTGTGTTAGAACATTGAAATAGTGAGGATAGCTATGTAACAGACTGTGTTATAACAGTGAGACAGTGAGGATGGGTATGTACCAGACTGTGTTATATCTGAATGATATATTCTGAATTGGGGTGTAGCTGTCTTTCTGTCAAGGGCAGTCACTGTCACATCCCCATTTGTAAATCACTGTTTTAATCCACGTTTACTCAATTACTGTGTTTGGAGGTCAGTTTCGAGTGGCTGTGGAAATACCCAACCTGACTGCCATTGAGGAGACTATTGCCAGAGTACATGGGTTGCAATTCTCCTGGCTTGCAGTGGTATGGGAGAAACGCGCAGTGGCCTGCTCAGCATGCTGATTCTGGCGGGATGTGGCCCTGCTCTTCCCCACTTACCGGCATGAATGTCCACAGTGAGACACAGTGTTGAGCACAGAGGGCCAGAGATTTGAAAAACAAAGTACACCCAAAAAATTTTCCATTTTCCTGCCTTTTGGGCATGTTGTTTTTGTTTTGAGGTAATTCCAGCTTATGTTTTTTATTTTAATAGGTAGTGATTGTATCCATGCACTTTGCTGATGATTGGAGTGGTTTGATTGGATGGTAATTGACCCCTTTACTTTTTTATGAACGGGCCATGCTTGGTGAATTTTCCAGCTTCGGTTATGTAGATACCAGTGTCACCACTGTCCTGAAGTGACTTGACTAGATACAAGGCTAAGTTTGGAGCATGGGTCGTCCCTCCCTGCAGGAAGGATGTTATTGGGACTGTCAGCCTTTGCTCTATCCAGAATGTGTTTCCTGATGTCACGAGGAATGAATCAAATTGGCTGAAGACAGGAATCTTGTGACAGTGTAGAACCTCTGTTATGTTGAGCTCTAATGATGATCTTTCTGCAAATCCAAGGATCCAGGTAATGAAACTCCTGAGAGAATTCCGTACTATTCTGAGCCAATTTATTTGCCTCACATAAGCAGTCAAAGAGATCCTAACATCAACCCTGTTGCACTATTGCTTTGTTTCTGGGGTTTGTGTTTCCACAGAGTAGTGGGAATGTTACCTGGGTTCCTTGGGTTTGATTTTGATGATGAGGATCGATGACATATATCTGAGTGATATTGCCTGGAATACAACAAATGGATGGATTTAGAAAGGAATTGATTGGGTAGACAAAGAGAAACTTTTGCACAAACGAGGGAGTCTAAAGTTGATTTCTTAGTATCACAAGTCAGGTGAGAACACTGCAATGAAGTTACCATGAAAATCCCCTTCAATGTTACAATAACCTCAAAACCAGAGCCATACAGTCGTTCAGGAGAATTCTCTTCTTGTGAAAAGTGATACAAGTGTTCAACTCTCCCACTAAAACAAGAGTCTGAAGCCCTGGGGTTTGGAGTTTAACAAGGGAAGAGCTTCCATACATTACTTCAGTCAGAAGTGCCCCTTTGATAGAGGCTGTCCAACCTTCAATCGGGCCCTGATGGCAACACTCCATCTTTCAACAAGTTCAGGCGTTACTCTCCACCATGAAAGGAATAAACTTGGCAAGTTTTCCATTTCAACCTTGTGCAATTCAGAGCATTTCCTTCTGAGCACAGGCTGTGATATGTATGAAAATGACATCTTTCTAGAGAAGGCCCTTAATATTAATGAGGGTGCTGAATGAGTGCTTTGTTAACATTTGAATCAGCAGAATAAAGGCTTGAAATGAGTGAGGGGTGGGTTTGGGGTAAGGAGCGGGAGTGGGCCTGGGGTGTCAGTGATGGCTGGGGGGGTGTAGGGGGCAGGTTCGAGAGGATCTCGTTTCCATAACAACACAGAAAAGCCTTGCAAATAGGTCTTGGTGCCAGTTTCCATGGTGACTGTACACTCAAAACATTAGGTAGGTTGATGACATGAAAGGAAATGCATTGAGATCAGGCAGTTTTCAAAACTGTTGACCTTTGACCTCCATTTTCAGCACATTAAAAGTTTGCTGTTTGATTTTTTTTTTGGGGAGGGCGATTGCAGTTTAGGTTCAGAGGGAGGGAGAGAGAGCACATGTTGATTTTCGCAGGGACTCAGTTGCCATGGACAACAACGTGCGTGCTTCTCCCTGATGAAGCCAACAATGCTTGTCACCCGGTGCCGAGCTGTGTGGGACCATTCAAAGTCAAGCCTTTCACCAGGTGTGTATTGGCGATATCGTTGACAAGCAAAGCTGGCCCTTCTGCACCCATTTTCCAACAGATGGCCCAATTCCATCATCACGGCCCAATTCCATCATCACAGCCCAACTCAGAGTTGCTGGATTTATCGAGCAGAGGATTGGGTACATTTCTTTTGCAGGTTCTAGCCCTTCACGTGGCCAGATATTTTGTAGCCAGTCAAAGATGCTGTCCACCAAAGCACTGGTGGTCAGTTTAGTTCAGGTGGCTGGCTGGCTGGTTAGCGATGCCAACAGCATGGGTTCAATTCCCGTACCAGCTGAGGTTATTCTTGAAGGCCCTGCCTTCTCAACCTTACCCCTCACCTGAGGTATGGTGACCCCCAGGTTAAATCACCTCAAACAGGAGGGCAGCCCGTGGTCATCTGGGACTACGGTGACTTTAACTTTACCTGTTAACCTCCAAATCATTGCCACATCCAGCTCCGTGCTTCAACATTTTTCTGCACAGAGGAGAAGGACAGGTCCAAACTGAAATTGGGGAACTGAAGTCCCAAGTTAGACACAGTAGCAGTCAAATATCCATACCAGTTAGTTAAGGATATACTGTCTGTACTGGTAATGTAACAATCTGTGCATCGTAAGTGTATAATTCCCAGATATATTACACAATATGGTATGGCTTACAGAGATATAATACTCCCGTATATTTTATATAAAGTAGTCATGGTCCCAGAAGACCATAGTCAGCTCTTCCTTTTCAGGGTGTGAGAGCTGACTCTCTAACCGAGAGTCATCACACCTCAGGCGAGGGTAAGATGGAGAAGGCAGGGCCTTCATGAATAATTCAGCTAGTACAAGAATTGAACCCATGCTGTTGGCATCGCTCTGCATCACTAAATAGCCATCTAGCCAAGCGAGCTACCCGAACTCCACATATAACATGTTATATAACTCACTGTATGTTACATAGTGTACTATCATTTAGGTATTGTATAATGCTGCGCGTTACAGGATAATCATACTCTGTATATATTATATAACACAGTGTGTGTTACATGGTATAATACTCCAGTGTATATTATGTAACACGACAGGGTATAGCATTCCTGTATATATTATAAATACAGATTGTGTTACAGGATATAATGCTCCTGTGCATATTATATAAAACACTGTTACAGGTATAACAATCTGTATACATTGTATAACATACTGTGGGCAAAAAGTGTAACACTGTATATATTATATAATACACAGTATGCAATAGGATATAACACTCCTGCATATATTACATAAAACACTCTGTGTTACAGGGTATAATACTCCTGTATATATTATTATAACACAATGTGTATTGCAGGGTATAACACTCCCGTATATATTATACAACCCACTGTGTTACAAGGTATAACACTCCTGCATATATTATATAACACGCTATGTGTTACAGGATATAACATTTCTGTATATGTTCTATAACATACTATGTGTTACAGGATATAACACTGTATGTATTATATAATAAGAAATATGACAACACCAAATTAAAGTCCAACAGGTTTATTTGGTAGCAAAACCCACTAGCTTTCAGAGCGCTGCTCCTTTGTCAGTTAAGATGTTGTACTGTGTTTACCCCAGTCCAATGCCAGCATCGCCACATCATATATTATGAAACACATATTCTGGATGTATTTTGTGTTTCTTTGGATTATAACCTGTTTTTAATTTTACATCAGAGGGTGTGTTATTCTAAGAATAAGGAGTATAGCACTCCTTCGTGATGTACACCATATATGCTAATTTTCCCATTTAAGCCTTGGGAAATGTTTTATGATGGAGAATTATACAGGGGAATCAAATCTGCTGGAAATAGGAGTAAACTGACTTTGCCAATTAGCTTTCTAATTCTTTTGCTCGAACGCAGAACAAACATGATTGAGGCTTGCTGTAGGAATATGTTCATGTCAACAAAACAAAGGCAGCAGCTGAACTGACACCCAGGCCTGGCTATGTGCCTGAGGGAGGACGAATTTCATTGCACATTTCTGAGTACTTTAATCTGTCTTTACAGATATTCATTCAGGTATCCTTTGTGTCAACAGGCTAATTCATGGAAAACTGCTGACCAAAGTTTATTTATTACTTACAAGTAAGGCTTATATTAACACTGCAATGAAGTTACTGAGAAATTTCCCTCAGACTAGGAGTGAATTGCAGAGAGGGAGTGGGGTAGAGAGTGAGAATGATAATGGAGAATAGGAGTTGAGCAATTCAGAGATTAACAGGTGAAGGAGTAAAGAAAGACATACACAAGACCAAAGGAAGTTCATAGAAAATGGACTGAGGAAGAGAGGGGGTGAGGAGAGGAGGGAGGAATAGAGAGGGGAAAGGATGTGCTTGAAAAAGGAAGTTGAAGATAAAGCAAAAAGAAATGGGGAGGTGGAACAGAGGGTGAAAGAGGTACAGGAAAGAGGAGCCAGTTTGTATTTATATGGTAAACACCACAATACTGCAGTGCTTGGAATCTGAAATAGGAACCTGAGCTGGAAAGAACTCAGCAAGTCTGGCAGCATGCGTGGAGTTCCGAAGTTGAGCCGTGATTGATTCAAACATAACGTTTGTGATTCGTGCCACAGCTGCTGCTAAAGCTGCAGAGGTTTTCTGTCTCTTCCTGTTTTTATGTGGCACCTTTTCACATCCTGAGTGCAGCAGTCGCCAAATCACTGCTGAGGTTATCCCTGCAACTAAAGATGCACAGTGACAACGTGGACTTAACTGGAAATCCAAGGAGTAAAGAAGAAAAGAATATCTGTCCATTATTACTCTCCATTGACTCCAGCGGAGAGCAAAATCAAGCAGAGAATGATGGGATAACACTCACTTTGACCTCCATCTTCAGGAGGACAATGGTGTAATTGGTATTGTCACTGGATGAGTGATCAAGAGGACCCACAGTAATGTTCTGGGGACCCGCGTTCCAGTCCCGCCATACAGATGTTGAAATTTGAATTCAAATGAAAAATCGAATGATGATCACGATTGTTGTAACAGCCCATCTCATTGGCAGATTTCCTTTCTGAAAGGATATCAGTTAATCAGATCTGGGTGTCATGGTGGCACAGCATCAGAGACCCAGGTTGGATTCTGGCCTTGAGTTACCGGAGTTTGCATGTTCTCCCTGTGTCTGCATAGATTTCCTCCGGGTGCTTTGGTTTTCTCCCGTAGTCTTAAGATGTGTGGGTTAGGTTGATTGGCCATGCTAAATTGACCTTTCATGTTAGGGGATTAGCAGAGCAAATACGTAGGGTTATGGGAATAGTGTTTGTGGGATTATGGATGGTGCAGACACGAGGGCCAAATGGCCTCGTTCCACACTGGAGTGATTGTACGAACCTTACCCAGTCTGGCCTATCCAGATCCACAGCCATACAGTTGACTCTGAAATGCCTTCTAGCAAGCCACTGAGTTCAAGGGCAATAAGAGATGAGTCAGATATGCTGGCCCAACCAGTGGTGCTTATGAATGAATAGGAGAAAGAAAAATTCCCTATGAGAGTGCCCATGGTTGTGCAGCAATCTTAAAGGGACCAAACAGTTCAACAAAGAAGCTGCACATGCATTACCCCCTCAAATCTGTCAGTTTCCATGATAACTGTGCTCTCCACACTCTTGAACTGCAATTCGTATAAGTTAAAATGGGGGTGGGAAGGGTTGAAAAATGTACTGAGCTTGTCTATCATCCTGCTGAGGGCTTTGTAAATAGAGAGTTGCTTTAACTCCAGGTCGCCTTCCTCCACTGTGCAGTCCAAACTTTCTGTAACCCTCCCCCATCTCTTCCGCCCCTTCAAAACCATTCATATTGTTCCCTGTGCAGCGCTGGCACCAGAGTTTGGAATGAAAGGTTATGCTGATTGGGTACGATGACACTCATGCACAGCAGTAAGGATGACACAGGATAGATGGGCTTAAGGTCCTGTTTCAGTCCTGTCTGTTCCATATCCTGCTGTGTGATAAAACCCATGAGGTGTTTTCTCAGCCTTGTTTGAAACCCAGCCTGGATGACACATGCAAAGCAAGCATTTCACTTGTTGTGGTTGGTCTGTGCAGGAAACAGTAGATCTTGAGTTTGATTGGACTGGCGGTGGTGAGACAGTGAGCTTGAACACTTCACTGTGTATGTGCTACTGCCCTGCTACTGAGCAACATGCTTCATACACATCAACACCATCTACTGGTCTCAACTGAAGCTGCATTATCACTTCCCTATCACTCAGAGCAACATCCTCTGTCAACTGATGGGGGAAATCTGTTGTACATTTTACAAGAATCTTTCCTTCAGCTAACAGAAGAAAAGGAAAACTACCTGTAAAAATAGAACATCTGGCGGTGTTTGATTTCACAGTTGCTGCAGTGACTCTTACCACGATTTGAAACAAATGTCCCCATCAAACACTCCCAGTACAGGTACAGCACAGGATTAGACACAAAGTAAAGCTTCTTCTACAATGTCCCCATCAAACATTGCCAGGACAAGTGCTTCATGGGGTTAGATACAGAATAAAGCTCCCTCTACACTGTCCCATCAAACACTCCTATGACAGGTACAGCACAGGGTTAGATACAGAGTAAAGCTCCCTCTATATTGTCAGCATCAAACCCTTTTGACCTGTGCTTAATGCACTCTCCACTCACATTGTCTCTACCTTTAAGACTTGATTAGCTGTAAAGACTCATATTCCAATCATTATTCATGTAAATTGAGTTTGTGTCTTTGTGCCCTGTTGTGATCAACTCCCACCCCACATGACGAAAAGACAGCCTGTTTCCAAAGTTTGTGGTATTTGCTTCAAATAAACCTATTAAACTGGTGTTGTGAGACTTCTTTCTGTTTTTACTCCAGTCCAACACCTGTATCTCCATGAGCATCAAACACTCCCAGGACGGGTATAGCGCGGGATTAGATACAGAGTAAAGCTTCTCCTAATCTGTGCCATTATATTCAGACTGTGCTCTTATTTCAGGCATTCTGATTGTGGCTTCATGTTGATGATAAAAACATTTTTTTTCTGACTGTCCATGGAATTACCCCATTGTATTGGGCCTACACTCCGCAAAGCCTTCCAACCCATTCCCCCCACCTCACATCATGCTTAATGACTGACTTACTTTGTTTCGGAGGAGTGCAGAAGCACTACTTAATGCTAACATTGCTGAGATTCCAAACACTCCCATTCAGCTGAAGGTCCAACGCTCTTCCTTTGGAAGTCAATGATCACATTCTGCCTCACAGAATAACTTGCACTGTGGTTATGGGATGCACATTATCAGGAAGCTGTGTATAATTATTGACCACCAACAGTCTCTGTTTAAGATCGCACTGGCCAATCCCTGGTCACTGGTCCTGATGTGATTAGAAGTGTCATTGAGGCTGGTCTGTGCTGATTCATGCTGGGATAAATAGCAGCTGGCAGGTATACATGATTTTGTGGGACAGATATCACCAGTTGGGTAATACAGAAGTTGGATAAGAGCTAACTGTAGGCCAAGTGTTAGCACCTTCCAATTCTAATCTCCTTCTAGCACTTGTGGTGCACTAAGATATATTTCTGTCCATTTCCATAGCTAGTTATTCCCAACAGATTGCTAGACTGTTGCCAGAGGTTTATAATTAGCCTTCCATAATTAGGCTTCCATTAGTTATAATTAGGCATAATTATAATTAGGCTTCCATTAGTCTTGCTACCAGCCATGGGCTTGTTGAAAGGATTTGCAAGTTGACGGTCAACTTGCCTGACTGTATGATGACTGTGCCTTCCTTGATCTTGGTGGGGCGCAAAAACAAAGCTTCTGCTTTAGAGGTAGGGATGCTACCCATTGCACCACAAGATCTCTGTTATCAGCTTAGAGAAATGGAAATTTTGCAGACATGGAACACTACGAGGACAAAGACAACAACTGGTAAAGGGATCACTACTGGGATCACAGGGACTTGGATTCAATTCTGATGATCGTCTGTGTGCACATTCTCCCCATGTCTGTGGGTTTCCTCTGGGTGTTCCGGTTTCCTCCCATAGTCCAAAGATGGGCTATGATCCAGTTTTGATCCCGTGTTCAACTGGTAAAAGAATCACTACTGGGATCACAGGGACTTGGATTCAATTCTGATGACCGTCTGTGCACATTCTCCACATGTCTGTGGGTTTCCTCTGGGTGTTCCGGTTTCCTCCTATAGTCCAAAGATGGGCAGGTTAGATGGATCGACCATGCTAAATTATCCCATACTTTCCAAAGATGTGTTGGTTAGGTGGATTAGCCATGCTAAATTGCCCCTTAGTGTTCAAACATATGCAGATTAGGTGGAATGGCAATGCTAAATTTTCCCTTAGTGTTGCAAAGAAATGCAGGTTAGGTGGAATAGCCATGGTAAATCTTGGCATTATGGGGATTAGGCAGAGAAGTGGGCTGGGTAAGGTGCTCTTTCAGAGTCAGTGTAGACTTGATGGACTGATTGGCCTCCTTCTGTACTGTAGAAGTTCTATGGCATAAGGGACACTCTACATCCATGAGTCACTCCAGGTTTTCTCTTATCCAAAAGAAACTATATCCAGCTTGTTGAATTCTTCCTGATAGTCATATCATCTCAGTTCTGGTTACCCCAAGTAAACCTCATTTGTAGTTTCTCCAGCATCTCAATGGCCTTTTTATAATGTATAGACTTGAACTGTGTACAGTTGCCCAAGTTTGGACACATGTTTAATGCATATTTAATGATCTATATTTTTCAAAGCTACCCATCCAGAAACAATGCTTAGGTTTGACTTGCATTTGTAACAACTGTATTGATCTGTAATGGGCTATTTTATTAATATGGAGCTGCCACTTCACTAATCTGAGAATATATTTATCTAAAGCCATTAGATTACTTGGGTGTTACATGATTTCTGTTGAGTTGCCTAATACTTTGTTAAAAGGTATGATTAATCTGAAGTTATGTAATTGCATATCTGCCAGAGTAATTATATGTCCACAGAGTAAATCTAATTGGATTGGTCAGAGAGATAGGTGATTAGTGCAGCATAGATTTATGCCATGAGAATAAGAAAATGGTATTTATTGTGAGTAGTGATTACTCTGAGTTATGTATGGTTACTCTGGGGATATGTGATTCCTTTGGCAATGTGTTGTTACGCTCGCAATACATGATTATTTTGGGGATTTGTGATGCCTTTAGGTAGTATTATAATTATTCCGGGGGTGGTGATTCCACTGGGATATGTGATTACTCTTGGGATGAAATTACTCTGTGAAGTATAAGATTAATCTGGGAATATGTAATTACTCTGCTATGTGTATGATTACTCCGGGGATATGCCATTACTGTGAGAATATATTTACTGTACAGTTATGTGATTACTTTGAGAATATATATGATACTGTGCCTTTAAGAAATGTATTTTAATCATGTTTCTCTGCAGATTTTTCAAACAGGTTTTCCCTCCCCAGTCTGAATATAATGGCACAGATTAGGAGAAGCTTTACTCTGTATCTAATCCCGCGCTATACCTATCCTGGGAGTGTTTGATGCTCATGGAGATACAGGTGTTGGACTGGAGTAAAAACAGAAAGAAGTCTCACAACACCAGTTTAATAGGTTTATTTGAAGCAAATACCACAAACTTTGGAAACAGGCTGTCTTTTCGTCATGTGGGGTGGGAGTTGATCACAACAGGGCACAAAGACACAAACTCAATTTACATGAATAATGATTGGAATATGAGTCTTTACAGCTAATCAAGTCTTAAAGGTAGAGACAATGTGAGTGGAGAGTGCATTAAGCACAGGTCAAAAGGGTTTGATGCTGACAATATAGAGGGAGCTTTACTCTGTATCTAACCCTGTGCTGTACCTGTCATAGGAGTGTTTGATGGGGAGGGGTGCTATGATCTGTAGCCAGTGTCCTCTAACTGTTACTGAAGCAATACAATGGGCATCATGTTTATTTTTAATCTGGCCTAATGCAGTATCATTGGGTTTATGGTCCTTTTGGAATTGCTGGGTGAACCGTGATTGACAGTCAAATGCTGCCTGGGGAAAGTATTTTCCACAGAAAAGTATAGGTTTTACTTTAATTTTTCTCAGATATTATTTGACTGATGACAGAAAGCAGCATCTCTTGTTTTCCCTTCTCCCTGGAGTTGAAAATTCTCTCTGTGAATTGTTGTTAGAAGCTGGTGGACACAGACAGTGCCTCTATCTCACTCTCTCTCCAGAGACTTTTTGTAAAATTCTAGGACTGGGAATCCTCTGAGTTTTGATCCAGTGTTCAAATTCATAGCAGGTGTTAAAAAGCTGCAAACCAGCATCACATGAGCACACTTGCTTTTTGTGTCAAGTAGTTTGTGGGATGGTGCTTGACTTGGAATATCATAGATAGCTAGCTGTTAAGGTTTATACTATATCATGTTTGAATCTTGTAATTGGTAAAAGTTATGCTAAATCTTTTTAATTATATTCTAACTGTATTGGAAAATATATTTTGTTTGATAAAATCTCCCTAGTGGGTCACATGAATCATACCTGGAGTGAAATACTTTGCGATCACCTGTGCCAAAATCAAACAGAAAAATTTAGGATCTGGGTTATCTTCATAAAGCGCCTTTGAGTTTCTGGGCTGAGTGATAACGATCTGATAAGTCTGGGGATGTAAGATTACTCTGGAGATATCTCATTACACTGAGGTTTTTTAATTACTCTGGGATTTTGTGACGACTCTGGGGATATCTGACTACTTAAAAATGGATAAATCCCCAGATTCTGATGCTTTTTATGCCAGTTTGTTGTGGGAGGCAAGGCCAGAAATTGCAGAGGTTCTGATACAAATTTTGGCAATGATTACTCTGGGGATGTATGATTATTCTGGGGATAGATGATTACTCTGGGGTTACGTGATTATTCTGGGGAGATATATCTATTCTTGGAATATGTGATTACTCTTTGGAGTATATGATTACACTGGGAATATTTGGATACCCTGGAGTTCGGTGATAATACTAGGGATATGTAATTACTATTCTATAAATGATCACTCTGGGGGTTTGTTATTACACCTGGGTTATCTGATTGCTCTGGGGACATCTGATTATTCTAGGAATAGGTGATTAACCTTGCACTATGTAATTACACTGGAAAAATGTGACTACCCTGGGAATATGTAACTATCTTAAAATGAACAAATCCCCAGGTCCAGATGAATTGCATCCCAGTCTGTCATGGGAGTTGGGGCAGGAAATTGCATATTCTGACACAAATTTTTAATTCCTCTCTGGCAATGGGGATATGCCAGAAGACTGGAGGATGGCTAATGTGGTTCCACTTTTCAAAAAAAGTGGTAGAGATGAAGCAGATTACAGATCAGAGAGTGTCATGTCAGTGATAGGTATCTATTGGTGAAAATTCTGAAGAAGGAAATTAATCTCACTTGGGAATGCATGGGTTAATTAGGGATAGTGCCTCTGGCTTTGTCAAAGAGAGATCATGCTAACAAATTTAATATAATTTTTTCAAATATGTGATTGATGTGTGGATGAGGGAAATTCAGCCGTTGTAGTTTATTTGGATTTTAGAAAAGCCTTTGACAAGGTCCCACATGGGAGACTTATTGAGAAAGTTGAAACACATGGAATTCAGGGAAACATGGTAATGTGGACCCAAGACTGCCTTAGTGGGTGGTATAAACTGTTTGAGTGACTGGAGACAAGTGTCTAGTAGTGTACCAAAAGGTTCAGTGTTGGGACCCTTATTATTTGTTATATGCATAAATGATATAGATGATAATGTGCGGGGAATAATAAGCAAGTTTGCAGATGACACCAAGATTGGTTGGATAATAATGAAAAAGAAAATCATAAGTTACAGGAAGATATAGATGGGTTGATCAAATAGGCAGAGCAGTGGCAGATGGTATTTAACCCTGATAAATGGAAGGTGATGCACTTTGGAAGAAGTAACAACATAACAGCATGTAATGAATGCAGAACACTAGGAAGCTCAGAGGAATGGATGGAGCTTGGGGTACTTTTAACAGATCCCTGAAGGTGGTAGAACATGTGAATAGGATAGTTAAGAAGGCATTCAGAATCCTTACTTTTGTCAATTGTGACATAGAGTATAAGAACAAGGAGGTAATGTTGGAGTTATCCAGAATGTTGGTTAGACCACAGCTGGAGTACTGTGTGCAATTCTGGTCACCCCATTATAGGAAGGATATAATTGCACTGGAGACAATACAGAGGAGGTTCACCAGGGAATTGCCTGAGATGAAGCATTTGAACTATATGGGGTGACAATAGGCTTGGGTTATTTTCTTTAGAGCAGAGAATGTTGAGGGAAGACAAGATTGAGGTGTATACGATTATAAGGGATACTGGACAGAGTGAGTAGGAAGCAGCTGTTACTCTTGCTTCAGAGGTCAATCACAAGAGGGGAACATTTTAGGGTAAGAAACAGGAGATTCAGAAGTGATTTGAGAGAACATTTTTTTCATTTAGAAGGTGGTGGGAATCTGGAATGCACTGCCTGAAATTTCACAACCTTTAAAAAGTATTTGGATTAGTTTTTGAATCATCATAATGTTCAAAGATATGGGCCAAATTCTGAAAAATGGGATTTGTGAGATTTTAGTGGTCATTATTATTGATGCAGGCTTGATGGCCGAAGGGCCATTTCTGCATTTTATGGCTTTATGCAATTACTCTGGATCTGTGATTATTCAGGGCATGTGTGATTACTCTGGGAATATGTGATTACTCTGGGGATGTGCAATTACTCTGGGGATGTGCAATTACTCTGGGGATGTGCAATTACTCTGGGGATATGCGATTACTCTGGGGATATGCAATTACTCTGGGGATATGCGATTACTCTGGGGATATGCGATTACTCTGGGAAATATGTGAATACTCTGGGCATATGTGATTTTTCGGGATGTGCAATTACTCTAGGGATATGCAATTACTCTGTGGTTATGTGATTACTCTGTGATTATGTGATTGCTCTGTGGATATGTGATTATTCTGTACGTATGCGATTACTCTGTGGGTATGCGATTACTCTGTGGGTATGTGATTATGGTGAGAACATGGGATTTCTCTGGGAATATGTGATTACTCTGGGGGTATGTGATTACTCTGAGGATATGCAGTTACTCTAAGGACATAAGATTACTCTGGAGGATGTGATTATCCTGAGGGCCTATGATTTCTCTGGGAATGTGTGATTACTCTAAGGATATGTGATTACCCCAAGGATATGTGATTATCCTGAGAGCATGTGATTTCCCTGTAACGTGTGATTACTGTGAGGATATGTGATTACTGTGTGGATGTGTGATTATCCTGAGGGTATGTGATTTCTCTGTGGATGTGTGATTACTCTGAGCATATGTGATTAACCTGAGGGCATATGATTATTCTGAGGGCATGTGATTTCTCTGAGAATGTGTGATTACTCTGGGGTTATGTGATTACCCTAAGGATATGTGATGACTATGAGATGAGGATATGTGATTAGTATGAGAATATGTGATTATCCTAAGGACATGTGATGACCCTCGGGATATGTTTACTCTGGAGATATCTGATTAATCTTAATGTGGAATGTGTGACTCATTCAGGGGTTAGGTTAATGCTTTGCATTTTTGGGAATATTGTGGGGTTTTCTGATAATTCTTGTGAATACGTGATTACTCTGTGGATATGTGATTATTCTGAGGATATGTGATTACTCTGAGTATCTTTAATTACTCTGAGAAAATGCGATTACTCTGAGGGCATGTGATTACTGTGAGGACATGTGAGAGTAATCACACCTTCCCAGAGTAATCAGAAATCCACTAAGTAATCACATAAAGCCTGCATCGATAATAATGACCAGAGTAATCAATGATCCCCAGTGCCATCACTATTCCAAGAGTAATCACGTTGCTGAGTAATCACATAGACTCAAATGAATCACATATTCAGAAGAATTATCAGGAATCCTTATTCCTGATAAGGAATATATTTATCCTTATAAGTATATAAGGATAATATACTTATATATATAAGTATAATCCCCACATTATACTTGTGGGGAGCTGGGGAGCTGTGATTATTCTGGGGATATGTGATTAATTTTGAGATATGTGGTTTCCCTGGGAACATGTGATTACTCTGAGGATATCCGATTACTCTGTGGCTATCCCATTACTCTGTGGATGACTGATTAGTTCAGGGATATGTGATTACTCTGGCTATGTGTGACTCCTCTAGGAGTTAGGTCATTGCTCTGCATTTTTGGGAATACTCTGAGGATTCTTGATAATTCTTCTGAAATGTGATTTATCTGAGTCTATGTGATTACTCAGCAATGTGATTACTCTAGGAATAGTGATTGCACTGGGGAATCATTGATTATTCTGAGCATGTGTGATTACTTAGTGGATTTCTGATTACTCTGAGAAAATGTGATTACCCTAAGGATATTTGTTTACTCTGTGGCCATGAGATTCCGCCAACAATTTGTGATTACTCTGGGGATATCTGATTTTTCTGTGGAATTGTGATCAATTTGGAAATATATGATTACTCTGAAGTCATCTGGTTACTCTGGGGTTACGTTATTATTCTACAGATGTGTGATTTCTGTGGCTATGTCTTATCAGCCTGTGAAAATCTGATTGCTCTTGGGATATGTGGTTAATCTGGGAATACGTAATTACCCTGGGGATATCTGATTGCACTGAAGATGTATGCCGGAATTTTACGATGGGCAAGGGCTGGATTATGGAAAGGTCTGTTAACTTCGACCGAAATTTTACAGTTTCAGGATGAACCAGGCCATAAAATCCGATCCATATTTATATCTCTGTGCATATCTATTACTCTGTGGAAGAGTGATCATTCCATAGGTACGTGAATCCTCTGGGGATATGTGATTGCTCTGGGGGATTATGTGATTACTGTGGGGATTATATGATTACTGTGGGGATATGTAATTATTCAGTGACTATGTGATTACCCTGGGATATGTGATTACTGTGGGGTTATGTGATTGCTCTGGGGATATGTGATTATTCTGTGAAATTTGATTACTCTGAGTAAATGCGCTTAATCTGGGGATGTGTAATTTATCTGAAATGTGTGATTATTCTGGGCATATCTTTTATTCTGGCAATATTTGACTCATCTGGTGATATGTGTTTACTCTGGGGTATCTGAACATTCTGGCAATACATGATTACTTTGGGAATTTTTGATTAATTTGTGGATATGTGATTAACCTGGGGATATGTGGTTATTCTAGGAATACATGGTTAATCTGAGGTTGTATGATTTCTCTGTGGGCAAATCTTTTACTCTGGGATATATGCACGGCGGCACAGTGATACAGTAGTGAGCACTACTGCCTCACAGTGCCAGGGACCTGGGTTTGATTCTCTATTTGGGTATGTGTAGAATCTGCACGTTCTCCCTATGTTTACATGGTTTTCTTCTGGGTGCTCCGGTTTCCTCCCACATACTTTGATCATGCTAAATGCTTCCTAGTATACCCAAACAGGCATCAGAATGTGATGACTAGGGGGTTTTCACAGTAACTTCAATGTAGTGTTAATGTAAACTTACTTGTGACTAACGAACACATTTAAAGTTAAACATTAAATGCCCTCTGGAGATGTGAGATTACTTTAGGGATATGCCAGCATGATGGGAATGTGTAATTCCTCTGGGAAATGTTATTACTCTGGAAATACGTGATTACTTTGTACCTATATGATTATTCTGGGGATATGTGATATCTTTGAGGTTTTTTGATTACTCTGTGTATTTGATTACATTGATGGTATGTGATTACTGGGAATATATGATTACTCTGTGATTATTCTTGTGATTACTCTGGATATGTGTGATTATTCTGAGGTTTTGTGATTAGTCTGGGACTGTATCATTACAGTCCCAGACTGAGGATATACCCTCAGGTAGAGATATATGTAAACTGGCTTGAATCTTTCAGTCCCTCTTCACTATGCACTGACTGGGGTCTCTCAATCCCCTCAGGAAGATATCTGTACACTGACTGGGGTCTTTCAGTCCCTCTCAGGGAGATATCTGTACACTGGCTGGGGTCTCTTAGTCCCTCTCTCAGGAAGATATCTGTACACTGATGGGGGTCTCTCAGTCTCTCTCAGAAAGATGTCTGTATACTGACAGGGGATCTCTCCATCTCTCTCAGAGAGATATCTATCCACTGACTGGGGTCTCTCAATCCCTCTCAGAAAGATATCTGTACACTGACTAGGATCTCTCAATTTCTCTTCCTCAGGGAGATATCTGTACACTGATTAATGTCTCTCAGTCCCTCCCTCTCTCTCAGGGAGATACCTGCACACTGATTGGTATCTCTCAATCTCCCTCTCTCTCTGGGAGATAGCTGTACACTGACTGGGGTCTCTCAATCCCCCTCTCTCAGGGAGATAACTGTTCACTGACTTGTGTCTCTCAGTCCCCCCCCCCCACTCTCTCTCTCAGAGAGATACTTGCACACAGAGTGGTGAATCTCAAGATCCCTCACTCTCAGGGAGATAACTGTACACCAACTGGGGTCTCTCAATCCCCCTCTCTCTCAGTGAGATATCTGTACACCAACTGGGATCTCTCAATCCCCCTCTCTCTCAGTGTGATATCTGTACACTGACTGGGGTCTCTCAATCCTCTCTCTCAGGGAGATAGCTGTACACTGAAGGGGGGGGGGGGTTGCTCTCAATCTCCCTCTCTCTCAGGGAAATATCTGTACACTGATTTCAGTCTTTCAGTCCTCTGCTTCTCAGAGAAATTTCTGTATGCTGACTGGGGTCTCTCAATTCTTTGCTCTCTCAAGGCGATATCTGTATACTGACTGGAATCTTAGTCCCTCTCTCTCTCTCAGGGAGATACCTGTACACTGACTCCGGTCTCAGTCTCTTTCTCTCAGTGAGATATCAGTACGCTGACTGGAGTCTCTCAGTCCCTCTCTCTCTCTCTCAGGGAATATGTGTACACTGACTGGGGTCTCTCAGGGAGATATCAGTACATTGATTGGAATCTCTCTCTCTCTCTCTCTCAGGGAGATATGAGTACCTTGACTGGGGTCTCTCAGTCCCTTCCCTGTCAGAGAGATATCTGTACACTAACTGGGGTCCAAAACTAGGGATTATAAACTGAGAGCTGGTCTACCCTGGTGTGATGTCAGGAAGTTTAGACTCAGGTAGGAACCAAAGCGGAACAGCAGGTAGATATACATCAGACACGACCTCCTTGAATGATGGAACATGCTCAAGAGGGGCTGAATGTCCCCCTCCTGTTTATAGTGTTGCCCCCACCCCCTCCTGTGGCAGATCCTACACGGTAATTGAAAGGTTAAAATGAATGTTGTTTTAAAAAAAGAACAGAGAAGACGGGTTGCTAAGCAACATGCCAGCGGAATAATAATGCAAAAGAGAAGGAGAGGGGGAGAGAGAGAGAGAGAGAGAGCAGGAGGAGGCAGCTTGGAAGCCGTGCGGAATTGCAGAGAACAAATTGAAATGAACATCGCCTCTGTAGTCCGTGAGAAGCGGCGGAGGAGAAGGAGCAGCCATCGCGGGCTAGTTCACCGGGAGTCGGACCCTTCCTCGCAATCGCCACCGCTGGCTGTCCCTGTGCGGCGGGCAGGACAGAGCCGAGACGGAAGCACGCCTCCACTGAACAAGGGTACGAGGCTTTGGAGATGGTGCATTTTTAAAAAAAACGATGTGGCAAGGCTGACATCTAGAACTGACAGGGTCAAAGTAAGGAAGGCTTGCATTTATATAAGCTCCTTTTGTTTTACACAAGCTCAGAACATCCAACAGAAAAAGCAAGTCCTTTCAGACCCCCTCCCAACCCCCTCCACCCCGGGTGCAGTGTCGAAACGCAGCTGCCAATTTGCCCACAGCAAGCTCTCACAAACAGCAATGTGATAGCCGCCAGATAATCTGTTCTTTCTCTGTGACGTTTTGGGAGCTGGATCAATATTGGTTGCTGAGTCATTGGTGAGAATCCCCCACCCACCTCCCAGCCTCCTACTCCCACTACCACCATTGTCTCTGCTTCTCTTTGTAATAGGTGCCATCTTTCACAGCTTGTTTGAGTAGCTGGATTGACTGGGGTGGTGGAGGTAGGGGTGGAGGGGGGGTGGGTGTGGGCGGGTCCCTTAGTCTAGCAAAGAAACAGCACCTCCAGCAGTGCTGGACTCTCTCAGTACTGTGCACTTTACTTTGGGCTCTACTCTCTAGAATGGGACTTGGACCCATGATCCCATGACTCAGAGGTGGGAGGCCTACCCAACCACTGAACCATGGCTGACATTGGACATCTGGCAAGAGGGGTTGAGGGCTATCTTTCACACCAAAAAAGCGAGGGCAGTTAGCGAAAGTCTTTGTGATTCTGACGCAATTGTGATTCCTCGCAATTGCGTGGACATGGGAAGAGTATTTTCTCTGGTGGACATGCCCACTGATCAATCTGAGTGGAAATTCAGGCCAAACTCCTTTGCCCAGAGTGCACAGGATCTGTTACCACAGGGAGTGCTTGAGGTGATTGGCAGAGATGCATTGAAGAGGACTCTTCAGGGGCACATGGCAGGAGAAAGCAGTAGAAAGGTTAGCGAATAAGAGGAGGAGGTAGGAGGAGATTCATGTGGAACATATGGACCAGCACAGAC
The DNA here is from genome assembly GCA_024679065.1 of Sphyrna mokarran. NCBI lineage: Eukaryota > Metazoa > Chordata > Chondrichthyes > Carcharhiniformes > Carcharhinidae > Sphyrna > Sphyrna mokarran. Next base: position 105,697,002 of record JAGIQG010000009.1, on the reverse strand, counting down.
TTGTGGGGCTGAATGGTCAGGCTGTGCCTTTGTCATCAAGTTCTGTGATATTCGAAACCTACCTCATTCAGGCTCAATCACTCAGAGTGTTGGCCGGGAGGGGTGGGGGAGCAGATGGGGTAAAACCTGCATACGATTGGCTGACCATAGTGAAAGGAATCGCTTCCCCAGCTGTCCAAGCACATCCTCACCTACAGTGATCACTGACCCCCATATGGTGCTCGAAGGCTATTGCAGGTCAAATCAGGAAAGATAGAGAAAGGAACATTAGATTCAGAGAGGGAAGGAGAAAGGGTGGAAAGAGAAAGAAAATGTAGGATCAAAATTCTGCTTAACTCTGAAGAAGAAAATCCAGAATATCTCGTAGGTATAGGTCTCAATCCACGTTGGTCCCTCTTTGGCCTAGTGAGGTTGGGTGGCATTGCAGGAAACTAATATCTGGTCACTAAATTACAATATTCCAATGGCAGTCACCCTGATTTTCTGTGGCTGGGTTTTAACTGTGCAACAGAAGCAGGAGCAAAGAAATGGAAACATTTGAGATCCTGAGGGGAGGGATCTTGACAGGATGGATGTGCAGGGAATGTTTCATCTTGTGGGAGAATCTAGAACTAACGGATCAATGTTTAAAAATAAGGAGATGTTCAACTAAAACAGACACAAGGAGAATTATTTTCTTTTGGACGTTCCTGGATCTCAGAAGCTCTTTCTCAAAGAACAGTGAATGTGGAGTCTTCGAATATTTTTAAAGCAGAGAGAGATAGATTCCCCATTTACCAGGAGGGGGGAGGGGAGTGGAGGCTGGCGGGGCTATTGTTGATAGATCATTGAAGGTAGGCAGGAATGTGGGGTTGAAATTATGATCAGGCCAGCCATGATCTTACTGAATAGTGCAGCAGGCTTGAGGGGCCAACTGGCCTACTCCACTCCTAATTTGTGGGTTTGTATGTATGAGCTGACGTTTATTTCTGAGAGTTTAAAGGGCGGTATAAATCGTCCAATGACTCAGCGGAGATCACCGCCACATCTCTTACTTGCTGCTGGTTTTCTTCAGATGTTTACCTTTAATAACAAGCAAACTCTCTTAAACTTGCCATCATTGTTCTTGGACAATGGCACTGAAGGGATATGGATGGGAAAGTGGAGTTAAAGTCATTGTCAGATCAACCAAAGTGCTCTTTCTAAATGGCAGACCAAATCAAGGGGCTAAATGGTCTACTCCTGTTCCAATTTATTATGTGCTTGTGTGTGTGTAAGCATGACTGAGTGCATATGTGTATGTGAATGTATGTGTATGAACGAGTGTGTTTGTGGTGAGTGTGTGTATGCATGTATAAGTCTGTGTGTGTGGGTCTATGCGCATGAGAACGTGTGTGTCTGTATGTGCATGAGTGTCTGTCTGCGTGAGTGTTTGTGTGAGAGTATGTGTCTGTTTGTCTGTATGTGTGTGTCAATGTGTGTCTGCGTGTGTGTGTGTCAGTGTTTGTATGTGAGTATGTGTGTCTGTATGTGTGCGTGAGTGTGTCTCTTTGTGTGTGTCTGTGTGTGTGCGTGAGTGTCAGTGTGTGGTGACTGTGTTTGTGGTGTACATATATATGTGTAAGTTTGTGGCGTGAGTGTCTGTGAGAATGACTGTCATTGTGTGAGTGAGTATCTGTGTGAGTGTGTGTGTGTGTGGTGAGCACGTGCATGCTTGTGCATGTCTGCGTGTGTGTTTCAGTGAGTGTGTCTATATGTTTGAGTGAGTGGACTGTAACTTAATGGCTTAAGTTATAAGAAAAGACTGGATAGACTGGGACTATTTTCCCTGGAGCATAGGAGGGGTGATCTTATAGAGGACTGTAAAATAATGAGTATAGATAAGATAGTCAACATCTTTTTCCAAAAGATAAGGGACTCTAAAACTAGGGGGCATAGGTTTAAGCTGAGAGATACAAAAGAGTCTAGAGGGGCAATTTTTTCACAGAAGATGGTGAGTATCTGGAACAAGCTGCCAGAGGAAAGGGATGGCTGTAGTCCACACACGCTCACTTACACATAGACACACTCACACACGCACAAACAGACACATACACACACTCACACACATGCTCACTCACACTCATACATGCTCACACATGCGCTCACACACATGCTCACACATATACACAGATTTACACACAAACACAGGCACACACCCTTACACAGATTTACACCCACCACCCACCCATACACATACACACACACACACACGCACACACAGACTTATGCACGCTCATTGACACGGACACAAACACATGCATGTAGACACAGACCCTATGTCTGTGGTACATTTTTGTCTTTTAAAAAGTATGGATAAGATGGGTATGGACGGATATGGACCAAATTGGGATTAGTTTAGGGGTTTAAAAAAGGGCAGCATGGACAAGTTGGGCCAAAGGGCTTGTCTCTATGCTGTAAACTTCAATGACTCTGAGTATGTGTGTGTGTGTGTGTGTGTGTGTGTGTGCACGCGCGCACATGAGTGAGAGAGTGTGTATGTGTGGTAAGTGCGAATGTGTACACATGTCCGTGTGCATGTGTGTGTATATATGTGTGTACAGATGCATATCTAAGTTTCTGTGTATGGGTCTGTGTCTATGTGCATGTGTTTGTGTCTGTGTCAATGAGCGTGCATGTGTGTGTGGGATGAGTGTGCATAAGTCTGTGTGTGTGTGTGGGTGGGTGGGTAGGTGTGTGTGTAAATCTGTGTAAGGATGTGTGCCTGTGTATGTGTGTAAATCTGTGTATATGTGTGAGCGTGTGTGTGAACGCATGTGTGAGCATGTATGAGTGTGAGTGAGCATGTGTGTGAGTGTGTGTATGTGTCTGTTTGTGCGTGTGTGAGTATGTCTATGTGTGAGTGAGCGTGTGTGGACTGCAGCCATCCCTATCCTTCAATCTTAGAGAGACTAATTGCTGCTGATACTGTTACTAGGTAACAAGGCGACTGCCTTGAAATGATCACAGCTTACACCTTTGACTGCAAACAGGGCATTTCCCCCACCACAACCATGCCCTCTCCTAATATCCTACATACCTCCCCCACCCCCATCCTTGCCACTATACCTCCCCCCACCTTCTGTTCTGGTGATATGATACCCTCCCTATGAGGTTGCTGCCTTTACAATCAGGCCACACTTGCAAGGGTTAAAGGTCTTCATCGTGGGCTTTCTGGTTGCCATGGAGAGGAGGGTAGAGTCTTCTCCTGGGAGGTAGCTTTCCGATTGGCTGAATCTGAAGAATGAGAGGAATGATGACTTTTTTTAATGGTTTTGGGAAATAACCATCTGCAATAAAAATGCAGGGGTGGGAGAGATAGGAGAAAGAGGAGGAGGAGGAAGGGGGTAAAGGAGGCATGTTTGTGTGGCTGTCTCTCACTCACTCACTCTGTGAATGTAGAATGCTTGCTGAAGGAGGAAGTGTGCGTGTGGAAAGGGAGAGAGGGTGAAGAACAGAAGGACAGAGAGGGGAGGGGAGAGAGAGAGAGAGGAGCGAATGCAACCTCCTCATCCTCCTGGTACTGGGCTGTCCTTTGCGTGTGCCCCCAGGGTGGTCTTGGCAAGCAGCCTGGGTTGTGGCGAGCGGGCTGCTTGGGGCACTGAGGTGGAAATGGAGTTTGGTTGGTTACACAGCAGGCAGACCTGTTAATAAGTCAAAAGGGTTGTTGTTGGCTGTGGTAGTTCTTATAGTGATAGGGCTGGTGGGGTGTGTGGGGGGAAATAGTGGGGGGGGCTAGTATCTGCAGGGGGGGGCGTTGGGTGGAGGAGATTGGGCAGTGATGGGCTGTCAGCTGCAGAGAGAGCTGGATGGAAGCAGGCATCAAGGCTCCGTGTCACCCTGACAGGATACAGTGCATAGCGAGTAAGCAGCAGAAAGCTTGCAGGTAAGCACATTGGTTAACCCTATCTTGTCATGCAGTGCTAGACTGGGCAGCCTTTTAATTCCTTCTCGTATCCAAAATGGAGGGAGTTTGCCTGAACCTGACTTATTCTGTTAAATACCTGTATTGCCTTATTATGTGTGCGTGTGGTATGTCCACAAACACACACACACACACACACACACACACACACACACACTACACAGATATTACATTGATGTAGATTTTCTCCTTGAGTGCTTGCTTGTAGTCTATGGGTTCTTCAGTAATCATTGCTATTATCCCTCCTTGAGACAGAGGGCAGACATAGCGGTGTTCTCCATGAGAACGCTTGGAAAAAACATCAGTAGCAAATGAATGCTAAAGGAAAATCTATCGTGTGAAAGATTCCCATGTTAAAATGAATAGGAGCCCATGAGTTTTAACCGAGAGGAGCTGGAATAGTTTCACTAGAGCTGTTTATATAGCTACGGCGGCATGTGTTAATTGTAATCTGCCCCCCAATCACTCCCATCAATGAACCATCTGAACCCCTCGATGAGATTCCAATCTGTAACTCACTCCCAGGTATCCACTATTCTATACATAAACCATCTGAACCCCTCAATTAGATTCCAATCTGTAACTCACTCCCAGGTATCTGTTATTCTATATATAATCCATTTGAACCTCGATTAGAATCCAGTCTGTAACTCATTCTCAGACATCCAATATTCTATATATAAACCATCTGAACCCCTTGATTAGATTCTACTCTGTAACTCACTCTCAGGTATACATTATTCTATATGTAAACCATCTGAACCCCTCATTTAGAATCCATTCTGTAACTCACTCCCAGGTATCCATTATTTTATATATAAACCATCTGAACCCTTCGATTAGATTCCAGTTTGTAACTCACTCCCAGGTATCCATTATTCTATATATAAACCATCTGAACCCCTCGATTAGAATCCAGTCTGTAACTCACTCCCAGGTATCTATTATTCTACATATAAACCATCTGAACCCCTCAATTAGACTCCAGTTTGTAACTCACTCCCAGGTATCCATTATTCTGTATATAAACCATCTGAATCACTTGATTAAATTCCAATTTGTAATTCATTATTCATTAATAATAAGGTATTCATTATTCTATAGACAAACTGTCTGAGCCCCTCAATTAGATTCCAGTCTGTAACTGACTCCCACTTGTTCCTAGTCAGAACAGCACTAGCTTATGGACTATATTGTTCTTTGTCCAATGAGGGGCTTTACTGTATCCATTTTTTGATAAAATTGAGTGTGACATTTTATGCAGAATGGGTTACACATTTTTCTTGGATGAGATGTTTACAGTTACATTATGACCTTCCTTCGGTGTCATGTCACCATCAGAAACTACCGCACTTCCAAAGAGAACTTTTGCACCATTGTTCCCATAGGTCCATTTTCTCTTGTTGGACACTGTCATTGCCTGGCACATATCTGCCTAAGCCTGGGTATTGTTCACATCTTGCTGCCCTTGGACATGGACTGATCCAGTATCTGAGGAGTTGGAAATGGTGCTGAACATTGTGCAAATCAGCCAATGTCACCACTTCGTTGTTTAAAAAGGGTAGTAGGGATAACCCTGGAAATTATAGGCCGGTGAGTTTGACATCAGTGATAGGAAAGCTGTTGGAGGGGATTCTTAGAGATAGGATGTATAGGCACTTAAAGTGTTGCGATCTGATTAAGGATACGCAGCATGGATTTGTTAAGGGGAGGTCGTGCCTTACAAATCTGGTAGAATTTTTTGAGGAGGTGACGAAAATGTGGACGAAGGGCGAGCTGTTGATGTTGTCTATATGGATTTTAGTAAGGCATTTGACAAAGTCCCTCATGGGAGGTTAGTTGAGAAGGTCAAGGCTATTGGGATACAAGGACAGGTAGCTAGATGGATAAGTAACTGGCTTAGTAATAGGAGACAGAGAGTAATAGTGGAAGGGTGTTTCTCTAGCTGGAGGTCGGTCACTAGTGGTGTGCCGCAGGGCTCAGTACTGGGACTCTTCTATTTGTAATATATATAAATGACTTGGAAGAGGGAGTAAGTGGAGTGATTAGCAAGTTTGCAGACGATACAAAGATGGCTGGACTTGGATAGTGAGGAGCATTGTCAGGCGATGCAGCAGGACATAGATATTCTGGTAGCTTGGGCAGACAGATGGCAGATGGAATTCAATCCTGATAAATGTTAGGTGATGCATTCCGGGAGAAAGAATGTAGGGGAGAGGTATATGATAAAGGGTAGACCTATTAAGAGTATAGAAATGCAGAGGGACCTGGGGGTGCAGGTGAACAAGTCTCTGAAGGTGGCAGAGCAAGTGGAGAAGGTTGTGAAGAAAGCATATAGTATGCTAGCCTTTATAGGAAGGGGTATAGAGTACAATAGCTGGCCTTTAATGTTGCAGATGAATAAAACGTTGGTTAGATCTCATTTGGAATACTGCATCCAGTTTGGGTTGCCTTACTACCAGAAGGATGTGGAGACTCTGGAGAGAGTGCAGAGGAGGTTTACCAGGATGCTGCCTGGTATGGAAGGTCTGAGTTACGAGGAGAGATTAGGCAAATTGGGACTGTTTCCTTAGAAAGATGTAGACTTAGAGGAGATCTGATAGAGGTGTACAAGATTATGAAGGGGATAGATAAACAGGGTTAAGCTTTTTCCTAGGATGGACTCAAATAGCACGAGGGGTCACGGGCTTAGGGTGAGGGGAGTAAGGTATAATTTGGATGCTAGAGGGAGTTTTTTCACACAGAGGGTGGTGGGGGTATGGAATGCACTGCCAAGTAAAGTGGTGGAGGCAGGTACTCTGGAGTTATTTAAGAAATACTTAGATGGGCACATGAACAGAATGGGAATGGAGGAGTAAAACTGATTTAAAATAGGGATCATGAGCCTTGGGAGTCCCTGGTATAAATAAATGATGATATTGGTGTACTTGTTTTTATCCTATAGGTGCTTTGGTCCACCTTGTTGTCTAACGAGGGGCATACACGCCCCTCATTAGAGGGCTGCTCTTGGATCTTTTTCGAGAGTATCCAAGTGCTTCACGTCGTTAGTGTACGCTTGACCTGGACCATTTGATGGGCAACACGAAAGCTCAGTGACTATCGCTGTGCTGTGCAGATACATGGATTTGGGCCTGTCTGTGGGAATTTGCGCATTCTCCCCATGCTTGCGTGGGTTTTCTCCGAGCGCTCCGGTTTCCTCCCACATCCCAAAGATGTGCCCTTAGGCTAACTGGCAAAACAAATTCTCCCTAAATTGTCTCAAATTTGTTTTTTTAATCCATAGATCTATTAATGTGGACATGGATCACGGGTAGAGGTGGGAACATTGGGGTGGTGGCGTGGGCTCGTTGGGCCGAAAGGCCTGCTTCCTATGCTGTTTTGTTCTTTGTTCTGAACTTAGGAGTGTGGCAAGATCATTGGCAAAGCAGCTGAAAATAGTTGGGCCCTGAACATTATCCCGAGGAACTATTCTTTCTGGTGGGAAATCTCCAATGCGTTGAAGCATAAAATTAGAGAGAGGCCACTCAGAACTGATTTCAAGAAATATTTTTCCCATCCTACCCTCCTTTGCTTATCTCTGTCTAATTCTGGTGTCTGGAGCTTTTCTGCTTCTCGTTCTTTCATGCTGTCAGGCCCAGTCATCTCTCCTGATTACACCATTGAGGGCATGCTGTTTAAGCAAAACTTCTCAAAAACTTCAATTGATCATCATCTGAGTTGTTCTGTGGCATTGTGTTGTTCCAAATATGAATCATCACAGAAGCTGGTGCCTCACTCAATCCAGAGGTCAGTGCCATTGTTTCTGCAAAACCTCAGCCTCTTCTCCATTTCAACTCATTCTTCTATTCCATTCTCCTTCATGTACCCAGCTAGCTTTCCTTGTGATGTGTCCGAACTATTTTGTCCCAACCATACCTTCTGGTACCAGTTCCCGCATTATAATTGCTCTCTGGGTCAAGAAGTTTCTGCTAAATTCCTGACTGGATTTATTCATGACAATCTTACATTTATGATCCTTAGCTCTGGCCTCAATCCAAGTCGAGATCTCTCTCTCTATGTCAATCCCCATTGAGCTCTATCTGAGCCTTGTGTTTTATAATGGAAAGTGCCACAGTTTGTTCAATCTTTCTTGATAGTTAGAACTTGCTAATCATCCTTGTAAACCTTTTCCTGTACTTTCTATCGTTCCTCCATTGTATAATATGGAGAGCAGCATTGTGCACAGCACTCTGAGTGTGGTCAATCATCTTTAGAAGAGATTCTAACATGATAGCTCAACAGCTTGTCGACATAAACATTGCAAACCAAAGATTATCTTGTTTTCTCATTGTTCCCGGGATGTGACATTGCTGGTCAATATCTGTTCTCTATCCTCGTTGCCCTTGAACTCAGTGACTATCACTGTTTGCTGTGCAGGTACATGAACCTGGGTCGGATCTCTGACTTGGGTTGGTGTCTGTGGGAGTTTGCACATTCTCCCCGTGCCTGCGTGGGTTTTCTCCAGATGCTCCGGTTTCCTTCCACACCCCAAAAACGTGCTTTTAGGCTGACTGGTGTTAACAAATTGTCCCTAAATTAGACCTCCCTTAATCTGCTGCACATTTAATTTTCTAAATTTGACCCTTTTATTATGGAGTCCAAGAGGCATAGACAAAGTCGTAGGTAGAAGAAGGATTGGAAAGAGGCACTCACTGAATGTCAAAGTGGGCGGTGCGGGCTCGTAGGACCGAAGGACCTGTTTCCTGTGCTGTGTTGTTCTTTGTTTGAGAAGGTGGGGGTGATCTACTTCTTGAGTCGTGGCAGTCCCATGTGGTGTAGGTATGCCCACAATGGTGTCAGAGAGAGAGCTGCAGGATTTTGAGCCAGTGACAATGAAGGATGGTGATACATTTCCAAGTCAGGATGTAAGTGACTTGAGGGGAACCTCCAGATAGTGATATTCTTAGGCATCTGCTTCCTTTGTCCTTCTAGGTGCTAGAGGTCATGGGTTTGTGAGGTTTTGTCCAAAGAGACTGCAGTGCATCTTGTAGCTGGTACACATGGCTGCCACTGTGCATCGGTGTTGGAGATGATGGATGGGGTGCCAATAAGACAGTTTGTTTGATCTGAAATGTCATTGAGCTTCTTGATTCTTGTTGGAGTTGATCTCATACAGGTAAGTGGAGAGTATGCCATCACACTGTCGACTTATGCCTTAGGGAGTCAGGTAGTGAGTTACTCATTGACCTCTGATCTGCTCTTGGAGCCATAGTATTTATCTTTCTGATCAATGGATGTTGAGGGTGGGGGGGTTCAACGATGGTAATACTATTGAATGTCAAAGGGAGATGGTTGGGTTCTCCAATTGGAAAAGATCATTGCCTAGTTCTTGGGTGGCATTAATATTATTTACTAGCCCAAGCCTGAGTATTGTCCAGCTCTTGTTACATATGTGCACAGACTGCTTCAGTCCGAGGAGTCCTGAATGGTGCTGAACATTGTGGAGTCATCAGCAAACATCCCCACTTCTGACCTTATGATGGAGGGAAGTTTATTGTTGAAGCGGCTGAAGATGGTTGTGCGTAGGACACTACCTTCTGTCATTTGTGCCAGGAATGACTCCAACCAGTGGAGAGTATTCCCTCTGATTGCCAATGACTCTAGTTTTACTGGGGATCCTTGATGCCACACTTGGTAATATGCTGCCTTGATGTCAAAGGCAATCACTCTCACCTCACTTCTGGCATTCAACTCCTTTTTTCCATGCTTGGACCAAGGTTATAATGAGGTCAGCAACTGAGCATTAATGAGCAGATTATTGCTCAGTAACTGCTGCTTGATTACACCGTTAATGATCCCTTCTATCACTTTACTGATGATCAAGGGTAGATTGATGGGACGGTAATTGGCTGGCTTAGATTTGTCTTGCATTTTGTGTTCAGGACATACCTGGGCAATTTTCCACATTGTTGAGTAGATGCCAGTGTTACAGCTTTATTGGAACAGTTTGGCTAGGAGTATAGCAGGTTCTGGAGCAAAAGTCTTCAGTACTTTAGCCAGGAATATTGTCAAGGCTTGTGGCATTTACCATATCCAGTACCTTCCGACATTACTTGATATCATGTGGAATAAATCAAATCGACTGAAGATTGATATTTTGTGATGATGGGAGGCCAGGCTGAATCATCCACTCAACATGTCAGGCTGAAAGTGGTTGTCCAATCTTTTGTTCTGATAAGCTGGGCTCCTCTGTCATTGAAGATGTGGATATTAGTGGAGCCTCCTCCTCCAATGAGTTGTTTAACAGCCCATCATCATTCACAGCTTTGATCTGATCTGTGGGCTGTGGAGCCACTCTGCTCTGTCCACCGCATGTACTTCAGAATGTTCAACGCTATTGTCAGCTGGGGCATAGTTGTGGGCTCTACAGTTGATTTTGAGACTTGGGTATAAGGAGGGAGAGAAAAGGTGGCCTGGTTTCCCTGCTCCTGAACTTTTGCTGGTCAATACAGGTGAAGTTTGGATCAGGAGATATATAAGGCATTGAGTACAAAAGCAGGGAAGTTGTGCTGAACCTTTACGTAGAAATATATAAAATAGGAGCTGGAAGAGGCCATTCGGCCCTTTGAGTCTGCTGCACCATTCAACGTAATCATGGCTGATCTTGTATTGCAATGCCATATTCCTGAGCTCTCTCTCCAACCCTTTGACTCCTTCAAGGTCTACAAATCTACTCCTTTCTTAAATATATTCTTTGGGGCTGGGAAGGGAGTGGTGGGCATCCAAAGTAGAATATACTTTGCGTGTTAATGACCTGGAACTTGCGGCCTATGGAGATGGAGACACTTGGTGATTGGAGAAGAAATTGGATGGACATTAGTGGGAATTCTTCTTTCCCGGCGGGCACTGGAGGCTGAGTGATTGAATCCATTCAGGACTGAGCATGACAGATTTTGAGTGTCATTGGAATGGAGGGTGATGGGTAGGGAGTGGGCATGGAGTAGAGTGGAGTTAAAGCTGCAATCAGATCAGCTGTGAATTTAATCAAAGGTGGTATAGAATCAATAGGCTGAATGGCCTAATCCTGCTCTTATTTCTTATGTTCATATATATCCCTTACTCAACTGAAATCTATTATTTCAGTTTTGAAGCCTTCAATTGATCCCCTATCAGCTTCATCAGGTTTAGGGAGGTTAGGGAGCTGGGCATTTACCTTTGACTACATGATGCCATATTTTTAAAACTTTTTTTTGCTCCATTCTTAAAATTACAAAGTCAAAAAATACACAGAATGGACCAGGCAGATCCAAATCTCTTTGTTTGCTTCAAAATGAATTCAATTCAAAGACCCCACAAAAGAGACATACAAGCTCCAAGCTACATTGCACCCTTAATCTGTGGCTTAATCTGATGCTTGATCTATGATACTTGGTCCGGAAGTCTCCCATCCCGCCCGCCATTGGAATTTTAGTGGGTGGGTTGTAGAGAATGTGAAATGCCATTGACGGTTGGTTAGGAATTTGTAGCTTTCAGACCAGCGCAGCTGGAGAATTCTGCCCTTGATCTTTGCCAAAAGGCGCTCATAGTTTCAATGCCACAATGCTTTGTCTGCAACACAGAAGCATTATCCACACCATACTCCATTTTGGTTAGCATGGCTGCAGAGACAGTGTGCCAGAAATATACATATTAGATGGATAATGATGCCCTTGATAACGCAGTTAGCAGCCTCTCTTTAACAACAGACAGCCAGACAGATGTTCAGCAGCAGGAAGGACCACCCCTATATATGTATAAGTTACTGAAGGAGACATAGAACAGATATTTTCTCTTGTTGGATATTCTAGAACGAGAGCTTAGCTTTAGCTAAGGGCAGATTTAAAACAGAAATAAGGAGAAATTACTTCACTCAAAGGGTTGTGAATCTGTGAAATTCTTTACCTGTGAGTGCAGTGGATGCCTGAACACAAAACCAATTTATGCAGATAGAGAGGTTTTCACTTAGAAGGCTTCATGGGGCATGGGCAGAAAAGTGGAGATGAGGCCAAGATGAGATCAGCAATAACCATCTGGAACGGTAAAGCAGACTCAATGGGCTGAATGACCTCCTACATTTTATGGTCTTATGGTCACTTGGGGCTTGGCTGTAGTTTGGAACTCAAACATCCATACACATTGAGCAGCAGGTATGTAACCAAAGGCTTGCTGCCACACACAGTGTCACTGAGCAGGCCTTTGAATTGCTTAAGCAATGTTTGCTCTGTCAGGACTCTTCCAGAGGAGCCTTGCAATGCTCATCAAATCACATGATACAACACAAAACAGTCTGCTGCGTCCTGCGCAAGATGATCATCATAACAACACAGCCATAACGATACAGCAAGCAGCTGAGAAGGAGGAGAAGAAAGAGGGAAAACAGGGTACGGAGAAGGACATATGGTGAAGTTTCCAAGAATGGGAAATGTGGACGCACGGAATACTTCATTGGTCAGGAGGCAGCATGCGAGCTTCCAGTTGGAGGATAGTTGGTTGTAGATTGACTGCAGATTGACGGTGGATGCTGCTTCCTAATGGCAAGTGGTAGGAAACCTCTTCATAGTAGCATTTCATGGCTGCTCATTAAAGCACAAATTCACCAGGTTTAATTGTACTTTTGGAGTGAAGGAGGCAGCAAACAAGAAGCACATACCTTCCGATTCAGGACTGTTTGAAGGTAGTGTGCAGCAGACGAGGTGTTTTTTCTGGTGGACTTGGGCTGAGGAGGAATTGCTTTCTCTGCTTCTTTGAATCAAGGAGGAGGAGGCACTGAGATCAGGTGGGAGCTGATAGAGAGAGGGATGGAGGTGGGGTTGGAGGAGGCAGCCCTATAAAGGTTCCTAGGGATAGAGTGGGGAAGCTGGACTACATAGGGAAGGTTAATGTCTTCAGAAGGCAGGCAAGCATCAAATCAAGGGTTGCTTGGAGAAAGTTGCTGGTGAGGTGTTGAGAGTTGAGGACAACAGAGGGCAGTTGAAGATTAACAGGGATTGAGGAAGGGAGGTGGTGTGAGGGGCAGAGCGGGTATGAAAAACCAGAACCAGGTGGAACTGTTTTAAAATTCAGAATCACCCTTATAGGACAGACATGAGGAGAATTTGTTTTCTCTGAGCTGGATCTTTCTGCTCAGCCTTGTCATGTGCTTGGCAGGGGCCCTTGCCTTGGCATATTTAATTGGCTGCATGATTGCATATGGCCAGCTGTGCCACCTCTACCACCCCTGTCATTGATCAACATAGTGTGCCCTTGACTGAAATAAAACACAAGCAACAATTCCAAATCAATTTTATAAATCAAACCATCCAGTTGTATCATCCAAAAGTCAATTGACTACCCGTATTCTTTATCTTACTGCCCACCTTCTATGTTCCTGATATAATAAATCGGAACAGTTGTTGGTTATTCAAATTCCATGTTCCCCATCTACCTCCAATAGTCTTTGTTTCCCGTGCCTAACAAGAACCTGTTTACCTTTGCCTTATAAATATCCAATGAGGCAGTTCCAAAGTCGCACAACCTTCTCGTCCTCTCTGTCCAAAAGGGCGATTTCTCATTTTAAATCAGTGCCCTCGCCTACAAGAAGAAAAATCCTTTTGTTGTTCATCTTGTCGTGACTATTCAGAATCTGAAATACTCCAATCAAGTCACCCATCACCCTTTTAAACTCCAGTCTATCCAATGTTCTCGCATAAGACAACCTAATCATTCCAGGTTATGAATCCAATAAACCTCCTCTGAACTGTCTTCAATGAATTTACATCTTCCATTAAATGAGGAGACCAAACCTTCAAACAGTATTCAAGATTCAGTCTTGCTAATAGGCAGTATGGCATCCTTACTTCCATGTTCAATTCCTCTCATGAGGTATTGTATGCAGTTTTGGTGTCCCTCTCTGAGAGAGTGCTGTGAAAGTTTATCAGGCTGATTTTTGGAATGACAGGTTTGGTGCAGGAGAAGAGACTGAGTCAGTTAGGGTTATAGTCATTGGAGTTTAAAGCGAGAGGGATCTCAGAAACTTATAAAATCCTAATAGAATTAGAAAGAATAAAGATAGTGGTGGAGTTCAGAACGAGGAATCATAGTTTGATGATAAAGGATAAATCTTTTAGGATTGAGGTGAGGAAAAATTTCTTCACCCAGAGGATGGTGAATCTGTGGAATTCACAACCACAGAAAGAAGTTGAGGCCAAAACATTGTGTGATTTGAAGAAAAAGCAGATGTAGGTCTTGGGGCTAAAGGGATCCAGGGGTATGAGGGGAAGTCAGGATCAGCAGATTGGGCATGATTTTCCCCCCTAAAAAACTAAATGGTCAACGGACAGGAATACGGGGATCTTTCCTTCCTCTTTTTTGGGCAAGCTTAGTTAAACTGATTTCCACACTCTGCACCAGGGGCCATCAAGGAGTTTATAGCAGTGGGGGAGGAGGTTGGGTCTAATCCCACCCCGAGAGGCACTATCAGACTGCTGAGGGGGGGGGGGGCAGCATGCATGCACCGATCTCCCAATATAATAGGAACCACCCCAACTCCCACCTCCATGCCATTGCTAGCCTCCCAATTATTGACAATTCGCTCACTGGCCCTGACCACTCTACCCCATTGTTGGCCAGCTCCTGATGACCGGACTCGGCCTACAATGTTTGACCCCACTATTAATCCCAACATGCATGCAGAGTTTTCCCCCATTTCTTCCCCTCTTTCCTTCCTCCATCCTCAGTCTGGTTGTACTCCCTTCTGGCTTCAATCCTTCAGGCCCTGCCCTCCCCCTCCCCTCCCTTGACACTACCCGGTGCTCGCTGGGCACTGCCTGTGTGTTTCTATGCTTCTATAATAAGGATAGCACCACATGAGTCTGCTCAGTGCACCTGTTTTTTGTGACTAATGCACTTGAACACCTATCTCCCTCTACATATGGGAATACTCTTCATGCTCCCTGCCTTTACCTGTCCTTGTGTCCATAAGCAGCGTTACCTCAGTGACCACAGCCTGACTGGTGGCAGGCTGCTGGTTTTCTCCTGCCGAGTCTGCAGATGGCCTTTTTTGAATGCCTCTGCCTTACTCCACCAGCGCTGAGGATTTAGGTTGGCTGGGTTGACAGACAATAGAGTGGGTGCTGACAGTGGATGGGAGGACAGTTCCTTCTTGTCCACCACTGCCTTGTCAGTTTGCAATTACTGGGCAAAGTTAGGCTTGTGGTGAGAGATCATAGGTGGATGGGGAGGAGGGGAAAGAGAGAGGTGAATGTGTTACACTGCTTGTGAATCAGAAGAGGTTATAAGATTAAGGGAAAGGTTGGATGTGAGAAGTTGGGGAGGTTGAATATGAGCGTACCATCATCTCAAATCATTTCAGCCCTGCCCGTAGCCGCAGCCTCAGTGATGGCACGCACTATCTCTCTGTGGGGTTAAGTATATACAGGACCATTCTCCTCCTCCCCACACCACTGGTTACTTGTGCGGTAACATAGTATCTTGTTTCCTCAGGGAATTAGCCATACCTTGGTGTGTAAGACTTTCATCTCTAAGTCAGAAGCGGTGGGTACAAATCATTGTCCAGGATCTGAGCACAGGCTGACACTCTAGTGCAATGCTGAAGGAGTGCTGCACTGTCAGAGGGGCAGAAAGCCCTCCAATTATTGACCATTCACTCACTGGCCCCGACCATCCTACCCCGTTGATGGCCAATTCCTGATGACCGGACTTGGCCTACAATCCCGACCCCACCATTAACCCCAACACGCATGCAGAGATTTCCCCCATTACTTCTCCACTTTCCTTCCTCCATCCTCAGTCTGGTTCCATTCCCTCCTGGCCCCACTCCTCAGGACCTCTTCTCCTTGGCATAGGAGAAATGGGTGAGAACTGAAGGAGGTCAGAAATGAAGGAGATGTAGATATTCTCAGACCAGCATTTTGACGAAGAGGGAAGATTTCCTGACTGTCCTGGGAAGTACTTATCCCTCAGTCAATACAATAAATACAGGTTACCTGGTCATTATCACACTGCTGTTTCTGGAAGTTTTCTGCAGGCAAGTTGATTACTGCATTACTTATGTCACAAAAGTGACTGTTTGAAGCATGAATCATTGGCTGTATGCATGTTGGGGTGTCCTATGCTTGAGAAAGATGCCATATGTAAAAAGTCTTTCCCTGTCAAAGAGGAGATGTCAGTCAGAGGACAGCATCGCATTTGGCTGATGTGACTGTCATGATTAAATGGCTGATGATAGGTGGGATTTTATGACCTTGCTTGGGTAAGACTCGTAAAATCTGCCCAAAGACCACCGGAGAATTCCATTCTATGAGCCTCACCAACCCCAATTCCAGGTCAGGCGGTAAAATTTGGGCAATCTGTTCAAAATGTGAGGGTAAGTGCAGTAGTGCAAAGCTGTTTATTTTGAAATGTTCATTCAAGGGACATGGGCATCGCTGGCCAGGCCAGCATTTATTGCCTATCCCTTGTTGCTTTTGAGAAGGTTGATGAGCTATCCTCTTGAACTGCTGCAGTCCATGTGGTGTCACTACACCTAAAGTGCTGTTAGGGAGGGAATCTCATGATTTTGATCCAGTGACAATGATGGAACAGTGATATATTTTCAAGTTAGAATGGTGAGTGACTTGGAGGGGAACCTTCAGGTAATGGTGTTCCAAAGTATCCTGCTCTTCTAGGTGGCAGAAGGTTTGGAAGGTGCTGCCTAGATTCATAAATTCCCTACAATGCAGAAGGAGGCCATTCAGCCCAGAATCAATCACAAATCCACCCACGCCCTATCCCTGTAACCCCACATATTTACCCTGCTAATCCTACTGACACAGACAACTTAGCATGGTCAATCCATCTAACTGGTACATCTTTGGAGTGTATTTACATGGTTAATATTGGAATGTTAGATATGATTCCTGGCTGATAAAAGTTGTTGATAGGTGAGTGATGGAGTGGAGTGGAATCAGACAAGGTGTGAAAGAATGAAGCAGTTAGCGGGATAACACATTGGAAGATACCCTTTCTGACCTTGAACATTCATGTATGATTCTTAAACTTCTTGCTTCACTACATTCTAGGTACTTGGAGTTATACCCTTGAAATTAACTGTCAGCACACACTGGTCCCATAGCTGTCACATTGAGTTTGTGTGGAAGGCAACACCCATCCTAACAGAGAGAGATTTTATCTATCTCCTTCTATTTTTAATCATCCAACACTTTCAGTGCAGTATTGGAAAAACTGCCCCAGTGCCGTCTGAGTACTGAAGGAGTGTTTCTGTACCTACTGCCCTCTGAATACTGAAGGAGTGTTTCTGTGTCCAGTGCTCTCTGAGTACTGAAGAAGTGTTTCTGTACCCAGTGCCCTCTGAGTGTTGAGGGAGTGTTTCTGTATCCAGTGCCCTCTGAGTACTGAAGACATGTTTCTGTACCCAGTGTCCTCTGAGTACTGAAGAAGTGTTTCTGTATCCATTGCCCTCTGAGTACTGAAGACATGTTTCTGTACCCAGTGCCCTCTGAGTACTGAAGGAGTGTTTCTGTACCCAGTGCCCTCTGAGGACTGAAGACGTGTTTCTGTACCCAATGCCCTCTGAGAACTGAAGGAGTGTTTCTGTGCCCGGTGCCCTCTGAGTACTGAAGGAATGTTACTGTACCCAGTGCCCTCTGAGAACTGAAGGAGTGTTTCTGTACCCAGTGCCCTCTGAGTACTGAAAGAGTGTTTCTATACCCAGTACCCTTTGAGTACTAAAGGAGTGTTTCTGTATTCACTGCCCTCTGAGTACTGAAGGAGTGTTTCTATACCCAGTGCCCTCTGAGTACTGAAGGAGTGTTTCTGTGCCTAGTGCCCTCTGGTACTGAAGGAGTGTTTCCATACCCAGTGCCCTCTGAGTACTGAAGGAGTGTTTCTGTACCCAGTGCCCTCTGAGTACTGAAGGAGTGTTTCTATACCCAGTGCCCTCTGAGTACTGAAGGAGTGTTTCTGTACCCAGTGCCCGCTGAGTACTGAAGGAGTGTTTCTGTACCCAGTGCTCTGAGTACTGAAAGAGTGTTCTATACCCAGTACCCTTTGAGTACTAAAGGAGTGTTTCTGTACTCACTGCCCTCTGAGTACTGAAGGAGTGTTTCTATACCCAGTGCCCTCTGAGTACTGAAGGAGTGTTTCTGTGCCTAGTGCCCTCTGAGTACTGAAGGAGTGTTTCTGTATCAGTGCCCTCTGAGTACTGAAGCGTGTTTGTACCAGTGCCCTCTGACTCTGAGGAGTGTTTGTACCAGTGCCCTCTGAGGACTGAAGACGTGTTTCTGTACCCAATGCCCTCTGAGAACTGAAGGAGTGTTTCTGTACCCAGTGCCCTCTGAGTACTGAAAGAGTGTTTCTATACCCAGTACCCTTTGAGTACTGAAGGAGTGTTTCTATACCCAGTGCCCTCTGAGTACTGAAGATGTGTTTCTGTACCCAGTGCCCTCTGACTACTGAAGGAGTGTTTCTGTACCCAGTGCCCTCTGAGTACTGAAGGAGTGTTTCTGTACCCAGTGCCCTCTGACTACTGAAGGAGTGTTTCTGTACCCAGTGCCCTCTGAGTACTGAAGACATGTTTCTGTACCCAGTGCCCTCTGAGTACTGAAGTGTGTTTGTACCATCCTCTGATACTGAGGAGTGTTTCTGTACCCAGTGCCCTCTGTTGTTTCTGTACCCAGTGCCCTCTGAGTACTGAAGGATTGTTTCTGTACTCACTGCCCTCTGAGTACTGAAGGAGTGTTTTTGTACCCTGTGCCCTCTGAGTACTGAAGGGTGTTTCTGTATCTGAGTACTGAAGGAGTGTTTCTGTCCAGTGCCCTCTGAGTCTGAAGGAGTGTTTCTGTAGTGTTTTGTATCCAGTGCCCTCTGAGTACTGAAGGAGTGTTTCTGTGCCCAGTGCCCTCTGAGTACTGAAGGAGTGTTACTGTACCCAGTGCCCTCTGAGTACTGAAGGAGTGTTTCTGTACTCATGTTGGTTGGGGTTTTGTGTTGGTTGTTTTGTGTGTTGGTTGGGTGTTTGTGTGCCCTCTGAGTACTGAAGGAGTGTTTCTGTACCCAGTGCCTCTGAGTACTGAAGGAGTGTTTCTGTACCAGTGCCCTCTGAGTACTGAAGGAGTGTTTTTGTGTTGGTTGGTTTGTACCCAGTGCCTCTGAGTACTGAAGGATTGTTTCTGTACCAGTGCCCTCTGAGTACGAAGGGTGTTTCATGGAGTGTTTTGTGTTGGTGTTGTTTGTTGTTGTTGGGGTGTTTTGTGTGTTGGTTGGGTGTTTGTGTCCCGTTTGTTGGGGTGTTTGTGTGTTTGATGTTTCTGTACCCAGTGCCCTCTGAGTTGAAGATGTGTTTCTGTACCCAGTTCCTCTGCTACTGAAGGAGTGTTTCTGTACCCAGTGCCCTCTGAGTACTGAAGACGTGTTTCTGTACCCAGTGCCCTCTGAGTACTGAAGGAGTGTTTCTGTACCCAGTGCCCTCTGAGTACTGAAGGGGTGTTACTGTACCCAGTGCCCTCTGAGTACTGAAGGATTGTTTCTGTATCCAGTGCCCTCTGAGTACTGAAGGAGTGTTACTGTACCCAGTGCCCTCTGAGTACTGAAGGAGTGTTACTGTACCCAGTGCCCTCTGAATACTGAAGCAGTGTTACTGTACCCAGTGCCCTCTGAGTACTGAAGGATTGTTTCTGTACTCACTGCCCTCTGAGTACTGAAGGAGTGTTTTTGTACCCTGTGCCCTCTGAGTACTGAAGGGGTGTTTCTGTACTCACTGCCCTCTGAGTACTGAAGGAGTGTTTCTATACCCAGTGCCCTCTGAGTACTGAAGGAATGTTACTGTACCCAGTGCCTTCTGAGAACTGAAGGAGTGTTTCTGTATCCAGTGCCCTCTGAGTACTGAAGGAGTGTTTCTGTATCCAGTGCCCTCTGAGTACTGAAGGAGTGTTTCTGTGCCCAGTGCCCTCTGAGTACTGAAGGAGTGTTACTGTACCCAGTGCCCTCTGAGTACTGAAGGAGTGTTTCTGTACTCACTGCCCTCTGAGTACTGAAGGAGTGTTTCTATACCCAGTGCCCTCTGAGTACTGAAGGAATGTTACTGTACCCAGTGCCCTCTGAGTACTGAAGGATTGTTTCTGTACTCAGTGCCCTCTGAGTACTGAAGGAGTGTTTCTGTACTCACTGCCCTCTGAGTACTGAAGGCGTGTTTCTATACCCAGTGCCCTCTGAGTACTGAAGGAGTGTTTTTGTACCCAGTGCCCTCTGAGTACTGAAGGATTGTTTCTGTACTCAGTGCCCTCTGAGTACTGAAGGAGTGTTTCTATACCCGGT